>JAGXJF010002957.1:0-235115 GCA_019208055.1 Stipa capillata | reverse complement strand
CGTGCCGGCATTGGCCATGAAGACTTCCCGGGACGGATGGTGGCTGCCAGAGCTTTCATCCTCGTCCGAGTAATACTCGAGGACAGGGAGGAGAGAGTCGATGGCGCCGACCAGTCGGGATCCGAGTGCGAACTCGTGTGCAATAAACGGATCCGATTTCGGCGAAGCCTCTTCCCTGGGGAGAGGGGCCGAGCGTGTGGGCTTCGTGGGAGTCCCGTGCTGAAGAGCTGGTGAAGCCTCTGCCGATCGGGACGTCGCCGAGTAGCAGAGGTGAAGCTGGCCGATCTTGTCGGCGATGAAGTCCAACCTCCCAAATCGGAAGAGTTGGCCAGGGTCCGGGGCAGCGCTGATGAAGGCGAACTTCAGGCTGCTTCCCGAGACGAAAACGTTGTTGTTGTTGGCGAAAGCCATCCCGACTCGTGCAGATGGATCTATGCGCACGGGCCCCCTACCTGGCGCGCCAACTGTCGGAGTATTATTCCGGCAATACTAATTATGGGGCGGTGTGAGCACAGCAAATCAGGATGGCTGCACACGGGAGACAAGATTTAGACAGGTTCGGGCCCTCTCGGAGAGGTAATACCCTACGTCCTGTGTTTGGTGGCTGGTGTTGCTGTATCCCGAGTGCCGCAGGCCCTAGAGAATCGATCTCGAAGGGGCCTGAGCTATGAAACAGTGGAGATGATGCTGGATGTAAAGGCGATGCCGATCGGAGGTCCCCTACCGAGCCTTATATAACCGGCCGGAGTAGGGTTACAGAGTCCGGATCGGGTTAACAGATATGTTTCCTATTCGGTTACAACCAATTCCGGGTAGCCGGACTGGTACTAGTCCTTGTCTTGTACTCCACGTCGGTGAGTCGCCCCCGTGTTGTAGTCGGACTCCGAGTAGTCGGCCCGGCCCATCCCGTGGCCGGGAGGCCGGATTCGTCCTCCTTGGTGATACCCGGGTGGCATATCACCATCACTCCCCATCCATCCTACCTCCCTCCTCGGCCCGCTTCTCCGCCTCCCGCGCCGCTTGCGCGGCCACCCCGTGCGCCGCCGCCGCTCGCCGAGCTCCGCCACCCGCCGACCGAGCCCCGGCCACCTCTTTCGCTCGGCCATGCCTCTCTCCGCCTCCGGGCCACCCCCGCCGCTGCCGCTCGCCAATCTGCCGCCGCCTTTGCCTTCGGGCGAGGCCGCCGCCTCCGTCTCCCTCGGCTCCGCCGCCGAGCCCGCCGCTGTCGTCCTCGGGCATGGCCGCCGCCCGTCGGGCTTCGCCACCGGCCGGCCGGGCCCCAGCCTCCTCCCGCGCTCGGCCGCGCCTCCCTCCACCTCCGGCCGACCACCTCCCGTGAGCCACACGCCCCGGTGCTCCGCCCCGCCTCCACCGCCGGCCGGCGCCGCCGGTGTGCCGCCTCCACCCGGCCTCCCCTCGTCGCCGCTGCCGCGGTGCCCTTGCCGCCGCGCCGCCCTTTGCCTCCCTTTGTGCCGCCTTCCCTACTGTTGGCACTGCTCCTCCCCTGCCGCCGCTTTGCCGCTTGCTGCTGCTGCCATGTGCCTCTGCTGCCTGCATGTCACCGTCGCCTGTAGCTTTAGCTGCCATGGAGAGGAGATGGAGGAAGGCAGCGGGAATAGGAGAAGGTGCTGTTGCGGTCCCGAGTCGAAGAAGGATGCGGATACGAGATGAGGAGCAGAAAAGTTGTGAAGACGGTGCCATACACGAAGCCCGATCCGCAAGCTCAGCCCATCGTCATCGATTTTCATCGAGCTCGCGCGACAAGGGTAAACCCTGGAGCTCATGCAAGTGACGTGGCTCATTAGAACATGGCATATGCCACGACTAGTGCGATTGCGAGGTCGCCGGGCGTAGGTTCGGTTTAGGGTTGTTCTGTCCGGGCTCGCCTCCGTGATCTCCCGCTGTCTTTCATGCATAGGCCCCTAAAGAAGAATCGTAGACATCGTCCATACCTCCGGTTAGAATACTTATGTGTTCTTTTCCGATAAACCATTTAGGAGTTAATGCCAAAATACCTTGCTGTCCAGATTCCACTTTAATTAGAAGATGCAACCTTAATTAATTAACATTACCATGCTAACGATGAAATTGAAATACGAAATTGTTATGAACCTTGTAGAATATATGTTAAATGAGTTCGCGAAATCAATCCTTGTTATTACTCTTGTTATTTTAAAGATTAACTCAGGCATACCATCTGAATGGAAAATATTAAATCGTAAATCCCCTTTTTGCTCCATGACACCTTGCTTTAATCCACACGATCATATCTGGCATGTTTACAGCACCTTATGGACCTCATGCATGTCTTTTTCTGAAGTTTAGTATTGAATCGTACATTTCAATCTGATACGTGACAATTCGCTTACAACCATAAGAACTTATACGGTTTCCTTAAAAGTGTCATGTATATCATGCATATATCACTATTAAACTGCTCACCGTGTTAACGATTGCAACTCAACTAAAGCTAAAACTGAAATAAGGAGATAGTCGTAGTCTGTTTAGGTTAATTCTGCACTTCACCGTAATTCAGTGCAGTGCATATTCTGCTTATTCCACGCTCTAGTCCAATTCATGTTTTAAAGGTTAACATCAACTAAAACCAAAATCGAAATACGAATGGATAGCAAACATGCCATGTTTAGGTTAATCCCGTCATCTTAAACACATCGTAGTCGCATATCAAACTTATCTAATCTATTAATCCTAGCATGCTTAGGTCAAGTTCATGTTTTGCCTAGCTTGCCGTAGTTGCACTTCATGCATCCTGCCATGTTAGGCATAGCATCTTTGATTCGCTTTTCCTTCTGCTAGATGTGTTTCGCTTCTTCAAGGTGTTTCATCCCTTTACCGTATCTTCGCCAAGCTCCCAGGCAAGCTCTGCTGCTTGTTGAAAATTCCAGTTACCTATTTACCTGATTGGATGTTGAATGCCGATTTGTTATTGTCTGATATTTGGTTATGGATGTCTGGATCATAAATCGATGTCTTAATTAACTAGAACCCTTAAGTGAGATGAGAGACGAGGGGGCATGGTTGGGAGGGCGTCTGTACAATGTCGGGGTCGCTCGAGCCCTACGTCGAGTTTTCTGGAGGTACAGTATGTGAACCCTCCCTCTATGTTCCCTGAAAAGCCGCTAGGTTGTTGGTTGTGCCGGGAACCATAGTTGATGTCTGGTTGGTGCCTGCTCATGGTGGACTAGCTAGCCATGTCCGGTTGATCCCCGCTCATGGTGGACTAGCTAGCCTCATGAGCCAGACCGAGAGAGTCTTTATGGGGTCGTCGACCAACCAATGTCTTTTTATTTGGAATTGAACCGGTTGAACTGGTTGATGATGATCTGTAGATCATATCAAGAGTTCCTGTGGTCTTATGATGTTGATCGGCTGGATCTGATATTGGGTTGACTGTTGTTAACTCTGTGAGGTTATGTTATGAGCCATATACTCGATGTTGATCATATTTTACTTGCATGACTAGGGAAATTTACCGCATTTCTGCTGCTGCCATGATTCTTAATTCTCGTCAATGCCATTCATGTTCAATCGGAATTGTATGGTGTGAAGTTGTCCAACATTCCATGCCGGGTGTAAGTGATTGGAATAAGTAGCAACTTGCGAGTACGAAAGTACTCACAGGAAATTCCGTTTCCGCAGGTGAGCTTGGTGGTGAGGAGTATGACGTTTTTCCTGCTCGATTCGTTTACCTCTCCAGCTAAAAGATCTTGTGGGTTTTTGTTGGGTTATTGATGGTCCTCCGGACCATCGGGTTCGCTTTTCTTATTGCTTCCGTTGTTTATCTTATTGATTCTCGTGACCCACGGGTCCTTGAGTGTAATGTAAGTAATTGCCCATGTGTAAGGGACGTGTTTAATTAATTGCTAAATCCTTCTGTAGAGCTTGCGTTATGCTTATCTAAGCTGTTTACCACGTCTCTTTGTGCACAGTGCGTGTATGGTTGAAGTGTGCGAAGAGACGGTAGTGAGTTGATACGAATCTTCTATGCGAGGTTCGTGATTGCGAGTCGAGTGACCCGCCAGCTGTGATGCGATTGCCGGCTGGGCAGGGTGTGGATGTCAGTGTCGGGCCTTCGGATGACCCACCAATCCGTGCTACGGCCAACTGGGTTAGGGTGTGGACACAGACATCGGGCTCCTCTCGTGATTGCGAATTGAGTGACCCGCCAGCTATAGCTGGGCAGGGTGTGGACACACACGTCGGGCTCATCTCGCAGGAAGTCGAGTATTAACCCGCTACAGGGTCTTCGGAACTATATCTGGCTCATTGAATGATACCCGTTTCTGGCCGGCTGTTCCAGCAATTGTATGCAGTGCTGGTCGGTGTCGAACCCTGAGGTGGTTGTTCAGTCTTTGACGGTGTGTCGTTCGTGAGTCAGGTACTGTTCCGGGTCCCGACACCTTCAGGACAACCAAGTTCTGAATTCCAACTGCGAAGTTGACAGTTGGCTGTAATGGTTCTGTAGAATCCAAGTAATGAATGTAAGGTCAGAAAATGAGCAATGCAAGATGAAATATAAATGCTTAAGTTGGTCACAAATGAACCTACCAAGTAGAAACTAAAACTCTGAAGGACGCCGGTCAGTGAAACATCAGTATTTATTCAATCTCCACAATCCACACAAGATACAGTTGGCAGTTGGTGGTACCATGCACTAACCAAGAGCATTAAAAAGAATGACATATATGCTCCAATATTGCACAAAACGTACAGGGTTTAGCATTGAGATATTCAGAAAAGGGTGTGGAAACATAGTTGCATTATGCCACAAAAAATTCAAAGGTTGCATCACCTGTTTGGTGAGGACTTCTGTGTAGACAATATTCTTTGTGTATGTCTCGTTTGTACTGATATTTTTATTCTTCTTCTTCTTCTTCTCCTCATCATGTGTACCTATTAGTACCTTTATGTTCGATGTCACGGTCGCTCTAGAAAGCGCGACATATAGTTGACCATGTGAGAAAACTGGTTCAGGCAGGTAGAACTGGTTCAGGCAGGTAGACGCCGACATTTGGTATTGTCTGACCTTGTGATTTGTTTATTGTCATCGCGAAGCTGAGCCTAACTAGAAATTGTTTCCTCTTGAAACTGAACGGGAACATGTCGTCGTCAGAGGGGCATATGGTATTCGAGGCAAGAAAACTCGCATTCCAGAGTGCTGTCCTACCACAATCTCTGCATCAATTGCATTTTTCTAAAATCCACGTACGACCAACCTTGTGCCGTTGCAGAGGCCATTAGCGGGGTCGATGTTCCTGAGTAGTATGATTGGACAATTAATTTTGAGCTTTAGCATATGTGGAGGCAGTCCGTTTGGGGTAAGGGTGTTTAGGAATTCTGGTGGATAGTAGTTATGCGGGTCGTCTTCTACAGAATTGAAATTGTGGTACACCATCTCCTCCCTTTGGAAGCGATCGATCATTTTTAGGTTGATTCTGTCTATGCAATCATTCCTTGTGGATAAAATTGCTCTTGACGTGATGTATTTTGGATCTTTTAGGGAAGCGTTGTCCGTTTGGTAGATATTGTCGATGAGTCTATCCAGGCCATTATCATCTATCTTATTTGGCACACATATACTTGTAGGTAGAAGTATTTCGCCGTTATCATTTGTCTCCTCGATTCCGTTTCCAATGCGTAGTAGGTATTCTGCAAACCACGGGTCGTTTTGAGCCCTCATGTTGCGCACAAGCTTCAATTGATGCATGCAATTCCAGAGCTCGAACCTGCGTAGTGACGCATCTACTATCTGGGCTCTTGTACCCTTTCAGACAACAGGGAGCACTTGCCTAAAATCTCCTCCAAATATGACCGTTTTTCCACCGAATGGAAGATCTGGTCTGTCTATTATGTCCCGCATGCTTTTGTCTAGCGCCTCAACTGCCTGCCTCTTAGTCATAGATGCTTCGTCCCAGATTATTAGTGATGCTGCTTGGACTAGCTTGGCTGTCCCACTTTGTTTTGTGAATCCACAAATAGCTCCATCGTCTATTCTTAGTGGAATCTTGAACCTCGAGTGCACGGTCCTCCCTTCGGGCATTATGGAAGTAGCAACACCGGAAGAGGCCGTCGCCACAGCAATCTTGTCTTGTCCGCGTATTGTGACCAAGAGCGCCCTATAAAGAAATGTTTTTCCCGTGCCTCCCGGTCCATCGACAAAGAATATACCTCCTCTTTGGCGGTCAATCGTGGCTAGGATTTCCTCGTAGGCCTTCCTCTGCTTGTTGTTTAGGTTCTTATGCAAAGATGCGTCCTCGGGGTCCACCTCAATCGAGGTCTCCTCGATGATCTCCCTAGGTACGTCATCTGTCGTGTCATGCTGTTTGTCGATCTCTAGCAGAGGAAATGACTGTATGTCTTTTCCCATTGAGTGCAACATGTCCCTGATATTTTTCAATACCATTTGTTGGACCATGTGCTTGCATTTGCAGTTTCTGCTATAGTCTTCTGACATTGCCTTGAGGTGATTGTTCCAGAGGCTACGGACGTCGCTGGGCTCACAAAACACCAGGATTGTCGCGAATAGCCTTCATAGCGATGATAGCATTCGAAACAACTTCGCTTCTGTCATGCAGTCATCTAGTATGTTGTCTGCCTCAATGAGCCCCCTTTTTTCTGCAGCTTCACGGAAGGTTGGCATTACTTGTCCATCGACTGTTCGTAGGTCTTCGTAGCTGGTGGCGCCTGTCACGTGGTTTAGGAGAACTCGAAGATAGTATCGTTCTTCTTCAGCCGGGTGTGCTGAGACGATCCTGCCAACCTGGAACGTAGCGACTCGTTTCCTCTGTTGCCAAAACTTCCCTCGTCTTTGTCAAGTATAATATTCTGGAAAGTCCCTGTATAGTATGCCTCGTGCTTTCTCATGTAAGCTGTTTGCTTCAAAGTATGCTGTCAACATTGGCCTTTCTGTGCCACCACAGCCGATAACATTCTTGATTTTTTCTTTGCCATTATACGAAACCATGTGCATATTTGGGAGATGTAGCTGCAGTTGCAAGACTGCTGGGTGTATTTTGCTTAGTTCGAAGCCATATATTCTCCACAGTGCTTCTGGAGGTGTCACGCACCGTGCGTCTCTGTACTGTCGAATCTCGTCGATTTTGACTTCATTTACTTTGTCAGTTACAGATATAGATGCTCGGTCATGTCCCTTGTAGATGTACTTGAACAAGTACTTAACGACTTTAATGCTTGAGCATATCTCAACATTTATGTGGCAGTTGAACATTCTCAACAGATAGGGGTTGTAAGGAACCACCCACCTGTTATCTAGTTTGCAATTTCGGACTGTTTCAGTCCGACCCTCATTGCGTCTCCTATATAGTGGGTAGGAGTCCTTGCCTTGAATTGTAGTTTCGTTAAATGGCCTTGGATAATTGTTCTTGCATGACGGATGATTCTTTGTGCATGGACAATATTTATTCAATGCACCGCAAGGACCATGCATCATATGTTTGATTACCATTTTGTATAGCTCTGGGTACTTGTGCTTGTTATGGAGCTCGGTGGAGATGATTCTGTCATATTGTTCTGGACATGTGTACTTGTATTTTCTAGTCATGAACAGCAAAAAGTGAGCATGGGGTAGTCCCCTCTTTTGGAACTCTACAACATAGGTTTATGCCTTAACCTTTCCAAGAATGTTCTTCTCAAATAGTTGCTTCTTCATTTCTTCTAGCTTCGCCCTGAAAACACGAACGATGATATCTGGGCGATCTTGTGGTGTTTGTCCAAACTCTAGTTCACGTTTGATCTCTTCCCAATTGGGATTGCAGGTCATTGTGAGGAATATGTCTGGCTTTCCATATTTTCTAACTAAAGCCATAGCATCTAGATACCGGCGAAGTTTATCTCGTGGCCCTCCAATAAATGATGAGGCAAGAACTGTCCATTTTCCGACTGCATTTCCCTTTTGTTCTCCAGCTTGAATGCTGTCCAGAAGGCCTTGATATAGATCTGCCCTTATTTCTTTTTGATGATGCCACATGTAATCCAGTCTGGAGCTTTCAATCTTGATGTATGTATCTACATCAAACTGTTGGAAAAGCCGTCCGCCGTGCAATATTGGGTTGAATATGTTTGGTCGTGTATGGAATTTATAACAGTAGTATTCTCTCTGGTTACCCACAGCCCATTGATTGAATCTGTGCAAATATTGCAACATAAAAAGTTAGTTGCGTATGTAGGAGCATACCATATATCAAAATTGAATTTTGAAGACAATAATATATGAAATATTTATCTGGGTCATCGTCATTATTGTTATTATCAGCACCAGCCTGGTCACATCTTCCTCTTGTGTACCGGCCTTTGGGATTTTCGAATGCCAACCCAGTTCAGCTCTTGGAAAGAATAGAGGATACGACAACGGATCATAGCACCCGTAATATGATCGAATGCCCTGTATTTCATTGTTGTTCCCATGTAGTATTACATTCTTGTCATAAGTATTTCTTCTTTCATTTTCTTCGACCCACACTGCAGCTACCTCCGAAGTGATTGGTGCGTTGTATGTTCTCTGGTCCAATCTTTGGTCAAGGTTCAAGATGAGTCTGTAGTCCTCAAGGTTTTGGGCTTGTCCTAAACTCCTAAACTGTTTAGAGTATGGGTTGTCGCGTAGAATGTTGGTTATTATACCAACTACGTGCTTGTCTTGCTCGTACATTTTCTCGCGGCAACGGCGGTACCGATGCTCTAAGCTTGGATCATCGTCATAGAAGTATAGCTCCAAATGCTTTGGATCTGAGAGACTATTAGCAAATGAGTGTATATTGTGATAGATTTGACCATGAGCTCGAAAGGTGTAAATACCAGTTGTTCGCATGTCAGTTGTGTCTCTGTCAAGGTGGCAGTATAGAGAAGTAAATAAGAAGTGTCTATTGAAAAATCTTATATTGTTCCGAAAATGTCTTGCATCAGAGTCGTTGCTTGTCCAAAGTCTCATGAGTTTAGGTGGTGTATCTGGATTGGCTAGTATTATCTGTCCTTTTCTGCAGCATAACCCCTTAGATTCATACTGGAATTTTTTGCATTGCAGAATCTGCAATTTTGTACCGTTTTCAGCATGTGTGTGTTGTTTGGTATGTTGCTGTAGACGAAATCATACGGATCAGGGTTGTGAAATTCCTCGTCTTCTCTGATTTCGATTTCCACTTCTCTATCCCATTCTGGTTTGATTTGTAGCATCAAAAATTTAGTAAAGGAGTAATATAATGATGCAAATATATTTAAATTGTATTGAGCATACCTTGACCAGAGAACATGTATTCATCCTCGTTGGTGTCTTCTTCAAATATGACTTCATCATTACCTGTGTAGTAAATTTGATTGTATATATATTTCTTTGTATTACATAAGAATATATATGAAATTGATAACCTTACCGTGATCATCATTGTAGAATGATTGTGTTGGTGCATCTACTTCTTTGATTGTTGGAAACATTGAAGAGGGGATGTCTGGCCACAAAGCCACCTTACTGTGATCATCATTGTAGAATGATTGTGTTGGCGCATCTACTTCTTTGATGTTTGGAAACATTGAAGAGGGGATGTCTGTCCACAAAAGATGGTTAGTTGTACAGACATATGTATATATTTGGAATGCGAGAGTATTGTATAAAATTTAGAGTATTACCGTTAATCATGACTTCTGGCTACTCTAGAGGTTTTATGTCATCGTTGCCGGTTTTCATCATGGATGTGTCCTCTTGTGATGATACCAGAATAGTTTTCATCCGTTTTGCCGTGAATTCTTCGTTACGACGGTTAGCAATGTTTGTCTTTCTCCCGGCGTCACATGCTTCCTGTGTTTTACATTAAAGGTAGATGTACTTACTTCATGTTCTGTTGTGATATTTGCAGGGTTCTCCATCGCAATTGAGTCTTTGCTTACTGTGCTGCGCTTCAATCATGGATAGCTGTGATTTCTTCTATTCTAGCTTTCTTTTGTTCTGGCTGCATATTTGCATATTTCTGCCTACTTTGTGCGCATATTTTTGCTTTCTTTTGCCGATAGGCTTCATGGCGTTTTTTATTTTTCCTGCTTTTTTTCATCGGTCATCTGTGCATACTGCTCTCTATCTCTTTTCCTTCTTTGTTCCTTGGCATCCATGACCGGAGATTGTGACCCAAATGGCTTGCGTGCATGAGAGTTTTGGAAATGGTAAGAAACTGATTAGAATAACTTATGTGAAGACACCATTTATTTGTTCTACTCATTCGTGGAATTCCGAATCGCTGATGATAAATTTAATTTATACATGGTAGGTACCACAGTGTTCGTAAAGATGTTGAAGGATGTCGTATGGAAACAAATAAAAATACCTGATGCAAAGCTGACGTGCTAAGCAGCTTAACTGAACCAAAGCTAGCTAGCACAAGGCAACGTACAAAATTGACTTGCTAAGCAGCTTAATTGAACCAAAGACTTGAGATTGTGTATAAGAATCACGTGGAGGTTAAGGGTGTATTTATAGCACCAACTGTACCTATCTCTAAGTAGGATTCGGACTCTTGTACCTAGCTAAAGTAGGATTTGGACTCTTTGTAATAAACGTGTGTACTTTTTAGCTTCCATGTGGTGTTGTTTTGATACCGATACGGATAAGGCTGAGAAGAGATAGAGATGTGTAATATTTTCTTAAAGAGTACATGTCTAAATTTTATGAAAGCTAAAAACTCAAGTCATTTACAGCCAATATAATATATAATTGACCCTACTGGTTTACATCCAATGAATCATGAGGCGCGCTTTCCTTAACTACATTGGGTTTTCTTGATACAACTGATGAATTCCAGTACACCGGCAGGCATGTTGTCTTCACATTCATTGTCCTTGAATGTTAGTAGTTGTCCCAAAATTTGTTTTCTGAGTTCGTATCCATCCTGTACATTCATATTTTTTGTAAACTAATAATATTAGTATCACATGTGTAAAATAATATTAATGATTTAAACGGTTATGATATTGACATTTAAAAATGGCAAATGCGGTTTTTCGTCTTCCCATGTGGACATGAAGAGGGAAACAAGATAACCAGACAGTTCCCTGATATAAAATATAAATTAATAATCAATGCCAAAAATAGTATTCCAAAAAATGATTCTAAATAACGCAAAAAAATATTGTTAAATAATAGCATTCAAATACTTAGTATAGTCTTTATCTGTTCTAAAGAAATGTTACCTGTTGTGAATCGGAATATCATGTAGGATTTTTTGATGCCATAGGAAAACATTCTCGCTCCATCTAGACCCAGGGCATGCCTTTAACAAGGCTTTTGGTAAGTATTCAGCAATCCATAAAAGTTTGTGCACATATTTTGCGTGTGGGTTGCATTGGTAAATAGGATCAAGAGGAGTAGGGTCCAAAATGTAGACAATTTTTGTATCTTTGTCCAATATGAATATAATGAAATCACCGTTGGATTGTACTGGAATATGAATCTGAAATAGGCTAGATATTAGAAGATGTAATAACAAAAAAAAGCAGATAAGTGGGAAGTGCTCTTATCGATTTGCATGTTAAAACACTATAGTTAATACCAGGCTAGCTACGAACGGAATATGCTAGTTGTTCCACATCTAATTTTTTTTGGAAGTTTGGGTGTGGTCCAAAATCAGTAATCATCTAAGATATAAGATAAGTATTTAGAAAGGTCATGAACAAGAATTAGTACACACACACACATATAGTAAATGTAAGAACATACCCAGAATTGCATGTCTAGATAACGCTTTGATATTTTTCCTCTCTTTTTTTCACCATTTGGATGTCGTCAAACATAATTTTCCGTATGACCAAATTGAAACAATCACGGTCCATGGGCAAATCTTTATTTAGAATTCCTTGCAATTTCTTGAGAGTCAATCTAATGGAATATGGCTTAGAGCTTTGCACCCAGACTTTCCTGTCAATCATTATCATTAAGAAAAAAGTAAAAAATAACGTATGTTGTCAATTGTATTCAATTACTAAAAAATAATTATATGCAGTAGTAATTTAAAATGGCTTACTCCAAGGTCTTTGCAGAATTGATTGATTTGATGTAGTCACAAAGGCCACCTACTAACACATGTAGGCTCATGTTAGAAATAACAGATATTAGTGATTGGTATTTATTTTCGACAGATAATGAGTTTAACGCTTTTGATTTATTTTGATCATCTCGACTTTCCAACATTACAACATCATTAGGATCTCCCTTAGTGTCATCACTTTGTTCAAGCATTGTAGTCATTGCCGCCGTGTTTGTTTTCCAACATAATAATATGCTGGCTAACTTATACCTAAAAGGAGTAATAATTTCCTGCACAACACCAACAAATATTAGTATATATCAAAATTCAAAATGTCATCAACTATATAAACAAAAGAAATATATACATGTGTAATCAGATGGGATAGTATATCTCCGGTAAAATATTCCATAAATTTAAGCATAAATAGACCACATGATGAACTGTATAATTAAAACAGAATTGAGTACTCCAGATGGATCATAATATTTCTTATATTGTTATAGAACATATGTGCCGCTTTATACCTGTCTTTCTGAATTGGGTGTCGTAGTTGTTTTGTAATCTTCCATTTAGTAACATCGAGGTCTTTCCAATTATGGCTAATCAAGTTTTCACTTTTAAGAATGTCCAAATGATATTGTAGTCCTTGTAGTTGTAAAATTATTAGTGATCACAAACAATACACATAAGCGAAGGATCAATTTATGACATTTCACATAATAAAGATTATAAATGATGTAGTAACTAACCGTAATAGTGAGGCCATCTCGGTCAAACTCGCAACACAATGAGTCGAGTACTTGTATCTCACACTTTTTTGCATTGACGATAGCTAAATACCAATGTGTGTTGTTCATATTTATTGGAAGTTCAATCTATAATCAAGATAATGAGTAAAATTACGAATAAAAATGTATTAAACCTAGGACATGAAAATTATGGATATGGATGTTACCATCTCATGCTTCACATAGTTTCTGACAATTTCTGTCACAAAGGTACCATCTTCATGTATTCCAAGGTTGCCATCCCGTTTTAACAGTGAGGTAACAAAGGGATTCTCAAAATATACTTTACCATCATTTTGGACATGTACTTGGTCCTTTATACAACATATATATGCGCTGATTACCTATAAAGATAAAAAAATTACATTACTAAGCTTTATTAATAATCAGAAGCTTTTTCCTTATAAGTAAGGGTACTTACATCATCGTTTAGCCACTTTCTATCATCTAGCAGGCACAACGGTTGATGTTGTTTGACAGATATTTCATCTATTTTCACCAGTAATTCTTTTTCCAAAGATGTTTCAATTGCTATATGAGCACATACATCACGGTCGGTCAATGCATAATCTGCAAAAAGTCAAATAATCTGCATAATATATTGCGGTGGTAGGTACTGCAAATATGGATTAACCGTGCACATATATAAATAATAATTATTCAATAACAAAAGGGCATTGAAGATGGTAGATTCAAAAGTACACATTATAAATCAAACAATTACCTTGTGGGAGATAGTCATATGCTTCATCATCAACTTTGATCTGTTTAGGTTCATCTGGTTGCTTATCATCATCTAATGAAACTTTTTCTTCATTCATCAATTCAGAAACCGGAGATAACGTCGAGATGGTTGGTGACGGAGGTGATGACAATGGATCACCATTTATCTGTCTATCTGGTTTTGAACCACTCGATTGGAAACATTCAGAAACCAGAGATGATGTTGAGATGGTTAGTGATGGAAATGGATCACCATCTATCAGTTTATCTGATTCCCAAACACTCGATTCAGAACACAGTTTATCTGATTCCCAAAGACTCGATTAAGAACATTTTGCTTTTTTTAAAGGTCGGTTATCAACATCCTCAATAGTGGTTGCTTCAATGTTGTGATCCATTTTCTGCAATCACAACAAAAAATAGAAGTTAAACATCCCATACTCAGATTGTTCAAACAATAATAATTTAGATTGTGCGAGGGTGCAATCAGCATGGAGTTCAATCACTCATTAGGTGTTGAAACAGTTCAGGTCTCTTTTATTCTTACTTTGAACTGCAGTACAAACAATTACTAATTTCTTATAGAACAAGTTTTAGTCCTGTCATGATTGATGAATTATCAGAATGAAATTCTATACTCTCATCACAGCGCAAGAAATGGCAGGTGTGCATCTTTGCTCCCTAATAATAATCAATTAAAGAGCCTGTAGTGTGTGAGCCTGAAGTGTGTTGTTTGTCAAACCTGTCCTGTTTTAGTTCATAGTAAACTCGATATGTCCCTCTCTAAACTTGCATACTACATGCCTAATTTTTGCAGTCATCAAGATTTAATTCTGGTAATTAGATAGCTTTCTTGCTCTGAATTATCACCGCTGAATAAAATCAATAGCAATAACAAAAAAAACTGCTCCATTATTTATAACCTTAGGTAGCTAATTTATTGATCCTGTAATCTGATAATACCATAGTGATCACTCATCATTATAGGTTTCACTCTTTTGTTTGTAAACTCTGCAGACTGTCCGTATATGGCACGATGGAAGCTAAAAATCATGTCTTTTTCAAAACGACAGAACTGCATTTAGCTTCGCATGTGATCCAGTGTACCTCAGGTGGAGCACCGGCGGTCGGCGTTCCGGCGAGATTGTACGACGGCGTATGGAGTACTGGCGGTCGGCGTTTAGGCGAAGTTGGTAGAACCGTGAGATTGTACGATGGCGAGATTGGATGCTTCCGTAGAGGGCTCAAGGCCTTTTATGTGGCAAAGGAGGGCGGTTCATGTGGAGTCCGTGTCCGGCACCCGTTGATGGCGTGCTCGAGCAGGACACAACACTGATCCGAGTCGGCGACGGAAGCCAGCGAGGCGGGCTTCTGCTGCGAGGTCCTGGAGGAGGACGGGGTCAGAGGAGGCTGCGGGGAGGGAAAGGAGAGGGGGCTGGCGTGCAGTGGGCGGAGGAGGTTGGGGGTGTTTAGCAGCAGAGGCGGAGGAGACCGCGGGAGGGGAAGGAGAGCAGCAGCAGCTTGGCCTCCATTTTCGCAGCACTACCGGATGTCGGGGTGGGAGGAGCGCTGCCGGAGTTGGGGTGGGAGGAGGGGCGGCGCATCGCTGTTGTTGTGGGGAGGCGCTTTGGGGAGGGGTGCGGGCACGGACGAGGTAATTTTTAGGTGGGCTGGCTTCGTTGGCCAATAGAACGGGCTGTATCGGTGAAACTGGCCCAGACGGGCGACGCGCGATGGAATCGATGAAACGGGAGCGACGGACGAAGAAACGCTCCGTCCTTTAATATTAGGTAAAGATAAAGATAAAGATAAAGATGTGTATGTCTTGATGTGTCTAATTTCTGCTGAGAATGGTAGGTTAAGGGACATATTAACTTGACGAAAGTGCATGGTGAGCTTTCTAAAAGGAAGAAAGACATAAATTATTAGACTTATCTTGAACCTTATCAAGTAAGACATCCAAAAGTCCTCATGTTTTGTAAATACACCCCTCTCTTGCAGTGAGGACACCTGCTTATCCATTTCTCTCGTTTCTTATCCTTTTATGTATTTTAGCGCAATTCTTCAACGTGTTGTATATTAGTGTTTTGTTTATAGCGCATAATACGCTTTCTTTATTCGTCAATAAGTGTAAGACCATCTGCTGGAAGCGCAATAAGACGAAATCTTTAGTAAAGGCTCTTGGCCATTAGGGAAGATCGAGGAGCACTTCCAGGTGAAGTTTTCTTGAAAAAGACAAGTAGTTGTTTGTAAGAACAAGATATATTTGTTAGATACCACTTCCAAAAAAGTGATCATTGTTTGCTGGAGTACAATTAACATTTGTATGCTCAGATGTGCGTGCTAAACAATTTTTAGTGAAAAGTGACACGTATTGGTGAACAGAGTGTAGATAGACTCTTTCGACCAGTACGCACTTGTTCTGGAAGTGTGAGCCTTGATGCAGAAGGAACTATAAATAGTGCGAAAAGCATATTTGAGGAGATTGCTAGGCAAAAATAGATGCCAATGTTTTGTCATTTCCTTATCGGTGATGCAATAAAACGAACCACACTTGTGATTGTGGTGGAGTAATGCATGCACGACGGGGGCCCATGGACTCCTTTTTCCTCCTTTGGGTTTTGTAAACGTGCACGGGTGCTCTCTTGATATTTTTCATATCACTTTTTGAATATTGTGGTATACATGAAACGTTTAATTAAGTCCTACAAGAAGACCAAAAAATATCCATAAAGTACAAGACAGTTTTTTAGAATGACTAGATATTCTTCAGTATTCGTATGTCAGTAATGTGTACCAATTTGTTAAAAATATATAATACGGTAACGAAGCATGCATGGTAGTATGAAGTATCAAATTTATAGTAGTAAGCACCTAAACCGAGTTTTCTTTTTTTTGGAAAGATACATAAGCCGAGCTGCATACTTGTAAAGTTATACTGGAATAACAAGTTCGTTCTGCTAGCGTTTGAGCAAATTTGGGTGTTTATTTTAAGGTTATCGTTTACTATCAGAGCAAAGAGTATGCTCCATATTTTTTCAGCGGGACAAAAGGTAAGACGACCATTTCGGAACATTGCAATGTTGTTTTCCGTCTTGGATTGGAGCTTGCAGGGACTGCTGGGGATGTCACAATCTCCATCCAACTTATTTATTCGCATTTAAAGAAGCAGTTAAGATCGACTTTAAGCGAGATTAACAAATCCAACATGGCAGGCAATCCTCCCTCACCTGGTCAATCGCAAGTCGATCGATTTTAATTAGCCATTTTAAAGCATGCAGTCATGTGTTGCAATGGTGTTACTGATTGCATCATTCTCTGTCACGAAAATAGGTGGCTCGCGTCACAGCACGAAAATATCGTGCTGTCTTTTAAGCTAATACTAGAACGTTGAAGTGTCCGAGTAACACGTTCCTACTTGCAATAAGCACGTAGGTCACCAAAGCATGGATTCTCATGCGTGCATCGCGCGTATGTACAATGTGCTCCGAAAGATTGGCGGTAAACCCCGACGACTCCCGTCAAGATCACAACAGAGCCTTGACATGAAGCCGTCTCTTCAATCACTATTCAGGTTGATTATAAGATCAAAAAGATCACTGTTGAGGTTTCAAAGCCCAATCACCAAGCACAATGACAATTGACACAAACGCCTCAACCCAATGAGCATAGAAAGAACAGAGTCCACCTACACCCCACGCCCACCACACCTACCTACATGCGATCTGAACCACACCAAACCAAAACCGTCCATCAGAGAAAGCCACTTTTAATCATTTCCCCCGAATTAACATCCCGAAGTCAGATCAGCAAGAGAAAAAGGAGTGAGATCACATTGGCGCCGTCGGAAGATCTCCTCCCTGTCCTCCTTTTCTGCAGGTCAAGATCAAATCCATCCTCTTTTCTCCACCCCTTCTGTTTTCTTGATGAGTCGCCCTTTCGGCCAGGATGACAGACAAAGGGATGACCCGTGAAAGGGACGAAGAACAAGAAAGGGGAATTGAAATTGATAAGAGACAGGACATGTTTGAAAGGTAGGTACTGAATGGATGGATGATATGAGTTTGTAGTATATATAATTGTATGGATGGATGGGCAGTTCCCTGCCCTAGAATGTATCCCAGCAGTCGTATTCAGAGCCAGATCGATTTGGTTTATATCATTAATTATTGATCGAGTTGGTAAATTAGATTTTATAGTTTAGATAGATCCACGGCGAAAAGAGGTATGAATTACTTTCGTGTCAAGAACATAACTTTTTCTCGTGTCGCATTCGTGTCCCTGGCGTTGTTTTCAGATCAAACAGTGTAGCCCGTTGGAGCCAATTGAACAACGAAGCCGGCCATGGAAAATGAATATGAGAAATCTATGGACTTGTCATCTTTCTTTGGGTCAGAGAGAGACTTTTTTTCAGTGAGAGAGAGAGACTTGTCATCATCTCTATCCCAACTTCCCAAGAAATACTAACCAACTAGCTTTTCAGTGAGCAGGTACGTACACCAGTTTTACTTTACCTACACGCGAAGTTTCGAACATTGCAACAGCACGTCTGAGGCATGGAGCTGTATGCTCAGATGGGACTGGGCCGTATAGATTTTGAGAAGCTGAAAGCCCACATGCCATGGAAAATTTTAGAGGCCGGGCCAACTCTTTTACTGGCCCAATGTTGGCAGAGCAAAGAATTGTTTGTACGTATTTCCGATTGGTAAAGCAAGTTCTGCTGCTGCTGCTGAGGAACAGTACGTACGTGTTCTTCTTTGTCAGTGTACTCTTCAGTCTGACATGCATGCTCGCTTACTCCAGAATCACAATGATGGTTTGCACATGCTATGGTCTCTTCGTTCTCTGCAGTCTTTGCTTCCTCATATAATCCCTTATCCGGTTCTCCCTTCTGTACCGGAGCAATGCGGCTATGCTCGCAAGAACGTGCATGCTGACCACACAGCTTGTTGGGATGCCACGCGCCATCGCTCAACACTGCACCTGGCTGTTCTCTGCGCGCAGCAAAGCAAATGATCTTTATCCATAGAGCTACCTAGCTAGGCATGCATGCAAAACAAAATGCCCCACACTTGTTTGATGAGAGAAACTGAAGAGGGACAAGAGTAACATACAATCATGTCCAAGTGTCAATCTTTGCCTGAATTTTTATATATACGTATACGTACGCTTTGGTTTTCTAAAAGTGTTGGATATTATTAAATAGGTTTGGTATGCCGTGATTTTACGAAGAAACCTATAAAAGATATGGAAAGTATATAAGAGCTTCTTTTTACATAGAGGACCTTGGATTAAAAAGAAAAAGCACAAAACAGTCCCTGTGCCGTCGACTTTGCCAGAGACATTGTCGCCAGCAGTGGCTGGGAAGCTCATGCCTTCATATTCGGGACATCCACACAGATTCCATCCAAAGATAGCCACCATAAGCAGGAAAGAGCAAAAGGCCTCCATATCGAAGGTAGAAGATGACAGCTTTGGAGCTGGCGTAGGCGATAAAACCACCAGGTATCCACCCAAATGCGCCACAAAAGTCACCAGAGACAACTAATAAAGGGCTCCAACCCTGCCAACCTCCCAAATCGACATTGCAGATGCAAATTTGCAACAGATCTGGCTCAATGGGGAAGAAGGTCCTGTCTCCTCAAAGAGGAGTTGCGGCAGGAAGAAGCGATGATTGATGCCAAATCCACCAGCAGAAGCAAAGGGGAATACTTACAAGCCTCATGTGCCAAGAAATTGAAGCCGGGGAAGGAGCTAGAGAAGCACAGACTGTACAAGGGCAGTGGATCTCCAAGATCGACGAAGGAAGCCACCGGAAACCAAAGGAGCAGGGGAGCACCAGCAGAGGCGGATGCGAGGCTGGAGAGGAAGAACTACCGAAAGAGGAAGACCTAACAACACTAGATCTAACTACTAGCTACTATATCTATAATAGGTTAGAACCCTCACCCAACTCAATGCCGGCGAGCGCCGGAAAGGAGAAGGGGAGGGGCCGGAGTGGCCCAAGAAGGGGAGATCAGAGGAGGAAGAAGGGCGCGGAGTTCGTGAGGAAAGAGGGGGCATCTTTGGTTTTTTTGGAAGACGAGGAAGCGAAATAACTTTTCTCAAGGGAACGCACGTATACTCCGACGCCATACTATTCATTTGCATATTGTCCTTTTTTTACAAGGCAAAGATACCCGTGTATATTATTGCATGAATTTTTATGTGCGCAATATTATGGCATGGCCTACATTCATGAGGGGCTTTTTTCACATTTTTGAAAATTGCAAGGTGCATCAACTCAATATGCATGGGTTACAAACACAACTGGTTGCGAATAATTCACATCAGTTAGAAGACTAGCTTATTTAGCGCTTTGGATTGTTGGCTCCTCAACTTTGTTGATTATATATCTAACAGTACTATCTTTACTCTATATAGTCAAGTAGTGTAGAATTATCATTGGTCAAATCTAAATCAACCAATCAAAAAGTAAGAACTTATCTCACTCAACACAGAATTGGATGTCTTTGGATGACGTTTACAATGGTCGGGTCTGTTTTCGGTCCATTCAATGTATGCAGAATTGATCAATTCACCGTTTTGATTCAGGTGTAGACACTTATGTAAGTTAATGTGGTACATTAGCAGAGGGGTGATTCTGACTAAGGATAATCTGGCTAAACGTAATTGACAAGAGGACAAGCGGTGCAGCTTTTGCAATCAGGGAAGATGGGTGATTTTGAGATTTCCACCACATTCCCTGCTATCTCATTCTTGTGGTTAGGATTACCAGGAATCCTAAGATTTCCATTAATCTAATTTTCTAAATATCAAACGCCCCTCAGTTTGCTTCTTTAACCTGTCTTTACCTCCAATGTTAGGCTGCTTTTGGAGCGGTTGTAAAATGAAAGTAACATGTAGGAGGAACTTTATGTTATTTGGATAAAGAAGAAATAGACATCCACTTGAATTCCCTTTTTAGATGATTGAAGACTGTCGTGGGAACACTAGTACAGAATCGTTCATCCGAGACGCCTTATCCGAGACGATTAGGCTAAAACGCCTCCAATAACTGATATCTGAGACAGTTATCACAGTTCAACCGTCTCGGATAAGGACTTCGGGAGAAACCGCCTCGGATAGTAAAGTCATTCGAGGCGGTTGTTATGTCACAACCGCCTCGAACATATATCGGAGGCGGTTGTGAATACACAACTGCCTCGAATAAGGAAACCCAAAAATTTCAGAAGCCCGCCAACTCTAAAGTCATCCGAGGCGGTTGTTATGTCGCAACCGCCTCGAATATATATCGGAGGCGGTTGTGAATACACAACTGCCTCGGATATGCACCTTATCCGAGGCGGTTATATATTTACAAGTGCCTCCGATGTGTTCAAAACCCGAAATTTCAGAATCCCGCCAATTTTGAAGTTTCAAAATCCGAAATTTTAGAATCCCGCGGGGTATATAATCATCACCTCAATGCATCCCTCCACTCAAATCTACATCCAGAATTTCTTCTTCTCCCTTGCCCCTTTTCACTCTTCTCTCCTCCCTCCTTTCCACCCTTCTCCTCTTATCCTTCCCATCAAAATCCACCGCAAGGATATCTCCTCTTCACGTCGACATCCTCATAGGAATATGGTGGAGGCTACACGAGAGATTTGCTCGGATTCAAGGTAAGGAAGGCCTTCCCCACTCAAGTTTTGTGTCTTTTTGGCTCATTTTCGATCCCTCTCCTCTTCACGTCACTATCCTTGTAGGTTTATCAGATGCGCATCGTCGACATCTTCATAGGAATATGGTGGAGGCTACACGAGAGATTTGCTCGGATTCAAGGTAAGGAAGGCCCTCCCCACTCAAGTTTTGTGTCTTTTTGGCTCATTTTCGATCCCTCTCCTCTTCACGTCACTATCCTTGTAGGTTTATCATATGCGCATCGTCGACATCTTCATTTTGAGTGGTCGTGGAGCCAAAACGGATATCGTATGCAAAAGTTAGAGCCGTTTTAATGAAACCATATCCGGCACTGCCGGGTAGGTTTTTTTTTAAATGGCTGGTATCTTATCCGAGACGGTTGTAAAATTCCAACCGCCTCGGATATCTATATCCGAGGCGGTTTTAAAATTTTAACCGCCTCGGATATCAGATATCCGAGGCGGTTAAAAAAATTTAACCGTTTCGAATATCAGTTATCCGAGGCGGTTAAGAAAATTGAATCGCCTCCGATAAGTGCGTATCCGAGGCAGTTGCATAACCGCCTCCGATGCATGCCTCTATATCCGCAACCACTCGGTGGAGGCGGCTGCTATAACCGCCTCGGATGTGCTATTTTAACCGCCTCGGATATCGATTTTTGTACTAGTGGAAGTTTAGAAATCACAACTCACAAGAGCATCGCTGAAGGTCCTACGATGAGGAAATCTATCTAATTTGTGGTGCAATTAGATTGACAGATGGATGGAGCAATTACTTCAATTAGGGTTGGATCCATGCATAGGCGCGCGCTGTTGCTGAAATTTCACTTTGTCTTTTAGTTTAGTACGTATGGGAACAAAATATTGTATTATTAAGGTTGGAGGAAATGTTTATATATGCAGATGGTATTTAAATAAGTTGTTGCTTTTATGTGTATAAGAGAGTTTTTAAGGTGTTATTTAGTCTTACTTATAGGTCTAGGTTACTATGATTATTGACTGCCTTATTTTTTCTCTAATAATTATTGACTGCCTTTCCTGCTTAGGTGTTCCCGGGTCTGAATAGAATGATAGGAAGAAAATGGAGTGACCTAAGCACTCCCTCGTGCCATCTTCTCTACTCGACTTTTGGTGTAGAGATAATATATGGGGGAGATATAGATCAGAACTAATTCCACGCTCACATTGGACTTCATACATGCATCAATCTCACCTGTGCACGTTTAATTCGGTGATGCATACATACTACCAAACAGTACTGAATCATGGCTTACAAGGAACTGATTTACAATCAAAACCTGTGCTTACAAGAAACTAAAAAACAAATAAAAATGGCAGTAGAAATCAAATCTTAGAAAATTTCTTGCAATTCTGTACATGAAATAACAGCGAGTACAGTTCAGAGCAGGCATGAAGAAATTCAACGAATTGAATTGAAGGAGATGCCTCAATCACCCTGCAGGGTATTAACACATGTTCTTTGACAGAAAGAACCCAAGGCTTTTATTCAAAAAGAAAGAACCTCTTAGGCTCTAATCACGTACGCACAGTACACATGATCTGGAGTTTACACTGGACAACTGACGCACACCGCTGTATCGACTATTGGATATGAAGCTTTGTCTCTGTAAGTCAGGGTTGGTGCCCTGCATATACTAATGAAAAGAGAAACCATGAATCAGATCATTAGTTAAGCGGAAAACATATAGGCAGTTGTATTTTACTTCAAACACATAGATCCAAATTAATTAAAGCATATGTGTACGTAGCAGCAATTAAACAAGAGATCTGGGAAAGAATCCGTATGTATATAACTTGATTAGCTGATAGAATCATAGAAGAGAGATAGGCATGGTGAATGGCTGCCAGATAGAGAGTGAGCACGCGCAGCTCCCAGCATGGCGCTCGCATGCTAAGAAACCACCGCGTGTGCTCACTCTATTCTGTCAAACCTCCAAAGCCCAGCTCCCCCGATTGCTCATGGCCAACGGCAAGAACCCTAGCATATATGTGTGTTATCGCATGCAAGAAATGAGGTCCGATCAGTGGCTGACAGATAGAGCAGTGAGCACGCATAGCTCCCAGCATGTCCTTAATGCAAAGAAACCACCATGGGTGCTCACTCTCTTCTGTCAACCTCCACTTCAGCACCATCTCTCTTCTGCACATCACATGCATAACTAGCTCAATGAAAAGAGGATCAAAAGTTCAACACCACAGAGAGAGAGAGAGAGAGGGAGAGTTCTAATGGCTGACAGAGAGAGAAGTGAGCACACATAGCTTCAAGCATGAACTCTCTCTTGTTCACCATGCAAGAAAGGCACCATGTGTGCTCACTCTCTTCTGTCAGCCTCCAACTCGCTCCCTTCCTCTCCAGAGGACCAAACAAACAAGATACACAAGACAACAAGAAGTCTCCCTCTCAAAAACCGGCCAAGATATCTCTTCTCTCGCTATCTATCTATCTATATGTCTCCCTCTCGCTCTTTGGTATCTCCATTAACTATTATATTGAGAGAATTTGCGCAAGTACACTTGCATCTCTGTAGAACATTACTGTTTATTTGGATGGTGAGTTGAGAAGGGGATGCTACGGTATTTATAGGAGAGGGAAAGGACGGGTACTCGAGCTATGTAGCTGCGTTTCCGTTTGAATGGAATAAACGGGAAGATGCCTCCATTGGCTGATAGATTTAACAGGAGAGATGCATTTTAATATTTTTCTTGGCACCACCTTCTATTCGTAGCCACCCTATAGGCTATAGCTAGCTTCTGTTCCATCTTGATCTCTTCAAATGTGGGACAAACATCCCATGGACGAGATAAGCTTTGCCTTGGACCGTCCAACGAACTAGCTAGGAGCACTTTACAAAAAAGTTGCATTGTTGTTTTCTACTTTTAGACAGAGGAAATACCTATGATTACATATAAAAGAGAAGGTCTTTTGTAAACTCAACACATCATGAATTTGTAGACAGCAATATAATTCTTTTTTTTCTTTGTTTCTTGCAGAATCTTTTCTTTCCAGGAATACGGGACAGATGAAGTTTGTAGTACTGTATCTCTGAATATAAGAATATGCATGTACTGTACCTCTGAATCTCTCTGATCGAAGAAACCAAGTAAGAGCAGGGCGAGCAGTACTTCTCCCGATGCGCCTTGTAATTCTAAACCAAATTAACCCACACGCTCATCCTGCGCACCGCCACTTCTGACCAATCGCCTACGGTCATGCCAGTCCTCTGACCTCTTTATTGTTCTCTCTCTTATCTCTCTATAGATCTCTCATGAGAATCTGAGACGCAGTAATACTGTGCAGAACAGGGTGAATATGTTGACATTTGACCACCGCAAGAAGAGACACTGTCGCCTTACAGAAACGGCTATTGTGTGCGTTTCTCGTGCCATGCGATAAGTTTAACAACAGAACTCAAAAAATTTACTTGCCCTAGCTAGCTAGAGTGGGACTCCTTTTCTCCCCGGTGGAGTCATAAACTCAACCTAACAAATTTCTTTTAATAAAATGAATGGACATGTGTATCGCGCTATATAGAGGTCGAAGATACCACCACCTAAAAAAAGCTAGTGGGACTCCTCAACAATAGTAGTGTTAATTTATCGAGACACACTACCAAATTAAATCTTCAATATTAATTCTCGAGTGATGCTGATCAAACTGTCAAAACTATTAATCTATTGATTATGTAACACGTAGCTTATGACTATCATAAGTTAAATTTTGATCAACAATTAGTTCAATAATATATGGATTATGTGAAATGAAATTAGTATCATTATATTTGTATTCAAAATATTTCCCTCTGACTGTGACTTTGTAACTATAAAAAATATTGTACAAAAAATATATAGTTGAAGTTCAATTTATGTCAATCAAATTAGGTCTTACATAAATCAATTGAGGGAGTAAGAAGTGAGAACCACGCACTACCACAGATAATGGCATCACAGACGGTTCAAAATAGCCATGACATACCCTTTTTTCAACCGTTGGTGAGCATTGATCAGTGATAACATGGGCAAAAAGCTGGTTTTAGCCCCCTGTCTAGTTTCAATATTTGCAATGTTAGCCCCCTCAAAACATTAAAGCCAAAAACGTGTCCCTTTGTCGCGGTCCAACCCGCGACAAATGGGTCTAGACAGGTCACATGTCGCAGGTGAGATCCGCGATACCATCCCGGGCAGCTGTCAGGCAAGCGGGCAGGTATCGTGGGGCCCACTCGTGATAGGTGGATTTAGCAAGTCCAACCCGCAACAAGTGAGTCTCGTGGGTCCAACCCACGATAGGGGACACGTGGCAGCTATCTAGACAGTCGCCGAGTCGTTTTTGTCTTTGATTTTGGGGGGGGGAGGCTAAAATTGCAATTGAAAGTCGACAGGGGGATGAAATCAGCTTTTTGCCGATAATATCGGGTGATTTCAAACGGTTTTTGGACCATTTTTGATTTCCTACAACACAAATGTTCTTCAAAATGAACCGTCTATGATTTTGATTAAGAAATTAAAAGAAAGATGGCTGCACCTTCTTGGGGCCTCCCCTAAGGCTAATGAACACATGGATTGCATAAGGAGAACCAACACAAGAATCAACAGATTGATTTCCCCAAGAATCAACACAAGCATTGCAAAAGAACCACAAGAAGGGAGAAAATACATAGTTTGTTGAGACCCGGCGGTGGCAGGACATCAAGAAGCAGGGCTCCATTAACCAGGACCCTATCTTCAAGAGCTACGCCTCTCGCTGCACGAGTGCGGCTACCCTGGCAGCATATTCAACGCACTTAACTTTTCCCCCACCCTCGAGAATAAGGAGAAGGAGCACTAGGATCCGGCAACGTCTTCAATCCAGTGGCGACAAGACCATCTTCCCTATATACGGCAACGTAGGCAAGATGAGTTAGGGAGAGAGAACACTAGGAGAGGAGAGCAGATGGGAGCACTGAGCGGTGGTTGTCAATCTCACAGCCGTCGCCCTCATGGTGGAAGAGACTGCTAGGCTTGGAGATGGACCTCGAGCGGCTAGACCTTTGAATCCGACACCAATGGCCATCGGGGGAGTGCTTCTGCCAGTGCACCCACAGCGTGTGGTGCCGGCCCTGTCACTCAACTCTGTGTCAGCGATCACCCCCGCTAGATCCAGGACTTGGAAAACCTCCAACCACTGCTTCAACTGTTCATGATGTCGCTAGTAGTCAAACTTGGTGGAGGAAGGGAGGGAAAGGGATGGTGGTCGGGGGCCAGATCTAGTAGAGAAAGGAAGAAGGGGAAATGCGAGAGGAGAAAGTGGTGGGGTTGGGCACCGGTAGCTATCAGCCCAAATGGGAGAGGAGTAGGTGGCTCAGTGGCGAAGGGAAGGCAAGGTGAGAAGAGAAGGCGATAGTGGGATGCTGAAGGGGAGACTTAGGGTTTGGAGATATGGGACGGCGTTCTACGAGGTCAATCGCACGATGCGGTGTGGGCGGGCCGGTGTGGTTAGCTGCGGGTTTATATCAGACGGTTGGAGGAAAAAACTGGCTAGGATGAGTAGCTTATCTCATACGGTTTGAGGAAAAAACCAACAGTGATTTTTCGTAGACATTTTTCTTGAATTGTCTTTAATAAGCCATTATCATGGATGGTTGAATTGTCTGAGATATGTTAAACCATCTATAATTAATTTGGTACTGACGATTTTGAGCCAATCATAAGAGATAAGGGGGTTAGGACGACCTTTTTTTTGTAAACAGTGGTGTCATGTATTGTACTAACTCAAAAGAGAATATATTATTCATAAGATGGAGTTAAATTATTATCTCTAGTGTAGTAGTGCGTTTGAAGAATCCACTTTGCAAATGTCACTAACTGCTTCTTTCGACATGTATTGGCAGTAAATTCAACGAAACGATTGTCCGTGAAACAGGCTAGATTCTCACAATTATTTTACTGTTTTGGCCAATCGTTGGTCGTAAGTTGTCTGGGTGAATTATTCCTTAGCAATTCACGCATGCATGGTAGAACTACGATGCGGTTTTATGCTCTTCTACGATCGTAGGGGTTGAATATACGCCTAAGCAGTGATTCTGTTGTGTACAATTGGATGTCTCCACCCACAGTAGATAGACCCTATAGTATATCTGGCGTCAAGACCCTAAAATTACAATTAACTTATAAATAATATAATATTCGAGGAACTGTGTCTAACATACTATACAAACAAGAACTTATACATCTATCACTGTTGGAAAGTTCGATATTGAGTCAACATCTCATACGCGCCCCAGACGTATGTGTCATCGTTGGCCAAGCCAGGCAAAGTCATACATCAAAACAAGAGTCGAGAGAAAGCTCCAAAATCCTAGAAAGACTTAGTGCTCTTCTCAACCACATTAAGTAATATAGTTTCAGAGGAGTCTAGTAAATGTACCCACATCCTAATCTAATCAGCCGAAGCAACACGATTAGTAGGTCGTTCAAGAGCCCAGTACAAATACCCACACCTTGCCTAGCCGACCAATGCATCTCAGCTAGTGGGTCACTCAACCTTAACCATCATGCTTGATGAATGTGAGAACAACCCTAACTATCTATGATTGTCCCATATACTTCAAAATTATGCACACATGGTGTATAGGATGCCACATAAAAATATGCATATCACAACTCAGATTCTTAAGAATGATTTATAAGATACATTGTTCATGTCTCATGCACATGGCAATTAATTAATTTACAAGTAACACAACTCGAAAGTCATTCAACATTCGAAATGTAACATAGGACAAAAACAGAAACATATAAAAGTACCTGAGATGGTGGCCACTACCATCTAACAAAAGCAACATAAGGCACATATTCAACCGATAAGAAAACTATTCAACTAGATGTCACTTTCAATATTTCGGTATCATAATATTCGCCTAGACTAGGATCACCTGCAACATTCTAGGAGTGGAATTCCCGTGAGTAATTTCGTATTCACAAGATGATTTTAAGCTCATCCAAATTAATTTAAGCATGTCATGAAGCAATTAATAAACTATTACACAAATAGTTCATTCATAAAGTAACATGACATGGCAGAAATATGAGAGAGAAATAAGCACCAACGTGCATACATCATATCCATCAATTATAAGATTTGAAACATATATTTCAGATCAGGAACATCATGTGAAATTACACAAAATTTCAGTCATTTCATCATATCAAGTCAGTCAAGACTCCATTCAACATTTTATTAAGTCAACATAAACTTAATCAATTTATTTCTCAAAATTGGAAAGTATTCTGAAGTGTTGTTAGTTCATAGCAGTCTAGCTATGACTACCAACACTCCTACATAACACTTTCACCATGGGTGAAATGTAGAGCCTAATGACATTGGTATCGACTGGACGACTGGGTGTATACGTTCACCTCATCCATTGATCCATCTGTTGAAGCCAAACCCTGACTCTTGCATCTCACTTGTTAGCTTCCATTTTGATTAGTCAGATTAATATCATAACTCATTGGTCATGATCCACAGTCAAACTCTATCATGCTAGTGATTTTATCAATCACAATAAACCATACTCAAAATTTATCAATCGTAATAAACCATACTCAAAATCATGCAACCAAACTTCTGGACTAAGGAGGCTTACTTTCGTAATACACTTCGTTGTTGGGATATACCGAAAGAAATACCCAAACACCCAAAAATGACAAAGGAAAGCAATAATTCAATGTTAGGAATTCCAGATGCTATATGATGAATAAAATGCATCCTATAACATACGTAATAATATTATAAAAACTAGTTCAATTGGAATCACTCCATTTGGAGTCCTAGGAAATGAATCCTATAACATACATAATAATATTATAAAAACTAGTTCAATTGTAATCATTCCATTTGGAGTCCTAGGATCAAAGTAATGAATTTCTAAGATTTATATGAAATTTTTAGGATTAATTGACTTGTCAGTAATTTCAAAATTGTGTACAACATTTATATGCATGAAAACAATACCATGAAATACTAAATATTAAATCATGAATTTACAAAAAAAATTATCCTATTTGGGTTTCATATGAATTTTCTATGGATTCTTACAAGTTTTAAGCATTTTTAGCTTTTTCGTCTTTTCCTCATTTAAATAAACAGTAAAATAATTTTCTCACTCAGCTACACTGACTAGTCAAGAGCATAATGGTCAGCTGCCTCTGGGCTCACATGTTATACTCATCATAATTACAATTTTATTTTCTTTATTGTACAGTCAGTGACAAGTGGGTCTTGCATGTCATAAATTTAATCTTTTCCTATTTTGAATTAAGTGACCGTTAAGCGGTGGGCCCTACTTTTCATAGACACCGATTTTAAAATTGGTTTATTAACATAGAACTAATCAGGCGAGACCTGCATGACATACACTGGTCCCTAACTAACTTAACTACTAACTATTTGGACCCACTTGCCAGGTTGGCCGGCGGCTCAAGCTGGCGAACCCCGAGGGCACGTACACAGCAACGAAGAACTACGCAAGCTATCCCAAAGGTCATTTCGCATGCGATTTGTTCTGTTCAATTCTTGCGCTTTGCGGTTCCATTCCCGTGGTTGTGAGGAATGTCGGTTGGCCGGAGCAGCGTTGGGGTGCTCGTTGGTGACGGCCGTGAGCAAAGCACCATTTGCTCGAGCACTACAGAAAGGGAGAGGGAAAAAAGAGTGACACGTTTGGACCAGTGGCTCACGGCAGAGCAGACAGTGGTGTTTACCGAGACCGGGGAGGACAAAAGAGGTATGCCAACGGTAGCCAGCAGCAAGGAATGGGCGGTAGTTGTTGGTGAGGAGGTGGAGGAGTCCCACAGCTCAGTTTCCTAGCAAGGAAGCTTCGTGCGAAGCTCCTAAACACGGTGCGGTCACCAGCTGGTCTTGGGGTGGTCGACAACTGAGGTGGACCATGTTGCCCTCGTCGGTGGCAGTCTAATTTCCGGTGAGGGCAGCCTCTAGAGCATGCAAGGGACAAAAAGTTCATGGAGAGAGAGGAGGATCACCGGGAGCTAGGAAACCAACAGTCAAGGTTCAGACTCACCGGTGGCGAGGCAATGGTCCTCGACAGAGGACTACTGGAGTTGGGGAAGATGGTGGGGTCGCTGTTGGCTCACTGGTTCTTTGCGTGGGGGAGGACGTGGATGAGTTCAGGTGATCGAGTTGATGCTAAAGGGCACGGGGTGGCGGTGCTCCTCACCTCCTGTAACTCGGGAGCACGACAGGTTGACGACGGCGCGCTCGCTGGAGCTACAATGCCACTGGTGCTCTCAGGAATGAGCTCCACAAGGAGCTCCAATTTTCATAGGGGAGATGCACAATGATGTAAGGAGCACGATAGCGAAGCCATCAAGAGGAGAGGAGGCTCATGGGTGGCAAATTCTAGAAGGGGCGGATAAGGGAGTTGGCAGGGGTTTGACGGCTGTAACGCTGAGGCCACACCGATTGCCTCCAACGGCTCTTCCCCGTTGCAAAAGGATGTATGGCATTACGGGGAGAGACGCAAGTGCACTATCGCAACGTCCGACGGCAAGGGCCGCTAGACAGGGCGGTTGGTCGTCGGCTCGTCATCTCTGCATGCGGGCAGGTCACGCGGCGTGTGGTTGGCCATGTGGAGGGAAAGACCTAACTAGCGGGTCCTGCTAGTCAGTGGCAGGGAGGAGGTAGGCGAGGGGGTTTGCGTGCGAGGCGGATCCTGAGCTTGGTCATGGTGTGCGAGATACTGTAAGTAAGTGAAATAATTCTCAAGAATTTATGAAAACTTTATATTTGGATCCAAAAAGGGAAGTGAGCCACAGATACAAAGTTCATAAATTTTTAATAAGGGAAATTCACCCACTTAATATATTACAGTTCAGTCAATTTGGAACTTGTTTGAATAAAATTTTATTCACATAGTCAAATTAATTTCAAATCACTTGAAAATTTTCAGAAGACTTCTTAGAGGTGTTTTTTTTTGCGAGGTTCTTAGAGGTGTTTATGACTCATGAAAACTATCAAAGATGATTTTGGATGAGTTTTCTTTTCAATTTTGAAGTTTTTAATTTGAGCTATTTTAATTATCCAAAATCTAGAAATGAAATGAAATGCAATTTATTTACATGATAATCAGCAATGATGCCATTTACACAAGGTTACAAATTAAGGTCATTACACATGGATTAACAGTATGCGGTTAAAACTAACAATGTGACTTGACAATATAGCTGGCTTAAGCCCCGCTTAGAACGTGATGATTTTTTTATGAATCACGCCGGAATTTCACGGGAGAAGAATGGATATATATTGCCAGTTATATTCGGAAATGGGATGTACTCATGCATGTACCGCATTTGGAAACCTTTGGGGCCTCCTTTTCCAAATGAAGAGGAAAGGGACTAGAGGAGGGGGCAAACTCCTCTACCTGGCTTATTCTCGGAAACAGACAAAAGGCACAGGCATGAACACAAAGCTAGCTCATCACCATGCATGACGAATAAGTACGGTTTTATCAACGAAATGAACAGGGACCAGATACCATTTCTAGACGGGGGCAGGGCCAAAGGCGACGCGTGCATTTATGCACTCCTGTCGCGATGCCATAGGAGGAGGTAGCCTTTCCCCATATCTTGGCCATTGTTTATGGACGGAAAAAGCTACATCGATCGCACATGTATATATATCTCGTCACCTTTAGCAAAAGCTGAAGAATTGGAATCTTTGCACTACTCTCGCTGGCCGGCCGAAGCTAGCTAGCCGGCCAGTGCAATCGGAGTGCTGAGCTAAGACTACTACTGGCACGCGTGCATCTATTCCTTGCGATATGATTCCCCGGGCGATTTACAAATTATATTATTGCTGCAGGGTAGCTAAGCTAGGCTATAGATGAGCGACGACGAATGAAGAAGAACGTGCATGCTGGGGTCAAAAGGAAGGACGTCGACGGTGGTCTGTATCTGGCTAAAGACAACTTCTAGCTAGCTAGAGGTCTGGTGAAAAAGTGTGAAAAATTAGTAACATCTAGCTAGTTGACATGAATGTCTTGATGATGCGCATAACAGCCGAACAAAAACTGGTTGAGCAGATAGCCAGGGAAATTAAAGGTTTGATCTGGTGGAGCGCACAAAGCTAGCGTTATAGCTAGCTAGCTGCAGCCGCAAAGTTAGAGAAGACGCCGGGTGAAGTGCATGCGACTTATTGCGGTGGGTAACTTGGCATGAACTGGACTTCAATAATAACAGTGCTACACTTAAGAATCTATAAAGAATATACCTACATGCTGACGTGGATGGTAACAATTTACATGCAACAGGAACGGGAGGCATGTTCTTTTTTTTGTCGGGCACGAGGCATGATTCAAAGAAGTATTGTTAAGCAAGTGTACGTAGCACTGCTCCTTAGAGCGCACAGCAAGAGCACGCCGGCGATCAAGCATGCGGACGACGTGGCGTGGGCCAAAGTTTTCATGGTGTCGCCAAGTCATCGCCTTGGCGTCCGGTTGGCTGGAGGCAGACGACGGGAGTCTTTGACTAGACCTTTTGAATCTGGCGAGCGAAAATGGCAACGGAGGGTCAGGAACGGGCAGGTTCACCAGAGCAAGGCTCGAGGATGGCTACTGGAGTTTGGAAATAGTGATCACGTGGCCTCTCTAATTGTGTCATCGCCTTCCTTTCTCGATCTACTCTGCTCTCCCTGCTTGCGCAGTCGTCTTCCTTCCCGGATCTACTTTGCTTGCTGCTATCATGAAGGAAGGGGAGAAGGGAGGGCGGTGAGGGAGAAAGGTAGGGGTTGTGTGTGGCTTGCTATTGTTTGTATCCGTGAACCTGTAGCTATGTCCATTAATCTTCACCCCGTGAATGTGTAGCTATCTCCATTAATCTTCACCCTTACGTACCCATCACTTCCACTGATGGAATCTTCCTTGAACTATTATATTCTTGGCATGGAAGAATGGAAGATCTTGTTGCAGTAGGTTAAGGTATTCCAGCATTCTTCAAAGTAAGGATGCCCATCCTCCAAGTTTGCTTGGATCGGTGTAATATAGATGCACCATCTTATAGAACGGAATTTTGAAATTAGTAGAGGACATAAACCTTTTTAAAATACAAATTAGTAAGAAAGGATTCTACGGAAGATAAGATAGCAAAGATTAGAGGTAGACAACAATAATACTTGTATTTTTCGCAACCTTTTTTATTTTATAAATAGGTTTTTACAAACAACAACCTTAAACCATCCTATCTTATGGTCTTATCCTACGGTCAAGGCTGGCTTTGATACCACTCTGTCACAACCCTGATTTTTGGAGCCACGAGAAAATGCCCGCAATTGCCTAGGAGTTTCTCTATTGCGGATGCAGAGTAGCCACATTACTAACACAGTGTTAAACATCCAAACTTTATTACAGAACTAGAAAATAAGCTTTGCAATGTTTTAATTTTACAACTGACAGGTGCATCCGAGCTTAAAGTTTACATTACAACCGAAAGAGCCTACGCCACAAGCACCTTGAGCGCAGATAAGACCTAAAATTTGTATTCGTCTTCATCAAAGTATTCTTCATCGAATGGTTCTTCTTCATCTTCTTGGATATCTTTGATGATTGGTCCATTAATGAGGACATGACGTACTCAACAAGCCACATTGAGAAATGTACTACATAACTATATGTCTTGGATTTCAAAGGAGGGGTATAAGGTTTATTATTTGGTGGATGCATAGTTCTAATCTCCATCTTAGCATTTAAAATCCCTTCATTTAATCATTTGGACTGCAAATTGTTGTGTTTTACTAACTCTATCGGGTCATTGTCAAATTCAACTAATCATTATCAATCTCTACTTATGCCTTGTATTGAGAATCACCTCTAAACACAGCTTCATTAATCGGAAGCACGATGTATTCGAATACCAATTGTTTTAACTTTGCAGAGTGGCTCAGCTTTACACACATGATATATATACCTCTTAGTGGTCCATCGGTGTGTTGATAGAGGTAAGATAACAAGACTTTTTATCTGTTCTATCTTTTGAAGTATCTACCCAGGAATACTAGATCACTCGCTCTCTCGGGAGCTGACTGGCTAGTGTCAACTTCGCGGTCTGGGTTTTGAGTGTATTCCAGTTGTGATTTCTCAATTAATAACATATCACCTCTTTCGCTTCTGCGGGCCTTCCAGAGAAAAGGAACGACAAGCTATTCTGTAGGTTTTCAGCGAGTAGAGCAGATTCCTAAGCTAGGTTTGACTGGTCAAACATGTGGTTGAGTGGGTTTTGTGTTCATCACTTAGCACAAGGGTCTTGTCCTTATCTGCCCTGAGTAAGGTAATCCGACACATTACTCTTACTCCATGGAAAGGGTATAGTAGGACGATCAATAGATGAAAGGCCCCATCTTCTTTGTCCACAACCGTCGGCAATTTCTTTCAAAACCACATTCTATGAGTTCTATTCTAGGGTTACCATTATTTCTAGACATAGCCTAACCTAACTTCTGTTGCCGGTGAAGGATACCGAGATGATTTATATTTATTCTTAGGTCTTCAAGGTGAATATGGCCTGCAAAAATATCTGGGGCTGTGGGGTGGTGGGTGCTAACTTTACGATCATGTCATTCAAAAATATCACGGTACTAAATTAACATGCAAGAAATAATTAACTAAACTAGTAATAAAATAAAATAGCAGGCATGTCGGATCAACATGAACAAAGGAGTGTGACTCGCCTACTGCACTGAGATCAGTCGGATCGTTGTCTTCGGGAATATCTTCACCGTCGAGATCCCTCCTAAGCGTCGAGTCGTCACTACCGTGTCCTATTTGCAAAAAGATCCAAACAATCATAAGTCCGGGCAAGACGAATGCAAGCTGGGAGCAAAATGTAAAATAATTGAAAAATAATACTATAAATAGGAAGGAGGGGTGTGTGTGGTTGTAAGGTGTTTAGGAATGGGATTAGGGTTAGAGGTGTGCACGGGTGGAATCAGACGTTGGAAAGATGGAAGAACGTATATGTGATATTTTAGGGAGAATTGGATGTATATGTGGTATGATAGGGATTTTGTGGGTTTTGGACATTAAGAAGTGAGAATTAGGCTTAATGGTGTGGAAAAACAAAATCAGGGCGTCGAAACGATCGAAATAGGTATATATATATGTGTTTTAGGGTTTCGAGGCTTAACGGGTCTACTACTATTCACTAACGGGTCGAATCTTTCAACAGTACCAGACCCGTTAGGGTTTGTGGGTTGGGCCGGGTTGGATAATAGGAGCGAGCTTTGGGTCTTGATTGGGTCGACGGATTGGACTAGATATCGGCTTACGGTTTAATAGAAAAAGGAAAAGAAAAAGAAAAAGAATTCCTAATCTAAATGGGCTTAGCCTAGGAGGATTCGGAGCCAGCCCAAAAGGGGCTGAGCCAACCTGAGGGAGGGGAGCCAGGTGGCTCGGCTCGAGTCTGAGCCACCTAAAGGGGTACGGCTCAAGGGGGGTTGGCTCAATGGTTTAGCTCAAATGCAAATGAGCCGGTGGCTCAAATTGGGGAATTTAGGAGGAAAACAGGGGAGGGTGGCCGGTGTGAGAACCCTACTTTTTAAGTCTAGTCGAATGAGGCAAGGCGGAAGTAGATCAACTCGCGTTACCGAGTTGAACGAGTTCTGTCGAGTCGCGTTGCCGACTAGAGTAGAGAGGGGGAAGATTGTATTGTGCACTCATCTCATGCATGTCATTCATCGTAAGTATTTCATGCACATGTATATACAACAATAGCTCTCATAAGGCATAAATCCATCAAGTGAATATCTAGCAATAGCTCACACATTGACCAAGGCCAATGTTTCTTAGCTTGGAAGGCAAGTAGAGATAAGTGAAATAGCCATAGTAATCCATCCGCAGGCAACAGGCAACACGTCCGAAATGAGGCAGCAAGAGGTGGCAAGGATTGCCACCAAAGAAGCCACATAGGTGCTCATGTTAAAAAAGGAGCAAGGCAACCGAGTGAAGCACATAACAACAGCATCACCTTTCCTTTCGAGCCCACCAGTTCCTCAATAACATAGAACACAGAGAAGCTCGGAAGGAGGAGCTTAGGAGGAAGAACAACCAGGAGTCAAGCTTCAGGAGACCATCAGGAACAGCAAGACAAGAGGAGGATCACGAAGACCTTTAGGAGTTGAGCCACAAGGAACTAGGAATCAGGAGGAGGAGTAGAGAGTAGAGGAAAGGAGACTACCAGCAAAGTTGAGGAGCAAGGCCAAAAACCTGGGAAGCCCAGGACTTACCCTATTCAGAGCACAATAAGGTAGATTCTCCATCCAAATTATCTGTTAGCATAAAAGCTTGATAAAATGGATGGAACCCTCAAAATCTCAGGTTCATCATAGGGACTTTGTAGGCAACATTGGTAGTGTCTATTCTTATCTTTTGACACCACAAGCTTCTCAATCTCTCCCAAAATAATACCCTCAACTAAAAAGCATCACAGGGCATGGTAAGGCAACTAGTGAAGTATCAGTTCTTATCAGGCCATAAAGCATATATATATATATATATGAGCATCTTCATTAGTTAGCAAAGATCAAATGGGCATCTATACGTTCTTTCAGTCGAGTAAACTGACATACATCTATACATGAAGAAAATATAAAGAGGCCAAGCATCAAGAAATAGTAGCTGTTCTTATCAACTTAAAGTCTTAACAGAAACTTGAGGTTTCACATGAGCATCATACTCCTATTAGAAAAGAAATAACAAGGTAAGATATCCCAATAAGGAATGTCTATACAAAAGATCAGGTTATGTATAGGTTGAGTAATGATTTAACAGATACACGAACACCCTCTGGTAGAGGATATACACATTATGGCAACCACATGTGCTACAAAATCTGAGCAATAGTAGATTAGCATCTGTATGCTTAGTTTCAAGAAACTAGTATACATGTAAATGGCACCACTTAATAGTTAGGTACATCAGTATTAGTATCTAGCTAGGAATAGAATCCACCAATACATATGCATAACGTAGGGCAGTGTACGCAGTGTAGCAACATATTCTTGTCAGAAGGGATTAGGGTTCTTAATAGGGGAAAGCAATTCAATTAATCAGGAACACCAATCGTTAGACTATGTCATCCACGAAGAGCTAGCCATGGCGAGGCATAGCAAAATTCTTGTACATGTAGTAAATAGAACTAGTGACCACTAAAGGCAAGTATTAGTTCAGATCGATTAAAGGGGAATAATCACACAACAACATTGTACCAATATGCATACAGCAGATTGAACACTAGAGCCCTACCGAGCTCAACAAAAAAATCATTATGGCTAATGTAAGAATCACATAAGCTCAACCCTAGAACCAGGAATTAGAAAGAGAAGTAAGAGGGGGAAATAGGAGCCTTACCTGAGCATGGTGTGCACCACGGTCGAGCAGAGCGAGGGAGTGACCGGCGGCAAAGCTGAGCCTGAGCCCCACGCTCGAGGCCACGACAGCATCGAGGGGCCGCCGGTCGAGACAGCGTCCGAACCCTGGGCAACCAAGCGAGCCCGGGCAGAGCGGCCAAGGGAGGCGGCTCCACCAATGGCGTTCTAAGCGATGAGGATGACGACGCGGGTGTGCTTGGAAAAAGGACAGAGCGGCGGGAGAGAAGGGTACGGCGAGGCCGCACCGGTGATAGACCAAGATGGCGGTGCTAACCCGAGGAGGCGGCAGCGCGTGTGAGAAGAGGAGAGGGAATCGGGGGTGCAACTGCGAGAAAGCTGGAGGTAAGAGAGAGAGTTGGGGAAAGAAAAGAAAAAGTGGATAAAGAAAGAGAAAAAGGAGTGAGAGACCGGAGTGGGCCTAGGGCCCGTTAAGGGAAGTCAGCTAGGCCAAAACGAATGGGTCCAGCCCAAATTCAATTTATTTTCTTAACAAAATAGAAAATTGAGTCCAACTTAAAGTAATTTTTTTCTGTAAAAGTAAAGATGCAAAGCAAAACAAAAAGAGAAATGTAAATGAAGATTTAACTTTGTAGGCTAACTGTTAAATTAAATTAAGTTCTTCTTTTTATTTTTCTTTAAAAAGGAGAGGAAGATGAGCTAAGTATTTAAGTTACAAATTTTAGATCAAATTTTAGAAGTAAATTAATTAAGTAGGATTTACATATATTGAAGGGTAATATTGATCTTGAACTAAAATAAAACAAGGTTTAAAGGAATTAATATCGGATGGAATCATTCATAAAAGCTTTGAGAAAATATCTTTGAGAAAAGATATTGAAGTGTGGTTTGGTCACTCCATGTTCCTAGTTGGAATTGCGAACATGGCAGCAAATGGATCCATCGGGGATCCTAGCAACCTGTGAGACATAAGATCATAGTCTCTTAAATTAAAACTTGATTCTTTTACCTTACAAAATGTATTCTTTTGGAGAACATCGTTGTTCTCAATAGTTAGTGCATCAAACACCTCTTTATTATTCCTGGACTTGTTGAGTACCTTTTGTACTCATCCATCTATTCTAATTTCTTTGATAGACTGTGAGCCAACGGTAGATCAAGATGTAGTATATGTCGAGGTCAAAGATGAAGTCTCGGAGAAGCCGGCAGTGACAAAGAAGGACGAAGGCGTCGACTATTACTTTGACTATCGTGAGGAGAATACTACCGAGTAGAAGTATAGGAAGTGGGGAGACGAGAGTTGTAGAGATGTCTTTTGCTGTAGCCGACTGGAACGGTTTAAATTCCCCATACTTTTGGAGTAAGTTTATATAATTATACATTGTCCTTTGAGTTTGTAACTTACGTTTGTAATAAATGGACCGCTGCAATGTTTTTGTCATGCTACTCTGTGTGATGTGCTGTGAACAAGAATGCACTTCGTCTATGGCATGTCAAAGACTAGCATATTATCCAAAATGGTAGTATGTGGGTCGCCACAGCCAGCAGGTAAGGCGGGGATGGTTCCGACGCCGGCGGTGACTTTCGGAACTAGAGGAGAGGCTTGGGAGGTTCTGCAAGAGGTGGTGATTCAATTTTTGAGGAGAAAAGTGGGAGGTGCTATGGGAATTGGGTGTGGCCACGGTGAGGGCGCTCAGGCTCACCTCGCCGGAGTTGGAGGCGTCGGTGGCAAGGTTGCCGGGGCTTGGGAAGAAGGAGAAGTAAAACTAGGAGTTTGGGAGGAGAGGAGGAGCTCGTGCATGGGGAGAAGAAGCACGGAAGGGAGTTGGGAGGAAGTCCCCGTGGGGATTTATAGGTAGCGGGGCGGTCTGGTCGCTTGGTTGTTGATGCACTGGGGCAAGACCCAAGGTGATAACCTCGCTGGTGATAGGAGCTCCTGCTGCATCCGGGCTGCGTGGTGTCCGCGTGTGGCTTGGCATGCGAGCGAGCTCGGGCGGCGAGCTGTTGCAGCGAGCAGCAATGCGGCGCTGGCAGGGAGAAGAGCGGCAGCACAGAGAGAGAGAGAGAGAGAGAGAGAGAGAGAAGGGGATGGCAACTCATGGATGGGCGACGTCGGGTGCGGCGCTGTGCAGAGAAGTGGGGCCCACCCGGTCACCGACATCGAGCGGTGGGCGACGGCGGCATGCTGAACCAGCAGCAACAGGGGGGTTAGGGCAAGGAGTTGGGGCCGGTTCGGGCATGGGCCAAACAGGAGAAAACAAGAAGCAGGCTAGAGAAGAAGAGAAATCAAGGCCCAAGAAGATTTCGGATTTTTGGAAGATTTGTGTCACGACCCCGTTTTTCGAACAGGATCGTGGAGTTTCCCCGCGACTGCCCAAGATTTACAGCCGCGAACAGAAAGAGCACCAAACCTGCTTACGAACAACAAGAAGATTTATATCAGTGAAATAAGACCTATCGGTCGATCTTCAAGAATTTAATAGGCTGCGAAGCCCAAAACATTACCTACACTCAAAAGATCCAACGAAAGCCCACAGGAGAGCTAGAGTGCGGTCATAACCCTAACGCGTCGATGGTAGATCTTCGTCTTGCGCTTCTTCTGAAAAATTGTTAATGCAGCAATGAGTACATGGAGTACTTAGCAAGCCACATTAGGAAATTACCTGATTAACTACCATGCAGGGATTCTCAAAGGAAGGGAATAGGGCTTCATGTTATTTGGTGGATGCATAACTCTAAACTTCATCTTATTAGTAAAATCACACAGTTGAAATAGTTGGTCTTCAAAACAGTTGAATGTTAATAACCCTGTCGGGTCATCGCCTATCCAGTTATCTCTTACCAAATTCTACTTATGCCTCGTAGTAGGAATCACCCTTGAACACAGCTTCATTGACCGGAAGCACGGTGTATTCGAATACCATTTGATTTGACTCTGCAGAGTTGCTCAGCTTTACCCACATGATATCTATACTTCTTATTATCACTCGAGACTTACACACTTCCATCGGTGTGTCGACAGAGGTAAGATAACAAGGCTTTTTATCTGCTCTATCTTTTGAAGTTTCTACCCAAGAACACTTCATCACTCGCTCTCCCGGGAGTCTGACGGGCCAATGTCAACTTCGCGATCCGGGATTTGAGTGGGTTCCAGTTGTGAATCCCCCAATCAATGGCTTATCACTTCTTTCGCTACTGCGGGGCGTTCCAGAGAAGCGGAACAGCAAGCTAGTCTGTAGTCGTTCAGTGGGTAGAGCAGAAGTACTAGGCCAGTTTCGACGAATCGAACATGTGGTTGAGCGGTTCTTATGTTCCTCACTAAGCACAAGAGTTGTATCCTTAACTGCCCTGAGTAAGGAAATCCTCTCGATTTCCCTTACTCCCCGGAAGGGGTATGGCTGCACAATCAATGCACGATGGGCCTCATCTTCTCTGTCCCCTACCGTCGGCAATTTCCTTGAAAACCACATCCTCCGAACATTGTCCTAGGGTTATCAATATTTATTCCTATACTCTGACCTATCCTCTAATACCGGTGAAGGATACTGATATAACTTATTTTCATCCTAAGGTTATCAAGGTGAATATGGCCTACAAAGATTGACTGGGCTATGGGGTGGTAGGTGTTAACTATTCCATCATGTCATTCAAAAATATCACGGTACCAAATTAACATGCAGAAAATTATTAACTAAACTAATAGTACGATAAGTAGCAGGCAATTGGGATCAATATGAACAAAGGAATGCGACTTGCCTACTGCACCGTGATCGGCTGGATCATTGTCTTCAATGAGATCCTCACTGTCGGAGTCCCTCTCAAGCGTCGGATCACCACTATCGCATCCTATTGGCGAAAAGATCCTAATATTCATAAGTCCGGGCTCTACGAATGCGAGCTGGGAGCAAAATATAAAATAGTTGAAAAATAATACCTTGAATAAGGAGGTGGGGTGTGTGGGGGGTTTAGAAACGGAAACAGGGTTGGAGGTATGCATGGTTGAAATCGGAGTATTAAAGAGGTAGGAGAAGATACATGATGCGAGATAAGAGGGTTCTGCGGTTTTAGGTATTAAGGAGCGGGATTCGGGTCCAATGGTATGGATAGATGGATTCGTGGCGTCGAGGCGATCGAGATGGATATGTGTGTGTGTGTGTGTGTGTGTGTGTTTTAGGGTTTCGGAGGAGGAGTCGGAACATATATGGAGTGTAAAAGGGTTTTGTTGTTGTCAGGTGTTAAAAGGTGAGAATTTGGAATAACGAAGCGGAAAAATAGAATCGTGGCGTCGAGACGATCAAAACAACATATAATAGGGTTTTTAGGGTTTCGGGGTTTTCGGGTCGACGGGGTTGGGCTGGGCCCACGGTCCGTTAGGGTTTCTAAATGGGTTTGGGTTTGGGTTTGGGTTTAGTCTTGGAATAAATTTGGGCTGAACTAGACATGGACTTGGGCTTAGGGCTAAACATGGGTTTGGGTTTTAGGGCTTATCCAAAAAGAAAATAAAAGAGAAAATAAATTCCTAACTACATGGGCTCGGCCCAGACGAGAATTGGAGCCGGCCCAAAAGGCTGAGCCAGCTTGGCTCGAGTTTGCTAGCTGGCTCGGCTCTGTGGCTCGGTGGATCGGCTCAGCTCGGCAGAGCGGCTCGGGACAACGGCTTGGCTCGATTTGCAATCGAGCCGGTGGTTCAATTGGGGAAAAGGGGAGGAAAGAGAGGATGTGGCCGGTGGCGGCGGGAGGACGATTGTGACGCCGGTGACGCATCCCGCCGGAGGCGGAGGACGCCGGAAGACTCCAGAAGACGCGGGGACTCCATTTTTGCGAAGAAAAGTGGGGGTTGTCAAGGGAGAGGAGCTCGGCACCGATGGGGCTTTCGGTGCTTACTTCGCCGGAGTAGTTGAAGATGGTGGCAGGGTCGCCGGAGTCCGGGGAGGTCTAGAAGTGATGCGGGGGTTCTCGAGCGTGCTGTGAAGGAGCGAATGGGGTTCGGGTTGGTGAGAGAGAGAGAGAAGGGAGCTCGGCACCGTGAGGGGAGTTCGGCCTCACCTCGCCGGAGAAGACGAAGACGGTGGCGGTGCGGTTCAAGCTCGGGAGGGAGGAGGGAGAGGGTTGGGGCTCAAGAGGAAGGAGAGGAGCTCGGGCGCGTGGGGATGGAGCTCGAGGTGAGGGAAAATTTGGGGAGAAGGGTGAGAGGTTGGGGAAGAAGGGAGAGCTCTCGGGGAGTCCGGCACCGCCAGCTTTTATAGGGGGTGGGGGTGGTGTAGCCGATGCGGCAGAGGAGGGGTCGAGCGGCGAGATGGTGAGAGGGAGGAGGGAGCACGGGGTTCGAGGGGATAACCTCGCCGGAGTTCCCGCGACGACCACGTGGCTTCGCAGACGGAATGGCTCGCGCGGCGAGCTCGGTGGCGACGGGTAGCAGAGAGAAAATGAGAGAGAGCGAGAGGAAGGGTGAGCGGTGGTGCTGAGCTGGAGAAGGGGAGGAAGACACATGGGGAAGTGGCCTCGGGAGCGGCGCTGTTGCAGAGGGCAAGGTCCACGTGGCATCGGGTGGTGCAGAGGTGAGCGGTGGCGATGGAACAGAGGCGATGGAGACGATGGGGATGGAACGGGATGGAGGAGATGAGGATGATGGGGATGATGGGCCCAAATGGGCCGAGGATTTGATACGGGCTGAGAAGGAAGATGGGCTAAGAGAAGAAGATGTGGCCTAACAGATGATTTCTGAATTTTGAAATTCGAAATTTTTTGGTACTGTTACAATTTGCATTTGAACAAATTTGAAAAAAAAATATACTGTCACAGATTTAGATCTGTTTGATGAAAGCGTTCGGCTACCAGGTTGGCTCCAAAATCATAGAAAGGGATGTATGGGGGCGAATAGACCATAATACCGCTGGTTGTAACATTTCACATATATTTTGTGTCTTATTACTCTCTATTTATACATAAACTTCTGCATTTTTCTTAAATTGTACAGTACAGTATGAACGAATGAGACACAAGCACACACCATAGCAATATACATGAATTCAACTTTTCACCATGATTTCAGTTCGTAACCATCACATAAGCAATTTTTGTACACGCATGTATAAAATAATTGATGATCTACATATAGCAATTGTTCCAAATATAAAATGAACATGATCGTTCTAATTGAATCTCAACATGAAAAAAATATGTTCCGACCATAGTTGACTGGCAGCAAAAGACTTGAAAATCCCCCAAATTTAGCAATTGCCTTTGCAAGGTCAGGATCTTACCCATCTTCCTATCACTCGTACCCAACGTTGATGTATCCTATGCATCATGAGAATGACATATTTTCTATATCTTGTAGGTATTGCGGACATATAGTTAGGGTTCCGATCAAATTTTCAAAATACATCTCCATAATACCATGCTCCTCTATGAAGTCATGTGGAGCCATGGTAACGCTGCATTTGATCTTACACACACCAAATGTCCTCACAATAACATTGTGAATACTTGAATGCAAGTAGTTGAAATTCTCTCTCTCGCCACCCAGCATTTGCTTCGATTTGCTACTGGGATTGCATAAATTCAGATTACCCACTGTGTAAGCAGCTAATAAAAAGGAGATTAACATACAATTCATGCATTCGTTAACCGCAGCAAAATGCCTTGATAATCTACCACCATACCCCCCCCCCACAAAAAATTATCCACAATTAACCTGCTGTCATATACTACTCTATAGTCCATACATAATTCTAGTGCTGGACAATAAAACAAAGGGAAAGAGACTTTGCTTAACGAGAACGCAAGAAGCTGCTTAATTACGCTACGTTCTGAACTGATCAAAAAGAGCAAACTGACGACTCGCAGTGATACAGCACAGATGATCTAGAAAAGGAAACATATCTCCTTCCTTGGTCTGATTGATCTGCTTCCAGCGGACAAAAGATTGATGCAGACTGCAGTGGCTCTCCGTTAAAGAATCATGAAAATCATCTTAGCTCTTACAAAAGAGCACAAAGAGAGGAACAAAACCAAGTCCTTGAATAGCTGGATATACAAAAGAGCACAAAGATAGGAACAAAAGGGATTCCTATAGTATTACTCGTGTCTTCATTTTTCAATAGGTTTCATGCCACAGAAAGCAATTAAGCGACTGGGGAGAGCCCTAGCTTGCGTCTGGAGCTCCAAGATGGTTCAGCCCCCTCAACCAACCCGGGCAAAATTGTCCCAAACACACAAATTCCTCAACCAATCTGGCCACGAAATTAAGGTTTGGAGCTGTGGAATCAGGGATAGGGGTGAAGAAATCTCCACAGGAGGAACAGAGGAAACAAAATCCTCAACCATTCTACGCACTTAGGGTTTGGAGGGGCGCTATACCTCGACGGGAGGAACGGAAGAAGGGCGTCCACGACGTAGCCCACCTCCGATGGTGGTCGTTGTCGCCGGTGCTCGCAGCCTCGACGGCGCTCGTGTCTACCGCGGTCGCCTCCATGGTCGTATTTACCAGAGAGCGAGGGAGAAGAGATGGAATATGTTTGAGATTGAGAATGTAAACGAGTAATGGCCAAGAACAATGGCCAAGAACAATGGATCAAGTAATTAATCTTATTGATGAATGTGTATATATAACTGTTACAAAGGATGTGATTTGTTCGGAGGGGACGGCAGTTGCTAAATTAGCAACAGCACAGCGGTTGCTCTAAGTATGGATTAATCATCGGGTTTATCTTTAACACTCCCCCTAATCAATGCTTATTCTTGCGAACAACATCATCTTGAAATATGACTCCTACAAAAACCCTGTGGAAAAAATATGAGGAGTATAGAGTTTGATATGCTGTTAAAACTCCTGTAAACCCAATGGAAAAATAAGGAGAAAATGCTATAGCATATAATTATTATTGTTTCATTTAACTCAATATGAGAAGACTCATAGAGTTTTAGAGAACAATAAATATGTCGTATATACTTTCCTAAAAACTCTGGTGGGGAAAAAAGAAAATATCACATGTAATCTTATGTTGATATTACCTCATTAAAAACTTAAATGAGAACCTGAAAAGTAAACTCATAAAGAGAAAAAAGAGTGTAATATTATGCTTTGAACATGAATAATTCAGGAAGATACTCCCCTTGATTCTTGCAGATCCCGAAGTCGTCGCATACCAATCTCATGAACATATTTCTGAAATGTAGAAGTTGGTAGAGACTTCGTGAATAAATCAGCGAGGTTTTCATATGATTTGACTTGCAAGATGTTTATTTCCCCGCTTTTCTGGAGCTCATGGGGGAAAAACAACTTAGAGGCAATATGCTTAGTGATATTGCTCTTGATGTATCCTGTTTGCATCTGTGCAACACAAGCCGCATTAACTTCGTAAATAATGGTAGGTGATTCGATAGAACCAATTTCACATGACTATTGTATGTGGTTTATCATTCTGCGGAGCCACACGCATTCGCGTGATGCCTTATATAATGAAATTATTTCAGAATGATTGGTAGATGTTGCCACAAGAGTCTGTTTCGAAAACTTCCATGATATGGCAGTTCCACCATGTAGGAACACAAAGCTGGTTTGTGATCTGGCATTATGAGGATCAGATAAATAGCCAGCATATGTGTATCCAATCATATTGGAGTCCTGATTTCTCTGGAATTGAAAGAATAGGCTAAGATCATTTGTGCCTTGGAGATATCGAAGGATATTCTTGACTCCCGACCAATGGCGTTTGGTGGGAGCTGCGCTGTGTCTAGCAAGTAGATTCACTGCAAAAGCAAGATCAGGTCTTGTGCAATTTGCAAGATACATGAGCGCTCCAACGGCACTGAGATATGGAACCTCGGGTCCCAACATCTCTTCTCCATCATCCCTTGGTCTGAATGGATCTTTCTCTACGTCTAGAGAACGAACAACCATGGGAGTTTTAGATGGGTAGGATTGTCCATATTGAACTTCTCCAATATTTTCTGGATATAGGTAGCTTGGTGTACCATGATTCCTGAGGAAAGGTGCTCAAGTTGAAGACCTAAGCAAAATTTGGTTTTACCCAAATCCTTCATCTCAAATTCTATTTTTAGGTGATTGCGTGCTTCATCAATATCTTGTGTGTTGCCAATGATGTTGAGATCATCGATGTACACTGAAATGATGCAAAATCATGTAGAGGACTTCTTGATAAAGATATATGGGCAATCATCGCTGTTGGAGTAACCCTTTCGGAGAAGGAACTCACTGAGTCGGTTGTACCACATCCGTCCCGACTGCTTTAAGCCATATAATGACTTGTTCAGTTTTACACAGTACATGTTACGTTTTGCGCTTGCATTCGGGACAGGGATTCCGTCAGGAACATTCATGTAAATGTCCGAATCTAGTAACCCATAAAGATATGCGGTCACGACGTCCATCAACTGCATAGATAGACGGTTTTGCACTGCCAAAGATATGAGATATCGGAAAGTGATTCCGCTCATTACCGGAGAATATGTCTCATTGTAATCAATGCCGGGTCTCTGCGTAAACCCTTGTACTACGAGCCTTGCTTTATATCTCACCACCTTATTTTTCTCATTCCGTTTCCGGATAAAAGCCCATTTGAATCCCACAGGGAAAACTTTGGGAGGTGTCGGTATTGCTTCAGTGAATACCTTTCTTTTATTAAGCGAGGTAATTTCCGCTTGTATTACATCCTTCCATTTAGGCCAGTCGGAGCGCTTTTGACACTCGACGATAGTCCTTGGATCATGATCATTGAGAAGGGTATTTGCAATTGTAGCAAAAAAATAGGTATCGACAATCGTAGACTTATGGTTAAATGATTTTCCAGAATCGATATAGTTGGTGGAAATCTCCTGCACCCTTGATGACTCTTCGTGATTTCCCAATACGCATGAGTCTGGGTGTTCCGATGGCCTAGCCAGTGTGTGCAAACTGGAGCTGGGTTGTGGAGGTTGCCCTTCCACTGGGTGTATACTACTCATCAGGTGTTTGTCAACGTTGAGTTGACTTGCATTTACTGACTTCGAGGATTTTCTCCTTGATTTCCTTTGTTGCTTGCGATAAGCAGGTTCCGGGTCAGAAGCCGTACTATTCCCCCTCTTTTAGGAACAGGGAGTTGAGTAGTTTTTATTGGTACCTCCACTCTTTCGGGCGCATTTCTAGCCCGATTTAAGGACTTGGTAACACCTTTCAAATCAGTAAACGAATCTGGCAGATTATTTGCAAGATGTTGCAAATTGATGATTTTCTGAACTTGGAGTTCTGTCTCTTGGGTACGTGGATCAGAGGATAAAATGGCTATAGCATTCCGATCGATTTCCGGGCATTCTTTCTGGTACTTGAAATCTCCCCCTAATGCCGGGAAATGTTCCTCATCGAATATGCAATCAGCGTGACGGGCTGTGAATAGATCCCTAGTAAGGGGTTCCAGGTACTTGATAATCGACGGTGATTTGTACCCCACATAGATCCTCAGTTTCCTATGTGGGCCCATGGATGTCCGCTGCTGTGGTGAGATCAGGATGTACGTAGCACATCCGAACTTACGCAGATGGGAAATGCTAGGAGGATTTCCATGTACCAATTGTAGAGGGGAAGTACTGTGATATGCAGTAGGTCGCAATTATATCAAGTCAGCAGCGTGTAAAACTGCGTGACCCCAACAAGAGGTTGGCAAGCTGTAATTCATCAACAAAGGTTTTGCAATGAGTTTGATCCTCTTAATCAGTGATTCAGCCAAACCATTTTGTGTATGGACATATGGGACAGAGTGCTGAACTTCAATCCCCAAGGCCATGCAATAATCATTGAAAGCATGTGAGGAGAATTCGGCAACATTGTCCATGCGAATTGTCTTAATTCGACTTTCTGGATAATGGGCTTGTAGCTTAATTACTTGCCTCATTATCTTGGAAAATGCATGGTTCCGTGTGGACAGAAGGCACACGTGTGACCATCGTGTAGATGCGTCAATGAGAACCATGAAATACCTAAAAGGTCCAGAAAATGGTTGGATGGGACCACAAATGTCTCCTTAAATGCGTTCAAGGAACTGGAGTGGTTCAGTTTGTATTTTGAGGTGAGAGGGCCTCAAAATTAGCTTCTCCGTTGCACAAGATGTGCAAACGAAGTCTGATGATTGAGAGAATTTTGACTCAAGCAAATTATGACCAATAGAATTGCAAGTAATTTTTCTCATCATTCCGATTCCGGGATGGCCTAGGCGATCATGCCAGGTTTGGAATGTTCTACGGGCTTGATGTATGTATAGTATAATCCAGACGATAGAGAAGGAATTCTTTTAAGTACTTGCTTGCCATATCCGTAATCTTTGGTGAAGAGTAGATACTCTTTTTTGTTGTCTTCATGGGTTTCGATGTGAAAACCATTTTTAACGGATATCTCGATAACTGATGAGGGTACGTGACGAGTCGGGATATAGCAAAGCATCCTCAATTATCACTTGTGTACCCCCTGGGAGGGTAAATATGGCACGTCCAGTGCCAATAATTACCGTATCGCGTCCAGCGATAGTTAAAATATCTCCATTCATCTTTTTCAGAGTTTGAAAATATTTTAACTCCCTTAGTATGGAGTTTGTGGTAGCACTGTCCACAAGGCATAGTTCCTCTTCCATCGGATTATCCCCGTAGAGAACTATATATAAAGAAGAATTTTCAATAAGAAAATCTCATGTAAATATATAGAATACAATCTTATCATATCAAATGTGCTGATACAATATAAAAGCGACAACAATACTTATGTTCTTAATACAACATCACAAATAGACATAAATAAAATAGATCATAAAGGAGATTGAGAGACTAGTCGAAATCTCCAAACATGTCAGTTGAGGCAAACTCAATCATCATGTTCTCCGTGTCGGCAGGGTCCTCAGGCTGATGGATAGTCATGGTCTTGCTCGGTCCGGGAGGGACGTCGTGCGAACTACCATCTCCATTGGCGCTTTCTGGATGAAGGTTGAAGTTGGCTTCAAACCTTTTCTCTTGAGGTGCCATGCGTCCCTGGGATTGTTGGTACAGAATAACCAGATGCTTTGGGGTTTTGCACTTGTTAGTGAGGTGCGTGTAGCATCCACATTTGTCGCAAAGCTTAATTTTGTCATACTTAGGCTTTGCGGTGCCTTTCCTCTTGTTTAAGTTTCTAGACTTCTTGTTCCTACTGTGCTTTCGCTTACCCTTGAAGTTTGATGGTTTGCCCCTGAAAGCACCATCAAACCTCTGTTCATTCGCAATATTTATATGAACCTCAGGTAAAGGCTATGCCCCAACTGGGCGCTGAGAGCCATTCTTAGCGAGTAGCTCATCATGCTTTTCATCCTGAAGTAAGATATGAATGAGGTCGGAATAGACTTCGTAGTTGCGAGCATGGTACTGCTGCTAGAGGATCCTATCTGCAGGGAGCATAGTGGATAGAGTCTTTTCTATCTTCTCCGCATCAGTAGGTTCCTTCCCGCAAAAGCGTAGTTTGGAACTAATCTTATGAACCTCGTGATTGTATTCTCCGATGGACTTGAAGTCCTGAAGACGGAGATGAGTCCAATCGTGGAGTGCTTCAGGCAGGACAACTGCCTTCTGCTATTCATACCTCATTTTGAGGGCCAGAAACAGAGTATGAGGAGATTCTTCCTCTAAGTACTCAGACTTTAGATTTAGGTGAATATAGTGCCTTATGATGTATAAGGCAGCATATTTTTGCTATTCTATCAGTGGCGTGGCTCCATCCGGTAGAGGAATCGCCGGATCCTGGATAGCACGCGCGATCCCACGGGACGCAAGACCGATCTTGATGTCCATGGCCCATGTAGAGTAGTTGTGACCATTGAGGGCAAGCTCCTCAAATTCTTTTACAGTCATTGTTAACCTACGAGGGCAAACCAGAGATAATTAATTTACGTTCAGTAAATTAAGAACCATCATGGTTAATGTTGTAATGAACTTTGCAAAATTAATGAAAATCTCAAGAAGTTGGCTTGAAATCATTAGTGTGAATCTCAAATTCGCTAAGTATGACATATTGTCGAGAGTAACTCTCGCAGCATTAGGGAGTATAATCTGATGAAATCAGTAGATACTCAAGTATAATCTGATAAAAATCAGTAGACACTCATATACCTAATGCCGTATGTCATTACTTGATTTGAAGAAAATCACTTTGAATTTTGCAAATTGATTCCTGCTCGTATTAAGTCAAAAAGACTTAATTAAGGTGAATCAATTTTTATTTGCAAGAAATTGAAAATCTGGATTGCAAATAGTGGACGCGATTAATCTCGACATGTAGGATAACATGGAAATATATTGCATCACATTTATTCTGGAATACAAAGTACTCGACAGAAAATACAGTACTAAAATTGAAATACAGTAATGTACAGGGTCTAAAACAGAAGTAAATACTGCTAAAAGACTGATAAAGGACTTATTTGCGAAAAACAGTAAATATAGGGGCTATTTTCGCAAAAACAGCCCGGACTGATTTCGGTCACAGGCCGCAATGGGCCTTTAAGCCTGTTTGAGGCCCACCTGTAGCTAGGGCGCGGAGGCCTGTTAGTGGCCCATGCCGGCCAAACCGCATAAAGGGGGGGGCGGTTAGGGATTCCAAATCCCTAACCAGCACATCCCGAGCCCCACCCGACTGCTGGGGGCGGCGGCGGCCACAGGCCGGCCGGCTGCCTCACCGGCGAGACGCAGAGGCGCCGCAACCTCCGGCCTCCTCGTCGGAGGAGGAGCCACCCGGGGCGACTCCATTTGGGAGGCCAAGGGCAGCCGGCCTCCAAGCACCGGCGCGGGCGGCGCGGGACGCAAGGGTCCCCGGAAATGGCGCGACGAGGCGGCGGCGGCCAGCCGGATGCGGAGGTGGCGGGGAGCGGCGGAGGGGGTCCGCGCCAGAGGACGAGGCCGGGCGCGGCCATGGCCTCCAGGGCGAAGCATCTCGCGGCGGAGAGGCCATGCCGGCGACCTGGGGGGGCGGCGGGAGGCCGGCTGCCACCGGCGGTGGAGCGGGGTCATCGACGGTGGGCTCTGGCGGGGGTGAGGGGCACGGCCCCCACCCGTGGACTTCGCACCATCCCGGCGGCGGCATCGCGAGCTCCGGCTCCATGGGCTCGTCGGCGTCCAGCGGCGCGTAATCCGCCTCAAGCGCATCGGCGTGGAGCGGCAAGGCCGCGGGCCCGGCGAGAAGCCAGGCGGGAAGCGCCGGCACAGAGGCGCCGTGGCGCTGCCGCGGACGGCGACGAGGCAGGCAGCGCATGCCACGGATGGGGCGACGGAGCCAACGGTTTCAGCGAGCGACGAAGCCTCGACGTCGGCGAGCGAGGAAGCGATGACGATCCTCATAGAGAAGACGACGGATCAAACGGAACATGGAGAAGAATCCTCGAGGCATGGTGCTGCTCTCACCTTTTGCTCGGTTCTTCTTCTTCGATCTTGCTCACGGTAGAACAATAGTGGCTGATAATGTGTTTGAGATGAGTAATGGCCAAGAACAATGGATCAAGTGATTAATCTTTATTGATGAATATGTATATATATACTGTTACAAAGGATGTGATTTGTTCGGAGGGGACGGTAGTTGCTAAATTAGCAACCGCACAGCGGTTGCTCTAAGCATGGATTAATCATCGGGTTTATCCTTAACAGAATAGAAAATGAACCGGTACTGGGGTGTTTGGAAGTGTTATTTTTTTGGCAAAGTTTTGATATTTAATTAAAATTTGAATATCAAAACATGGCCTACGGGGTTTTATGGGGTCAGTAACGGCAGATGTGGGTAATTTTATGTAACGTCTTTGAGGGTTATTCTTTGCGCTAGACGAGAATCAACAGAGGGTCGCTCCTCTACGCTAGTTCATTTTGTACTCCGCTGCAGTCGCTCCGGGAATGGGTGTTTTTAGTTCATTTTGCTCTCATTGAGGATCTTGGAGCAGGAGCCGTACTGAACATAGCCATAATGTACGAAGCAACGGACCCCTAAAAGCACGAGCGCGCGCGAGAGCGGCACCAGGCGTGGGTAGGGGCGCGTTCTAAAGTGTGCGGACTATAGTAGCTAGTACTACTGCGTGGCGCGCGGTGCACGGTGCGGATCCCGGGCGATGCGCGGCGCAGGCGCCATGCAACATGTTATCGGTTCGGATCAGGACGTCCCCTGGAGACAGCAGCACCGTGCCACGCACCTCCCGAGACCAAAAGCCCGAAGAGCTGAGAAACGCCATGCTCCTGCTAGAAAGAAACGCCCGTGCCAATACACACCTTCAAACCCAATAACCATCCTTAGGTGATCCGGGATGAACACCTAAACACGGAGCGTAGCCACACAACCGCAAAAGAGGCACAATTGCTATATGCCCCACATGCGGCCCGTGGCTACGTGCCGCGCGTTAGGCCCACGGCCCATCAAGATGAGCGCAGAGAGCGCCGGGCCACTAGCGGGTCCAGCACGGCGGCGATCGATGACTGCCCTGACTCGGCCAGTGCCGGAGTGGCCTCATGAGTGTACGAGCGCTACGTTGCGTGCCTGTGTTTTTATTTTTCATTTTTTCATATCTTTTTTGCGTGTATGTGTTTAGCTGGGAGCAATGTCTTCTATTCTCCTTCTATTTTTTCTTTTTTTCTTTTTTCTTCTTGTCATGTTTCCTTATTCATTTTCCTTTTGGTTTTCCACCAACTTATCCTACGCACAATTTTTCTTCCATTAATTTTTTAGTTTTTGTTCAACCAATAGTCTTGAAATTTTCTATTAGCATTTCAAATGATCAAGAATTTCGCCTAATGAGAGAGTTAGTAGGTGATTTAAAAAATACAACTTAAAGATGCTAGTACGAAAGATAGAGAGTAAAATGATTTCTAGCAACCTAAAAGACCATAACTAAAGGTACTAGAAAGTAATGACGGAAATGATGCAAACACGGCAACACAAATGTTTATTGTTGAAGTTCAGACCATTGGTGAGGTCCTACATCTCCATTAGTGAAGCTTGATCTAATGATTGAAGTCGGCACTGAAACGTGCTCTTTTCTCAATAGGCTTTCCAATGTGTAGCCTCTCTTTTCTTTGTAGCTTTTCACCTTGTGGTAGGCGGACTCTAATCTTTACAAAAAAAAATTCACAAGCTTGAAGACACCTGAGCGATGCCTAACCATTTAGGAGGTGCCAACCTCTAAGAATAATAGGAGCTTGGTCTCGGCTTGAAGGTGATCGTTGCTTGAATGATCAATGGAAAACCAATCCAAATTCTCATGATTTCTCCATCTCAAAATTTCTCACAATAAGGCAAGAGAGAAGGGGACAAAAAAACAGCTCAGGATTTGGATCGCAAATGATAGCATCAACCAAGGTGGGATGGTGTTTTATATAGGCTAGTGTCGGGACCCGGAATAGTACCTGGCTTAACATATGATACGTCGTCAAAGACCGAGCAACCGCTTAACGTGGATACACGTTACCTCGCGTGTATGCCCCGCTAAGGGTCCGACACCGAACCAGCACTGCATACGAACTCCACCTGACCACCTGGTCGTATGTCTCACTGCTGGTCCAGCCGATCAGAAACGAATATCATTCAATAAGCCAAATATGATTCCGAAACCTTGTAGACGGTTAATACTTGGCTTCCACGACGAGAATCACAATCACGATACAAGCCCGACGTCCGTGCCCACACCCTAACCCAATCGGCCGTAGCACGGATTGGTGGGTCACCCGAAGGCCCGACACTGATGTCCACACCCTGCCCAGCCGGCAGTCGCATCACAGCTGGCGGGTCACTCGACTCGTGATCACGAACCTCGTACCGGAGATTCGTATTAACTCCCTACCGCTTCTTCATACAATTCAACCATACACACATTGTGTACGAAGAGCCATTGTAAACAACTTCGCATATCATTGCACAAACTCTATAGGGAGGATTACCAGATAGATAGTACACCTCTCTTACATTTGGGCAATTACTTAATTTACAAACAGTTGACCCGAAGACCTTAAGTACGAGAAGTAAACAGCGGAAACATGTAGTTTTAACCCCGAGATGCAAGCTAGCATCTCAACCGACCCAAAATACCCAACATCGGTCCACGAGTTCATAAAGCCGAAGAGATAACCGATCAAGTGTCTTCAGGAAAATAGTCGCCGAGAGAGGGTTCACCTGTTCCTAAGCATGCAATAACAACAACCAATGAGTACAAACGTACTCGCAAGTCTTAGTAGTGCTTAAACATGAAGTTAACATGGCATTAACAGGAATAAGAGCATCAGTCCTATCATGCTAGTGAACATCTTCATTTAACGAGAACCCATAATAGGACATAACCAAGTGGACATTCACTAGTCCATAACATGATCCAGCAGATCAACATCATATAATCAACAGAAACATCATGAGATGACCGAGTAGATCAGCATCATATAATCAACAGAAACTCATGAGAAGACCGAGTAGATCAACATCATATAATCAACAGAAACTCATGAGAAGACCGAGTAGATCAACATCATGCAGTTCAATTTTTCAATCAAGGAGACATTGGTTGCTCGTTAACCCATGAATCCTCTCATGGGATATCCCCACAGAGACTCAGATGGTCCATCACATAAGGGTAGCTAGTCCTCAGCGAGCGGGAACCAACCAGAGGACATTCGTGGTTCCCTCACAACCAACTGTCTCACGGCTTATCAGGAAGCATCCCGTCAGGATCACCGCTGTAACATCCGATGGCTCGATATCAGGCTCGAGCGACCAATCTCGATATCAGGCTCGAGCAACCACACCGTTGTTACAGCCCATCCCATGACCATGCTCCCACGTCTCTCACCTCACTTATTAAGGGTTCAAGTTGATTGATCGTCAAGTTAAACCATAGCATGATACTAGCATCACAAGGCATTCAATTGAGGTAAACAATTCATAAACATGACATGCGATAACTAGGTAATGACGATAAATAAATAAAATAGTGTGGCAATGTCGCAAGCTCAGCTTGCCTAGACTGGGAAAGTCTTCGGATTCCTGGAAATCGGATTGCTGAGGTTCCACTCCCTCGTCGCCGGTTTCTAGGGTTTTGTAAAAAAACGACGACGAAAAGAAACGGCAAGAATTGAATAAGAATCCATGATGACATGGCATGAACATTGCATGGAATGCACGGCAGTAGCTAATCATTCGAAAGTGGAGGATATTTGTAGTCAATTTCATGCCTTTTGGAGTTGAGTATAGAAAGCTAGGGTTTTTGCGACAATTACCGTTGACCGAGTAATCGTTAATTGACTATTATTCTTAATTAATTGATTTCTGGACATCAAAATATTATGGGGTTATTTTTAAGTGATAGATATTGCTTTATTGGTCATGTTGGCAAATTTTTATAATTTTTGAGCAAGAGATGAATTAATAGGGATTTATACAAGTTTTTAATGCCTTTCTAATTAACCCAAAATTTTCCAGCACAATCATATAGACAAAATTATTTTTAATGGATACTTTATGTTGCACTGATTCCAAATATAAATTTTTCATAATTTTCTGGACAAATATGAATTTATAGTGAATTTTATAAGCTTCCAGCCATTTTTAAATGATTTTCTGCATTTTCTAAATACAAAAAGATAATCTAAAATATTTTTTATACCTAGATTATTCTAGTCTAAGTCACTGACCAGTGGGCCCCTAGGGTATTCTTTTTATTTTCTTTATTTTTCTTTTCTTTTCTTTTCTCTTTTCTTTCCTTTTTTTTGGTTTGGGTCTGGCCCGGAGGGTCCGGTCAAACCAGAGGGTCCGGCCCTGACCCGGAGGGTCCGGGCCACCGGGGCGGGTAGCGGGCTGGCTTCGCTGGCCTTGGCGTCGCGGGCCGCGCAAGGGGGTCGGGCCGCGGCCTCTGGGCCACGGGAAGGGGAGAGAGGAGGGGGCGGCTCACCGCGGCGGCCGGAGAGGGAGGCGGCGGGGAAGAGGAGCGAGGCGGCACCGGTGTCGGTGGAGCTCCTGGGGGCGCGCAGCTCCGCCTCAGCCTCGGCGTCGGCGTGGGCGGCGGCGGAGCTCCCGACAGTAGAGGCGCGCAGTTGTGCCAGCAGCGGAGCGCGAGGAGTCGGCGAGCGGCGAAGCGGCAACGGGAGAGGAGGAGGCGGGGAAAAGGGAGGAGAGAGAGAGGGAGAGAGGCGGGCGGCAGGAAAAAAGGGGACGGCGGTGCCATGGCGGAACAAGGCAGCCGGGCCCCCCAGCGGGGTCGCGACACGCGGCGGGCGGCCGAGTCCGCAGGGCGAGCGGGCGCCGCGTGGCGGGCTGACGTCAGCGGGTGGGCCCCCGCTGACGTCAGCAGGAGAGAGAATTTTTTTAAAATTGTGCTGTTACAGCTAGCCTAAAAAATTTAGTCGTTACTCAAAAAGAGATATCACTCAGAGGTTCTGAACAACCTCATTGGGAAGTTCTGGGATTCAGATACAACGGCTAGTTTGAAAGAAAAGCATCGCTCGAAGGGTGTAGGTCGGACATATCTAACAGTTCAAAACCTCGGGAAAATCTAAGACTCGAAGGGTCCAAATTGATCATACTCGAAGGTTCTGAATGAAATCAACTCTTTTGTCTCAAAACACAAATTGACTCGGAGGTTCGAGTAGATCCTCACTCAAAGGTTTCGGAAGGACAAAAACAGAGCTAACTAGGTTTCCTAGAGGTGCCCTGGCCATGAAGTTTTGAACGAAAAAGGCACTTGGATAGATGCTAAGTCCTAGCTCAGAGGATTTGGATCTACTTTCCTCGAAAGGTCCGGACAAAACCAAGGTCTTGGTACAGAAGCTTTATCGTCATTCGGAGTGTTCGGGCAAATCTTACTCAGAAGTTCCAGATAACATAAAGCACCCTAGACAAAGCTACATCGATGGACTTCGAATAGTCCGGATGACCTTCGCTCAGAAGGTTCAGGTGAAAAATGATCTCTGGACAGAAACTCTATTTTCATTCGGAGTGTCCAAACAAACTTAGTGCTCATGGTTTCGTCATTTTATCGTTTATCATCAAACTCACTTACACGGCTAAAATACACTCTCACACTTCAATAGAAAACAATAATTCTTTTTGTTCCATCATTAGTCTTGAATTGTTCCGTGACTTTATTTATTTGTTCCACGGATAGGATTAGTTGCACCATGGGTGCTTTAAAATTTGTTCCACTAATTTATTTTTTGTTCGACTAACTTGGACCGAGCGATTGTTTATTGGGCCTGGTGTGCGCTCTAGGCCAGTCCAAGCTTCTCATAAGGCAATTTGATTTGTACCATACGGATCAGCGCAACACATTTATAAGCTGTAGTTCTAACCACCGTCCGGACCAAATGTCGTGCGAGCGTAGGGCCGAGCGGTAGCGTCCTGAGCTTGCGCTGCCATACTCATAAAAGTTAGAAAAACAGCCCACATAGCTAGAGAAAAAGAGTAAAGCCTTTTCCGGAGTCACAGTCAGCACATAGACGAGGCCTCCATCAAAACAGCTCTCAAAGCCTCGGTTAAACTAACAGCGCTCTCTCCAGTTCCACAGTTGGGCGGTGGCATGGGCCCAGAACTGTAACACAGTAACAGTCTTCACACCTTTCTGGCTAAAATGAATTGATCTCCCGGTGCACTTTTGTTCCACGCAGAGCCTTACAATCAGTGCGTTGGTTACCAACTTAGCTTCCATCAGGTCTATATACATATGTCAACAGATCGGTGCCCATCTACATGGACATCTCACATCTGCAACCCTCGATTCCAAAACAGAAACTTGATGCATCGATGATCCACTTGAACTCCGTATTTCCATGACACAGAGAAGAGGCGCTCGGTTGCTGGTCACTTTCAACACGTTCGATCGACTCGTTTTGGTGGCCAAAACCTGAGACCCGAAACATTGACTACACGCGCGCCGCGAGCATGGATACGTGATCTCACCAATCACCGTCCCATCAACTCGCCGGTCATGAGTCCATATCCATCTCCACTTTATCCCGTTGATCAAATCATCAAATCATTCTTCGGTGTCGGTACGGTTTCCTTAGCCGTGGCATGCTCGCGCCAGATCTGCCAAATCCGGGGGAGCATCGCGCTTTTTTGCTCCCCTCCGGCTGTATCTAACCACTCTGAACTGAACAAATCGGCTTGTTTTTCGTAATAGATCTCTGCAGTGTTTGATGACTTCGTCGTTGCTGGCCATGCTTTAGAAGCTATTTTTTCGATGAAAGGAGTTTCCTTTACAAGGTCAGCCATGAAGAAATCTGGTCAACGATTTTTTAAGATCTCCGTATGTTTCTTCCACAGGACTTTGCTGTTTGTTTTCCCATCTAGTCCCATGAGACTCATGCTTAATTGTGCTACTATTATTACTTTTTCATGAATGAGTTAAAAAGAGAGAGTATGTTAGGAAACCCTGTTGGACAGCCAGAAAAGAAAAGAGAAGGGAAACCATGTGGAATTCAAACAAGGTTGTGGAAGAGACACCATCTGAACCGGAGTTGTCAACAGTCGTAAAGGGTATTGGAACCAGACGGCCCAGATTAGTATTACAAATGTTTCCAATAGTTACCAGCATGCCTGTTACTGTAATCAGAGTTTGTGCTTTCACATGTGAGGCATTGCTCGAAGGAATAAATGGTAATAAGCTACGAGTATTTACGGTGCTACTAATCTTGGTTGTATTATCCAAAGGCAGTAATTAAACTTGTAAGGAATTGAAAGATTCAGAGCTAGGCCACCCTTGCCAGATTGTACATTAAACTGAACGTGCTCCATCGAAGGCTTCTTCCTTATTTGCCGACCATTTCAAATTTTGAAATGCACTGAGATCATAAGTATGACGTGCCACCTGATTAATACCATTACGCTCTGTATCATCTGATCATCAGGTTTTCTTACTAAACAAAGAAGGAGGTTGCTGCGGCTGCTCTGGCTTTGGTCAATTCAAAGATCTCCTTGGGCTTTTGGGCACCGCACAATCAAGCCAAGTACGAGAGCGCATGGATACCAAGAGAGAATCTTATATTTGCGAACGAGAGTATCTGATCCCTTTGTTGCTAAATTATGCAGGTTACAATCTGATGTTGTGTGTCAAATGTGAGGCCTTGCTTGAAGGTATTTTTTTTAAAAAAAAATGGCAGGAGCACTGCCTATTCATTTAAGTAGAGTTTTGAGAATATATACAAGGTTTTATAAGATTTGCCTCATGACATTACTCTCACATATGTTTGTGCACGCTAGTTGGATCCATTCGACTATTTGGTTCAATTGACTATGTCAATAGGCCGTATGCCATTGTGAGATTTCGTCATATATCAAGAGGGCCACGTCCCGAGAGCAAAGAACCTTGTTTTAGAACGCTCGGCGGTTTCTCTCTTTCCATACTCCCCACATGACATAGATCAAGGTACCGCTAAGGCACCGACGGCACTCCTTGTTTGTGCCTATAAGGCTTGCATCCCACCAATCCGTTATGTTTTGGTGTGCCCCAATGGATACAGTGTTCGCAACGCTATGCTAGGAGCACACGGTCTTCCAAATGTCCTGGGTGAAAATGCATCTCTAGCATAGGTGAGCCACAGTTTTCAGGTGTGATCGACAAAGCAAGCAGGTCGGATTGTTTGGCCATCCGCGAATGGCGAGGTTGTCAACAATCAGTATGCGGTTATGTAGAACAGTTTAGGAGAAAATTATGCATTTTGGCTTAGCATGGGCATCGGCCTGAAACGATGGCATCACTCCAATGAACTGTGCCGCATATGCAGTTGGAGCAGTATATAATCCCGAGGCTATCCGTCTCCAAGTGACCACGTCCTTCCGGGTCAAGCGTGCAGTCTTGGAGCCAAGTCCAGAGACTGACAAAAACGTGTAGCTGCTCCGTAGTAGAGATGTTCTGGAGGTAATAAATAGTAACAATCCATGACCATTTATGATGCTGGTTGTAATTAAGCTTGTAAGGCATCGACAAATTGAAAGCTAGGCCACCCTTGCCAGGTTCTACATTATCCTCTAAAGGCTTCTTACTTATCTACCTACGATTTAAAAAGAATTCAAATACACGGAGATCATAAGTATGAATTAACTGCCACCTAGTATCATTACACTATGCATCAACATCATCATCATTTTTTTAGATGATCATCAGATTTTCTTACTAAACAAGGAACAATAGGGTTGTCGTTGCTGCTGCTTCTCTGACTTTGGTCAATTCAAAGATCTCCTTTGGCCGTTCAACACCGCATAATCGAACAGAGTATGAGAACACAGGGAGAACAAGAGAGAATCTGATCCCTTGGTTGGCAAAATGTAATACGATGTTTAATAAAATAAGTTGATGATGATCTAGGGTGTACAAGATTATTCCGGTTTACAATCTCACGAAAACAAGAAAAGATTATGCTTCCGAGATCGTGTCGGCCTTACAATCTTGTTTCCAGACCTAAGAAAAAACTAGATCGATTGGAAATCCCACCAAGAAGCTACTGTATCTCTGAACCTAGGACATTTCTCGCTCCTTATTTCAGACGAAAAACTGTCCACTGTTCCCATTCCGACAAAAGAACCAATTGAATCTTGCTGCGTCTTTTATTTTCCCTTTTCCTCCGGTGATCCGACCAGGAAACTGAACTGCTTGATTGCCTGCTTCCTTCCTAGTAGAAGGGTATGCCGTCGCCCGCGCCGGTGCCAAGGTGGAGGAGGTTGTGGGCGATGGTGTCGCGCACCTTCATGGCCGCGGGCGAGCGCATGGGGTTCTCAGCGAACATCTCGTCGTCGACGAGCTCGAAGCTGAGCTCGGGGTCGAGCGTGTCGCCGCTGCGCTCGCAGATGTTGTGGAGCACGCAGCAGGCGCCGAGTATGACGGGGAAGTCCTGCACCTTCACCTCGCTGCGCTTCTGAAGGCAGCTCCACCGCGCCTTGTACCTCATGAAAGCGTCCTTCGCCATGGCGAGCACGCCGGCCGCCTTCTCGTTGAACACGTGCTGTGCCCACGTCAGGTTGGTGTGGGTGTAGGGCACCAGCATCCAGTCCATGAGCGGGTAGCTGGCGCCGCCGAGCAGCCACTTGCCCTGGGCCTGGATCATGCCGGTCTCGCCGCGCTGCAGGTTCAGCGCGGACTGGAAGAGCACGTCCTCGTCGGACATGGAGCCCGGGTAGCCGATGCAGATGTCGGTGAAGGCGCCGTCCGCGTCCACCGCCGCCTGCACCGTGATGGTGTAGCAGGTCCTCTCGTTGCGCTCCGTGAGGCGGCGGTTGTAGTAGGAGGCGACGTTGACCTTGGGCGCGATGATGGGGATGTGGGTGGTGTAGACGGCGCCGATGATGCCCGGGATCCCCGACGCGGCCTCGAACCTGGCGGCGACGGAACTCGCGGCGGGGCCCTCCGGCCACAGCACGACCTTGGGCATGAGCATGGACCTGATGGCGGCGCAGACCTCGAGGACGAGCTTGTGGCAGGTGGAGATCCCTAGGCCGAAGCGCTTGGAGACCTTCCTCAGGGGCTCCCCCGTGGCGAGGCGCCAGATGCAGACAGCGACGCGCTTCCGCACGGGGATGGCGACGCGGAGCATGGTATCCTCCTTGGCGACGGCCGCCGCCAGCTCCTCGCACACCATCTCGAACGTGGCCCGCGACATGCGGAACGCGCGCTTGAACTCTTCCTCCGGGTACCCCGGCCCGCTCACCATGTCCCACCAGTCGCTGTCGCGCTCCTTCACCCACAGCCGCCTCACGCCGCCGCCCCTCCCCGCCCCCGCCCCCGCCCCCGCCACCGACGCCTCGGACGCCTGCTCGCTGTACTCCCCGCTGTTTTCATTGCTCCCGCTCCCGCCGCTGGTCTCCCTCGACCCCGACGGCGAGCGCTGCCTCTTGGACCCTGGCTCCCCCACCGCCGCCCCTTCCATCCACTCCGCCCCCCTCTTCCCCAGGTTATTCACCATCCCCTGCAGCGCCCCAACCTCCACCGCACCCGTCCCCGCCCCCGCCTCTGCCTCCGGCACCACTAAATCGTTGAACAGGAAGGACAGGTCATCACCGGCGGACATGTTGAGGTTGGAGTAGTACTGCGCCCCGATGTAAGAGAGATTCATATATCTATCTATCTAGCTAGGGAAAAAACAAAAACAAGCAAGAATCTTCGCAAGCGTGCGGCGCTCGCTTGCTTTCCAGTTTGTGTGGAATGGATCGGCGTCTACAGATCTTTGGTTCTAGGAGGAAGGATGGAGGAGGGGGGATGGGATGAGATGGTGTGAGACGAGGAGTGTATGGGCCAAGGAAGCAAGAGTTGGCGGGGGTGAGTAGACGGGAGGGGGGTATATATAGGTACTGGGCAAGGGGGGAGGGGCGGGCAGGGACGCAAGGCCCACGCGTTAGCGCGGGCTGGGAGAAGGAAGGCGGGGCGAAGGGCGCGGGCTCACGCGGCCGGGGAGAACGGGGAAAGCGAGTGAGATCGAAGAACCACGTCGCTCTCCAACCCCAGTGGCTAGTGGCAGCACCCGGCTCCGCTCCCGTGGTGGGCCCGTCCCACGTGTACTCGTTTCTGCGGCTGCGAAGCGGTGGGGCCGGCCTTGCGACAGGTGGCGACGTGGCGTTGTATTTGGTTCGTGAAAGAAAGTTCCGCGGGTGCCCGCCGCTTGGGTCACCCGGCGTCGTGCACACGAGCGGTGTTCTGTGTGAGTGTACCGTACGTGGTGGGCTGACTTATGTTTATTCGAATGGTGTGCCGTGGGAATTTGTTTTGACTGGTTTATTTGAGAATAAAAAAATTTGTACGATTGACCCTCCCAGTAATGCTAAGTTTGGTTAATTGTCTAAGGTATGGAGCATTGTTCTCCCACAGGGTAATGAAGATGTCTCGGTGCTTCTATAATGGAGAATTGTTTTATGTGTAGAGTTTGGCTCTTACATGTGATAATTAGATGTGAGCCACGCTCTTATACGGTAAAGACTTATTTTATATACGGAGCATTATTCCTGCATAGGGCTAATTAATAAGATGAACCATGCTCATGTGGCGAAAAATTATTTTACACACGTAAGGAGTACCATGTCTGCATGGGATAATATAGATGTAACTGCATTGCAGTCGCGCGTGATGTAAACTAAGCGTAAATGTTTTCAAATAAACATCATTCCTTGCCCCCCGCGGATGTGTTACTACGGAAACTCGAGCTAAGAGCATTTATGTACACTTGAGGTTTTGTAATTAATTGTGATGTGGATGTATCTGTTGGATGATTTTTTGTGTGTAACTATTTATTGCGTGGGAGCTTTATAATTGGCGCAACAAATTATACCAAAAGTGTTCTCATAGAGGAGATTAACAGTATGTGTGAATTTTTTTTTAGATGCGTCAATGCGGTAAGTTGCGCTTGATGATGAGTTAAAACCGAACCGACTTTGAAGTATACTGCATTGATTTCTAAATATTAGACTTGATTGCGAACAACACTATACTTGACATGTGAACTCCGCCAATAATAGGACTATAGGTTATATGATTATATGGAACCACGGTTCTTATATTTTTGTCATTTGATCACCATCTCGATATATATATTGAAAAACACCACATTATTTTCTCTCTAAGCACATCTTAAGCATTCTAGAAAAAATTCAAAATATCAACAAAAATACTTCTAGCACACACAATTTCAATTTGTTGTGTAGAAAAATGAAAGCCAGTTAGCTAAAGTTCCACCGTTTTGTTGGCATGTTCAGTTTTTATGCTAAAGTATATCTTTTTGATAAGAACTTAACTTGGCAGCAATAATTCCTAAGTAAATGTTTGATCCGGAGCGATAAGATATATCTTACGGATGCACACTATAAATGTACCCAATAACATTAGATGTCATTTATAGGCAGCACAATTAACTGTATATCCCCCAAATACATGGTACACAATGTATCTAGCTTCCAAGATTTGGTGGCATGAGGTGTCATGGTTAAGGGCTTCTTTGGAACGTAGGATTCTCAAAACACAGGAATAAAAAAAACGTATGAATGTGATGTCATGGCTTGTGGAATTCTACAGAAAACAAAAACACAGGAATATACTAAACTAGCTCTTTGGATGCTCCACAGGAATTTTACAGGAATTCAAAGAGAGAGAAGGTTCATGCAAGGCATAAAGGAAATTTTCCATGAGGTCTAAACTCATGTTAGAATTTCTCTAAAATTCCTATGGATTGAGCCATTCCATAGGAATTTCATAGGATTCCTATGACCTCATTTTTGCAATCCAAAGGGTCTCTATAGGAAAATTTTCTATGAGTCACATTATATAAAATTTCTTTGAAAATCTTTCAATCCAAAGGCCCTAAACGTGTCACATGCATATCTAAGGCATATACCGTTTAAACGTAACTAATTTTTGCAACCCACCCAAATGAGTAGCTCAATAATTCTACTTTAATGCTGGCTGATCGCGTCATGATAATGATGATAAAGCAGGTAACCATATCATCGAAGTACATGATTCATCCAGCATAATGACATAAATAGTCTCCAAGTATTGGTGCCATATATGGTAAACCATGCCAGCTCAAAGCCTTTAGCCTCCCAAAAGAGCCATGCATGCAAGATTAAACTTTGGAACATCCCAATGATAAACAACTCATAATTTCTCCATTATTGGTTGATTTCATATACCCGTTCGAACAACTAGTTGTATCTTCCAAATATACATATACAACGGCTAGATGAAATCAACCACCAATGGAGAAATCACAAAGTTTCTCCTTATTTGAATGTTGCAAAACTGAATCTTGTAATTAAGGCTCTTTTGAGAGGCTGGAAACTGTGACTTGCATATAAAAATGGTGCGCCGTTATGGAAAGGAATGGAGTTAACGTTGTCACGACATGCATAGCACCAAAACCTAGAAACAATTTAACTCATTACTTATGAGTGCATTGTATTTGGAAGATATGCCTAGTTGTTCTAACGGCTTGATCGATGACATGAATGGAGAAATTATGAAATTGCCTATAATCTGGATGTTCCAAAATTTAGAAGTGTATGCCTGACTTGCACAAGACTTTACAGCCTCCCAAAGAAATATATACGCTTAAATTTTGAATATCCTATTAACCAACTCGGTAATATCTCCATTATCTTAGCCAACTAGCCATATTTTCAATCCGTTTGCTAATTCTCAGTTGTCTTAATTTTCTATAAATCTTAGTCATCTAAAAGTATATATTGTTTAGCCTAAAGTTGTAGTTTTATCCAAAACGTATAATTTTAGTGAAAAATTACGATAATTTTAAGTATGTATGTTATATTAGAGTGAGGTGAGAATAAATATAATTAGATGTTAATTCGAAGGCTTAGAAAAATGAGCGATAGTTAAGAAAATTTTAAATAACTTAAAATAGAAAACCTTTATCTTCAAAATATACATACACGATGTAGCGATAGATAAGGACGACATATATAACTTGTGTCTAAATTTTGGCGTCAGGCGGTCAGGCCATATCAGGATCTCGTTCCGTTTCCTTCCGTAATGGTAACCCGACATTATTATATGCCAAAGTCAAAGTCTCCTGTCTGCAGAAAAGAGTCATACAGGGCGTTAGCGTGTGCATCTTGAGCGGGACTAATAAACTAAGCAAGCTGCTATTTGACCCGTGCTAAACGACGGCAAAGAAGGAGCCACGCCCGCGTGTCCGCGGGGCGATGACGTTCGCTCGCTGCCTGCGGGACCGCGGGGTGTGCGTGCCCGGGCTCAAACTTGCCTTTGACGGCCGTGTGACGCTGGTCGTGACGACGCGTGGTGATGCGTTACGCGAGGTGGGATCCCTTCTCCGTGTCCAGTGACCAGTGGCCATTTCCCGCTTCCGCGCCCGCTCGCTCGCTCGCACGCGCTGCTGTCGCCGTCGGTCCGTTCCGTCGTCCGTGGCTCCGCTGCCTGTCTCTATCTATGCAGAGTCACTTCGGATGTGAGCTTGGAGATATTTTTATGTCTCGTTCGTTCTTTTGCTGGACCGTCAATGATTGTCTTCGCAACCTTGCCATCACGCTGCTGCTTGGCATAGGCAAAATACAAATATTTAAGTTGGTATGAATCGGCAGGTAGAGTACGGCAAGCTTTTTTTTCACTTCGTTCCGGGTTTTTTTCCTTTCAAAAAAATACTCCATCTCCAGATAGGATTCTAAAGAAAACCACCCTTGAATTGACTACGGATAAAGTCTGTGTAATACAAAACCTGGTTACAAATCCCACCTGATTAAACTAAAAACTGTAAAGTACTTAAAAGTACATGGAAAATAAGCTCATCATAACTTTGTTGGCACGGGGCAACTCATCGGCGATGTAGTTGGTGAAGAGGCTGCCCTAAGGATCTTAAAATGATATATGTCTCAAGTAACAATTTGTGGTACATACCTCTTGTCCGATGACCCTCGAACAACACTTAGGATGTTAACCACCATGTGAACTTTTTCTTGTGCTCGACGATGGTTGGCGTAGATTGCTGGAGCGGCGACCTGTTCGGCTTTGATCGGTAGGATACTCTTTGCTCTCGTAAAAACAGAAATGGAGGTTGGAGAAGAGGCTGCCCTAAGGATCTTGAAATGATATATGCCTCAAGCAACAATTTGTGATACATACCTCTTTTCCGGTGACCCTCGAACAACATTTAGGATGTTAACCACCATGTAAACTTTTTCTTGTGCTCGACGATGGTTGGCGTAGATTGCTGGAGCAGCGACCTGTTCAGCTTTAATCGGTAGGATACTCCTTGCTCTCGTAAAAACTGAAATGGAGGTTGGAGAAGATTTGAGTCGGCCATGAGCAGTGGGAAACCAAGGGGCAAAGTATACATCACCAGGGTGGCAATCAGCGAGTATCGTTCTCCCGGCATGCCACCGGTGAGCTTTCTAGTCACTAGGAATATATATGGGGATTTGGGGGAGGGGAGCGATGTAAATAAAAAGAGAAATGGGGTACATGGACGGAGGTTAAGAGAAGGGCGAGTAACCTGATGATGAGATGTACCTTCTAGTTTGTTTTTTTGGAGAATATATAATGTGTTTTCAATGATACAGAGTACTATTTTGCACTTGACGTGTAACAAGAATATTGCGGTAGCTAGTTGTGGATATAAAGGTGGGTTAAGCATATGTCTTCCAACCTACCAGACGTTTGCGTTGTATGGGTTTAATCTCATCGAGCTAAAGAAAAGGGAGTTATCTCCACCCTCCTCAGCTTGCTCTTTTCGCCAGGGTTCCCTTTCTTCTTTTTGCTCTAGCCCATCCCTTCTTTCTTCTCCCATGATGGTGTCGGCAGCAAGAGGGAGGTGGTAACACATGTGAAAGTTATGTATAATAGATTTTTGAACTTCGTAGTAGAGATCAAGAGTTTGCATTTTAGTCACATTCAGGTCTGTCTTTGGAGTCCATGATATAACTAAATTGGATGGATCTTCTAGTTTTTTCATAAAAAAAACTTCTAGTTTTTTCAAAAAAAATATGTCATATAACAATTGTACCAAACATAGTAAAGAAAAATAGCTCCATCTCACTGCCCATGATCATGGCCAATCCGCACGGTAGTGACTACATTTACCGTCAACACTGGAAACCAACATATGTACGAGGCCTCCATCCCCAGATAAACTTTATACTTTTGGTTTGGCATTCTTTGTCCTTGTCAGAACTTCTTCACTAGGAAATGTCGTACACCTTACTCGTCCTCATGTGCTTTAATTCTTGTCTCCTATTCATCTAAATCACCTATATGAGGTCACTTTTTTTCGCCCAATACGAGATCACACTATCTGGATTTAGGGTCTCAACATCTCATGTTCCTGGCGATGAAGAACAATGGTTCAGGTGCATCAGCGGTGATTGTGGGTGCAAATCCCTTGCATGTGAATAACCATTAACAACGGTTTTGTACCAAAGAGAGACGTCCAGGGCCAATCCCTGCCACCTATCTCACCTCCTTCGATCTTCTATGGAAAATAAACCCACTTCAGGTCAGAAACAACAATGCGTATGCCGATTTACCAAGTCTTCCTCCTCCATGTTTGAAAGCTCGGGAGCTCTGAATACCTTTGGTGGTTCCACACTACATGTATTCTTTTTACTTGTCATCTTAGAGATCATTGCGGTCTCCATATACATATTTGGCCATACTTTTCCCCCCAATTTTTATGTTAGTAAAGAATATTCTAAATATAATGAGATGGAAGTATTTTTATATGGCAAATCTGGCAGTAATATTTACACATGAAAAGTGCATACTTTTGTACATCAATAATCAAAGTGTTAAAAGTTTGACTACACATTATACATAGGAGAGAGAGTATTTTCGAAAGGTTTCTTTCTTTAGTGTCTAAGGATCTATGTACAATTTTATTTCACTTGAAGGTCCTATGTGCAAATGCCGCAGTGTAGCGAAATCTTCTTATTAACTCACAATTTTTAGGCTATGGAATGTTTTTATTTCAAAAATACATATCTTGTCGAGGTAAAATAATTAGGATTGTCTATTTCTCAGTTGTATGATTTTCTTTAAGATTTTAGTCAAGTTTTTAACCCTTTATATCAACATCTAACCGTGTACATTCTCATCTCACTCTATAGATAACTTGCGACTAAAAATAACAGTAATATTTTACTAAAATTGTATATTTTTGAGACTATAGTTTTAGACTTAATAATGTATAATTTTAGGTGACTGAGATTGACAAAAATTTTAGGTAACCGAGAATTAGCAAAACCGCGAATTAAAGATCTTGGCTTCGAGCCATACGCATAGTCTAGATGTTTTTTAGTACATGCAAGCTTCTTCCCTAGAAAAAAGAAGTACATGCAAACTTCTAGTACATGCGTGTGCACAGCACAGAGAATTGATGCTTTGAATTCAGCTGGTCGTTCACGAAGAGAGCGGCAGTGTATGGGGCCGCCGGCCGTCGCCATCGAGTCTAGTAGATGTCTTAATAATTGATACCGATAATAACACAGCACTTGGAGCCGGGTACGTCGTAGCGAAGGAGAAACCTGGGGCTGGAGAGGGCGACGTTGACTTGAGCTAGTAACCGTGACGAACCAACAGAAGCCACCACATACACCGGCCGCGAGCATTAGCCGGTCAGCCTGTGGACTGGACGGCGGACGGCGTTGCTCGTTGAATTTTTTCTCCACCTTTTTTCCTCTCGTTATCTCCGGTTAGTTGGTTCTGCGCTCTTTAGTTGTGGCTGCTGAGGAGTGAGGAGCCCGAGCGCACAGCCGTGTCGGCGACGTAGGAGCGGCGCGTGGATGGCGTAGCGTGACACGGCGGAGTGCGGTGAAATATTGCAGGGTTTGGGCCGCGCGGCAGAGTGGCTGAGACGGTCGGGACTCTCGGGAGGACTACGATCGACGAGGCAGGCCGGCTGCGGACGGCGATCGGTATCCGCATGCAAAACTCTCTCTGCGGAGCGTACGGGCACAGGAGGATAGGAGGAACCTGGCAAAGCCGGCAGGCAGAGGGCGCAGGAGGATTGGAGGAACCTGGCAAAGACCATGCTCCTCACTCCTCAGGTGCTGCTCTCTGCCGCACGTCAAATTCCAAGTTTCAGTGCGCTTTCGTTTTCTCTTTTAAAGTAGAATTTTAGACTTGGATGTTGAAATCGGAAGGAAAAGGTACAGGTGGGCGTTTTAAGCGCCACGTTGTCCCCTCGAAAAGATAACCCAATGTACAGCCGAGAAAATCACAGTATGACACATCAAATTGGGAGAGAAAGCCTTGGGCCGTGGATAAGGTGGGTGCTAAAGTGGGCCCTTTCGTCTATCGTAACAAAAAGGTTTCTACATTTATGGGCCTTTTACATTTGACAACAGACACACCTTCCCTTTTGATAACTAGCCCATATAGGTTCATGTTACTAGGTTGCGTTTCTTATTATTTTAGTTTCAGGCCGACATTCGTAGGACCATATATAGGCTTGGATCAGCTGCCCTGATTGGGCCTTATGAGTCAGCAAAACCTAGTCTCGCCTGACGTGTTTCTCTCTCTTCTCAGATGAAGAAGTAGAAGAAGGAAATTTCTCTCTCTTCAGTCTTTCTTTCATTTGCTTGTGTAAGGCAGTGATATTTCATTTCACTTAACTCAGTTTAGTCATCAGCTCTCGTCACTGTCTCATCATGCTCACCTCATCTCTCGGTAACACGTACGCACGCACCGCCGAGCTGAGTGACGAACAGCTAGCAAGCTAATCCGTTACTGTCGCGGTTCACCAGCGGGTCACACAATAGCAATGTATGCGACCGTGACACCGTAACTTGCTCCCAACACATATCCCGGTCAATGCATCTAGCCAGCAGGATGCAGATCACCTGCACGTATATTAGCATCTCCACAGCGAGAAACGCTTCCAGCTCCGCGGTCAATCTGGACCGTCGATCCATCTTCAGATGATCACGTCGATCGAACAGCAGCTGCAGGTTTACATTCTACAGCTACACCATGTCCAGACAAGGGAGAAAGGAACACTGGTATATCTTCCTACTTATAATTTAACACGTTGGATGGGTCGATTTGGAATCCAAGAGAGAGGCCAGTGCCGAGATCTGGCAGGACGGGGATAAAGAAATGCCCTCTCTCTCGCGCCCTAGCCTGGCATCTGAGCTGGGCATGCCGCACGCAGCTGCCAATTCAGATCAGATGTCGATGCATCGATTCATCCATCGATGCATATTCCCCCGGCCTGTAGCACCAGCCTGTACGCCCCATTATTTTTCTGCCGCGCGCGAGGCCTCTGTTCCGGCGCGCCCCAACATGCCACGACGTTCACGCCGATCGACTGCCTTCCCGGCCCTTCGCTCTCACCTCCCCTGCAGATCGATTGATCAGTCGATCTCGCCACGAGATAAACAGTAATAATGCGCAATACAGTACCAATCAATATTCTTCTCCTTAGTTCTGTTCGTCAACTAGACCAGAAGATTACTAATATAAGTACGTGCGGCTCTCCTGTCATCGCGTGGTTAGCTTCCTACATGTCGCTAACGGGGACTAGCTGCTGCCGATCGGTCGGAGATTGGCATTTGTTCAAGGGTGTGCACTTGTCCAAGGGCATTCGTCTGACTGCAACTTCAGAGTTGGATGCTGAGGCTGCAGGTACGATGACAGGGGCCAGGTGACTTGGTGAGTGGTGAACCTGACCGGTCCGAGTCAACTCAATCGATCGACACGTACGGCACGCGTTCGAGCTGCCCGTTCAACAGCGACCCCGACACCACCACTCGCCATCGCACTTGACCCGTAGGTGCCACGTGGGCGGGGCGATCTGACTCGGACCCTGTAGCCTGGGCTTCTTGCGTGGACCTGTGACGGACCGGCCTCCTACCCAGCTAGCCCCTGACCAGGATGAAGCTTGTTTCTGCTCTTACAAATGCAACAACTTCAGTTGTCAGTGGAGACTTTTCCTTATTGACGTGACTTCAATCCCTGTAAAAAATCATGCACGCATTTATGCAGAGAAAAACCAAGATTACACCGAAGAGAACTTTTCTTTTTCTCGAGGAAGAAGAGAGCATAATTATTGATCACCAATGCTTCTACCATTATTTACTTTTCCCAAAGATGATTCCACCATTATTTACACACTCAAGGCATCCATCATAAGATCATCATGGCAGCATCCAGCCATCCACAACCAAAGGTCACAATAATTCACCCCACGCTACAATTTTTTACTGGGCAATGGACACGGTGCATGTGCGGAAAATAATTGAAGAGGAGGAAAAAAGTCTAAAAAATCTAAAGTACTGTTAGCTCGTGAACAGTGCTTACATTATCCTCTCTAAAGTGTTGGTAGTGTTTATCCATCTGAAAACTGAAAAGTACATAGGCATGCGCCTCCTCAGACCTTCCCTTTCTACGTGTATACAGCTATGTAGGCAGGAATAGTTCATAGTTGTATACAGCATGCTCATGACAGAATACTACGACTACTACAAGTGGAGACAAATTTTAAAAGTGGCAAAAAAAGGAGAAAGAAAAGGAAATCCGAGCTGTTTCCATGCGCATCTGTCTGTCGCCAGCGGCCACCGAGTTAACCCTCCTCCATTAGCCTAAACCACGCCTTAATCTCCCACATAAAAACCTTTGTTTAATTTAATTAACCCCAAACCGGCGTGGACGACGGCTGTATATATACCCGGTGCGCACGGCGACAAGCGCCTGCATAGAAGAACGCCGACCCGAGAGAGACGAGGCGGAGGGCAGGAAAGGCAAAAGGTAAAAAACCCAGAGAGAGAGAGACAGCGAGAGGTGTAGGGGGTGGGTGCGGATGGAGAGCGAGATGGCGGACGCGCCGGCGACTGCGGCGATGGGCGGGGCGGTCGCGGAGCCGCTCCCCGCCGTGGCGGAAGAGGGGGAGGCGGCGGAGGCGGAGGAGGTGGGGTCCACCCTCACCATGGAACGCGTCGCCGCCGCGAAGAAGTTCATTGAGAACCACTACCGCTCGCACATGAAGAACATCCAGGAGCGCAAGGAGAGGTACCGATCCGATCCGATCCTGGACTTGACTCTCGGGCTCGACTTTTAGCTGCTGCTGGTGTGTGCGGCCGGGGTAGATCTCGCGCGCCGCGAGCTCGATCGAGGGGTTTGAGATGGTTGGGCGCGGTTCAAGCTTGGGGTGCTGGAGCTTGGGGCTTTTAGCTGCTAGATTTGGGCGGAAATTTCGGGGTGGGTGCTTGTGGAGTGCGGGGAAGTGGGGCGTTTGTAGCAGTAGCTGTACTAGCCATGATTTTGAGAATTTCTAGTGTAGCATGACGTCAGATGTTGCTTTAGATTCCAGAATTAGTGGAGCTTGGTATGCAATTCGGGGTTGGAGTGGCATGATCTCTGATGGATAAGTTGGGGATGGGCAGCATTTGATTCTGCTCGGTGTTTGGCATTCTTAGATTCTGCTCAATGCACCAAGCAGAAATGGTTCCAATAGCTAGGTGTGGAGTAGTTGTTGTTTTGTTATATTTTTGGCGCGAAAATCCGTTAAATTGAGCTTGCAGTACTAGCTACTGGCTTGCTTAGTTGGGTAACAGGATTTGGAATGTTACTGCTATGAAAATTCTCGGACGATAAATGTGCAAAAATGACGCGTGGATGCTACTGTTGTGTATGTTTTAGGTGGTAAAGTGTCATGGATGTTTGTCTCATATGGTATTTTGTTTTTGCGTGTATAATTATAGTGTAGAATGTATCGGTTTTAAATCGCAAACAGACAAATGATTGCCTGTAATGAGGGCTTATGTAATGGGTTTGAACTATCAGCTTACTATTAGACATTCTTATGATCTTTTAGTGAATGGGTGGTGGACACGTGGTCGATGACGTAACGTAAGCATGTGTTGTATTGATTATACTTAGTACGAACTTAGCTTACTTGGAGTCAGATATGCACGTAGTAACATTTTCAGCTTGAGTATACGTTTTTTTCGACCAATGATCAAAGAACCCTGTTTCTCTTTTAGTATTTTTTTTTGGGATGGCTAGCATTCAATTTTGCTAGGTATTTGGAATGCTTAGTTTCTGCTCAATGCACCGAATAATTAGTTCAAATAGTTGGTGTGGAGTAGTTTTGTTTTATTTTATTTTTTGCGCGGGAAACTCTTGAGCTAAGCTCATAGTACTAGCTACTGGCCTGCTTAGTTGGGTAGTGGGATTTAGAGTGTTGCTCTTGTAAAGTTTCTCGGAGGATAAGTGTGCAAAATTGATGTGTGTATGTTTGTCGCATATAGTTTTCTTTTTGTATGTATAATTGTAGCACATTTGTGTTGTTTAAATTGCAAACTGACAAATGGTTGTCTGTAATTAGAGCATGCCATGTGATTATTTTGAACTGCGAGTGGACTATTAGACGTTCTTATGATATTTTAGTGAATGGGTGGTGGACACGTGTTTGATGGTGTAGTTTAAAATGTATGCAGGTGTTATATTGATTATGCTGCTACGTATTTACCTTATCTGGAGTCAGATATGAGATATGCACATAATAACTTTTCAGCTTTAGCGTACATTTTCTCGACCCATGGTCAAAGAATTATGTTTCCCTTTTTTTTGGAAGGAAAACAGCGAGATGAAACACAATGCAGAACATTAGATGAAAGTACAATGAAATAGTAGACTTGTTTTCTTTATGTAATATATTGGGTCCAGGCTATATATGTAACAGGAGTATGCATTTTCCATTTTTGTCTCATGTGTTAATCTTTTATTAAAACACACAGTTGATTTGTAACCACCAGCTATGGAGGTTAATTCTGATATCGTTCTTGCATTACTAAAGCTGGGAATCGTGTTTGTTGAGCTGTCAGTCTGGACTGACATGTGTCATATTGATTACCCCCCTCTTACCCCCCCTCCCATCTTGTGGTATTACAATTTGATCTATCTTATCACTTAATAAAATCTAATTTATTGCAGGCGTTTTAGATTGGAGCGACAACTAGCTACTTCTGAAGTACCCAGGGAGCAGCAAATCAATTTGATTAAAGACCTGGAGAGAAAGGAAACTGAGTACATGCGACTTAAAAGGCACAAAATTTGTGTGGATGATTTTGAACTGCTCACCATTATTGGGAGAGGTGCTTTTGGAGAGGTTTGCACTTGTGCATTTAGTTTCTATTTTTTACAGGCACTTCCATTTGTGGCATGACTGCTAAATGCCATCTTTGTTTTTTGCCAAGGAACATAATAGTCATGTCTCTGGACCCATGGTACTAGAAGTTTTGTTGTTGGTGGTGGTGTATTTAGTTACTTTACAATAGTTTCATGTGTCCAGAAAGACTTAAGCTCTAGGGGAAATGACAAGTGTTTGTTGCAGCATAAACTCTACTCTATGGAAAATGGCGGGTGTTTATTGCATTATAACTGTTGCTGTTGCTTGTTTATATAACAGGTTCGACTATGTCGGGAGAAGACCTCTGGCAACATTTATGCAATGAAAAAACTGAAGAAGTCTGATATGGTTATCAGGGGTCAAGTAAGATAACTCTCATTTCTGGCTATTTCAGGTTTTCTGCTTTGTAGTTACTTGTTATAGTGACTGAGACAATCTTTATGTTCGATAGGCTTAGCTGATTGTAAGTATTTATTTAGGATTTATATGGTGCTGTACTATCCTGTGAGATTTTTTTTCATCAACAAACTTATGTTGTGTTTATGAATGTATGTGATACTTTTGTAACAATTGTTTTATTTTTTCTCAAAACATATGCAGTGCAGTGCAGATTTCTTTTCTGTTTCATATGTTTACGATCCACTGTGACTTTTGTCCAATGATTAACAGACAGCATAAAAATAAACAATGCCATCAGTTAGGGTTAGTCATCCCTAACACGCACAGTTTGTTTCCTCCACAGTTTCTCATACCAAGGGCATTGTTATGTTTTTAAACATCTCCAAGTGCATTTGTTATAATCGAAATAAACTGATAAATATGTAACATAATCAAGAAATTTAAATCACAAGGGTATCTTAACAGAAATAGAACCACAAAATCGAATATGCAAAGCTTGCTAATACATATTTGTTTTTCATCATGTGTAAGAGCGCGTGCATTTTGCTGGCCTTCTTTCCATAATTGTAATGTAGTAGCCAGGAACATTTGTTTGAGCCTTTGAGGGCTTTGAACTTGAACTTGCTAGAGAACAAAGGAAAGTGCACAATCGCCCTGTTCTATGCACTAGCTTTGTTGGGTGAAGCCCACAAAGGTTCCACTGATTTTGTTCTCATGTGTCATGTCTAGTTGCATTGCCATGGTTATGTGATGATATCTTCAAAATAGTAGTATTTTTATTTGACAAAACCAAAACAGTAGATGCTGTATCATAGTTGTCAAATTCTCCCTCCATCAAAATTCGGCTTCACAGGGCTTCTGGTCACTTTCTGCAAAGTAAAAATAGCTAGGTCAATATAAAGGTGATTCTTACCAGGATTGCTGTTCACTGTTGAAGGCCTTATCATTTTTTACAGCTGATAGTGAATTTTCTATCAGAAGTTTTATCAAGAGACTGCTTAGAAACTTTAGTTTGTGCATTGAAATTCTATTTGCTACCTGTTGTTGGATTTACAAGTTCCATTACATCTCTGTTAGGTGGAGCATGTTAGAGCTGAAAGAAACTTGCTGGCTGAAGTTGCTAGTCACTGCATTGTGAAGCTATACTATTCTTTCCAAGATGCGGAGTACCTTTATCTTATTATGGAGTACCTCCCTGGTGGTGATATCATGACCCTTCTCATGAGAGAAGATACCTTAACTGAACATGTGGCTCGATTCTACATTGCTGAGACCGTCCTTGCCATTGAATCCATTCATAAGCACAACTACATCCACAGGTTACATATCTTTGAGTTTAAAGACATCTAGTTTATTCTACTTCTATCTTTTGCTGATTTATATATTTGGTTTGCTATGATATGCAGAGATATTAAGCCTGATAATCTGCTTCTAGACAAGAATGGTCACATGAAGCTGTCAGACTTTGGGCTGTGCAAGCCAATTGATTGTTCAAAGCTCTCAACTTGAATGAAGATGAACCCATGGGTGATGACAACCTGAAGGAGTCAATGGATGTCGATAGTTCTCAGTCTGAAACTACAAATGGTAGAAGGTGGAGAAGTCAACATGAACAACTTCAGCATTGGCAGATGAACAGAAGAAAACTGGTATGTCTGCTTTACAGTTTACATATCGATCATCTCATTAGTCCTGTTTCCTGTATAATTCTTCTTTGGCTTTCATGGTATCATTTCCAGGCCCTTGTTCGCAATTTTTTTAAAAAAATTACATGCGTACAATCTCAATGTTTCATTCATTGTAGCCTTTTCTTACTTCAAATGTATATCAATATGCAGGCTTTCTCAACTGTTGGGACCCCAGACTATATTGCTCCAGAAGTTCTGCTAAAGAAAGGATATGGAATGGAATGCGATTGGTATGCTATATCAGAATTCATATTCAGACACAATACTGTGTCTTTACTTCAATATAATAACTAGTGTTTCATCGTATTTTGTTTTCATCCACAGGTGGTCTTTGGGTGCAATCATGTATGAGATGCTTGTTGGGTATCCACCATTTTATTCCGATGATCCAATAACCACATGCAGAAAGGTTTGTTTCATTATGTTTGGCTACAAGTGTCCAATTAAAAGTACCATTCATTGATTATCCAATTGAAAGTACGGTCTCCTGAAGCCATTATACTCATGCTGTCAATCTTTTGCATTCTAGATTGTGCACTGGAGAAACCATGTGAAATTTCCAGAGGATTCAAGGTGTCTCCTGAAGCAAGAGATCTCATTTGCCGGTTATTATGTGATGTTGACCACAGGATTGGCGGTGCAGGGGCAGATCAAATAAAGGTAGCACCCCTGATACACAAAATAAATAAATATTAAATATAATTCTTGTTTTGTTTAGTCCACCTGTGTTTAGTATATCATTTTTTTTATCATTAGGCCCATCCTTGGTTCCGTGGAGTGCATGGATAAACTTTATGAAATGGAAGCAGCATTTAAGCCTCAAGTAAATGATGAATTAGATACACAGAATTTCATGAAGTTTGATGAGGTAAGTGAATCGCTTTGCTCTCAGTCGTTTCCTGCCTCTACAATTCTTCAAAGCTCAAACCTTGCCAATCTCCAGCCAGCATAAGTATGACTTTGGAATTCTGGGGTAGAAGACATTCATTTATAGTCTGCCAACATTATTGATTTGATTTCTTGCTTTTTTTATTACAACTTGCAAGTTTAAGGAATATTTCATGTGTATATCAGGCGATGAGTAGAACTAAACTATTGTTTCCAATTTTCTTGATAAAGTTGGGATGAATAATTTCCTGCTCTCTGTGCATCATTTTTTCTGTGTTTTATTTTTACCCTGTGAATTGCACTCCTACAACTTCTTGTTTCTGGGCCACAGATGGATAATCCTCCAGCAAGAACAGGTTCTGGGCCATCAAGAAAGGTACTCAGATTGAGGTTCACAAACTAGTGAATGCATTTCTAATGTTTGAATTGGCTTTTCCATCCTAATTTGCTATACACATTGCTGAATTGTTTCCTGAGTCTATATTCCATCAAAATTTTATTATCTCACACCCACTATTTTTGATGGAACAAGGTGCCATAAGAGGAATTATGTTCTAGACAGGATTAACCATATTCTTATGTCTGTGGAATAGAAGTACAGATTGTACTACTGTTTGCGCTAAACTTTCAGAAAAAGTAAAGACAGATAAAAGTACATATTTATAAAGGCCACTTTTGTGTTTCAAGGCGTGTCTAATCACAAAATCAGCCCACTCTGCGTATATATCCGTGGTAGACCCACTGCTTATCAAGTTGTAACGTCCTGTATTAGAACAGTGTTTGCAGTAGTAGTTCAAAGTTCAAACCACCTGTCGTCATTGTAATCTTTTGTTTATCTTATGGATGGACACCTATGTTTCTCTTTGCACCCCCCAAAGTTCTCATTTAATTTTTTTGTGGTACAATTTTACAGATGATGCTGAATTCCAAAGATCTCAGCTTTGTGGGGTATACGTACAAAAACTTTGATGCTGTGAAAGGATTAAAACATTCAGGTTTGTGCATTCTTGTGACATCATTAGTATCTTAAGAAATCTGATTGGAGTTCAAATATAGGTTTTCTTTTGTAGAGTGTAAATGACAGTTTTCATAGCATAGCCATGTGCTAGGAAGCTTCATCACTTCATGAAAATGGACCATTATCCACGAAGACATACAGACAGTTTATATCATTGTTGTTTTGAAACTATGAATGCATGCAGATATGCAAGGAGCTCATCGCTAACAAGGCCCTCCATTGGTGCCATATTTGGTAACACATTCTGCCAAGTCGTGTATCCCATTGCAATAACTGCCGTCTCTCTGCTCCATCTTATTCGTATATTCTTATCTCAGGTCAAAATGGCATGGAGTCGTCTAGAGAACCAAACAGAAAGGACACACACATGCACACAGTTTCTTCCGGGGATCCGATGAGTCCATAACCCAAGTGGTTCTGTTTGTTCCTGGGAAATTTCTGAACTAAATTAGCATGCAAACGACTGAATGATGTGGCTTCATCCGGACGACCTGCTTGTTTTTAGCCAGGTTTCTGCCCTATTAAATCTTTGGCGAGCATTTTGTAGAAATCCAACAAAGCTTCTAGCTGTAAAATAGTATGACAAATAGCCCATGTAATGGGGGCTCGTCGTGTTTGGTGTAGCGTGTTCCGACCAAGTGGAGATGGGCATGTTGGGAGTATTTGCACCTTGGGGGCTGGCTGCCCAGGTTGGCAGAGCAAATTGCTGCCTTCTCTTGTGGCAGTTCCTGGTCCGCTAACATTGATCGTGGAAACAATTTAAGGTGGTAATCGCGGCAGGCTAAGCTATTGTTGTTGTTGTCGGTGGTGTTTGATACATATACCAGAACTTTTCCATTCAGAGGCTTGGCCATTGGTCTATGGTCTCCCGTTGCAGAAATGCCTAATTTGTTTACTGCATTATTCACCGTTATATGTCATGCTGTATTGAATTATGATTAGGTGGAAATACCCCTTTTTTTGCCTCTTCGCGGTATAGATACGTGAGAAAAGGATGCGATTGGATTGATTTCGCCAGATATACTGTATTCCGTTGTATGAACGTCATGTTATGTACCATGTAAAGCCTCTGTTATGCAGATACTTCGCGCGTTGCCAGAAAATTTTCCGTTGTATGAAAGCTGAAAGGGATCTGGTCCTCCTTTCTCGGAGCTCACTGGTGAAAGGTGAGTTGAGTACGAGTTTGTGGTGGATACCATGTGAACAGAGCACATAATCGGTCTAAATTCGAGTTTATGGTTGTTACTGTACCCAACCTGGACAGTCAAAACAGCGGTGGAACAAATGAACGATGTATCATCGATCGGCTACTTGATGTTTGAGATGTGACAAGAAGCTAACCACACGTTTTTGGGTCCAACTTTGAACAGAAGCAAGCATGGCAAGTCTGAAGTCTTCGTGATAGAACAAACGTGATGTGCAAACTGCAAAGTATCTCAGTGGAGATCGGAGAGCAATGAAAAAGCAATTCAAACGCGAGTGCGGTGCGTGTTTGATGCACGCATGCTATCCTAGCTGCTGCCATGACGCAGCTAGAAGGAAACCAACCAGCCGGCCGGCCGACGGGGCACCGTGAGCCGATGACCGAGAAGCTAGAGTTCGGCCTTGCGCCTCGCGGGGCAGAGCGCTGCAGGGATGTACGGAAGAGCTGCAGGCCCCGGGCGCGCGGCGTTTGCAGTTGGGTTGCGGCCCCTCACGCGGGAAATGCCGTGCCGAGGAGCAACAGATAGGTTAGCCCAGGCCTTGACTGCGGTTGGGCTGGCCCCGTCCGCTCGAGCACGGGTGTGGAAGCTGGAGGAAAGCAGTCGGGCCCCCTCGTGCGCGGCCGCGGCCCACGATGTTGCCGCGACGTTGAGGCAGCACGGCCGCGGCCCGTGGATGATGCCGCGTGCCGCGCCGCGAGAGGGTCTCTCGGTCCGGACTCGGGAGCCGGTGGAAAGTGGAAACCCACGGCCACGAACGGGCCCGGAGCACGAGGCGAAGACGCGCCTCTTGTCTCGTGGCGGCCTGGCGGGCGGGCGCGCACGACACAGAGCTGAGCACGCGGAAGACCCGAGGACCCTAAACATCACTTATTGCATGATTTCAGAATTTGCCGCCTAAGCGCGCTCGTCTTTGCTGGGCCGGCCCAATAACGAGTTAAGGCCTATTCGATTATTTGAGTACCACTGCGCTGAGTTGGTTACGTGGTATAGCTCCTCTCCGAGAGGTGGGTTCAAGTATTGACCCCATTACATTCTTCTTCATTTTCTAGCTCACTTTTCCATTTCTGGATTTTTTTTCCTATTTCTTTTCATTTTTCACTTATTGTACTTAGGATCTGTTATGTTAGTCCTTTTCTTTTCTCTTACTTTTTTGTTTGTTTTCTATTTAATTTTAATTTTTCACATGTTTACCAATATTTATTGCTTTCTTCATCGTCTATTTCTATTTTCCGTACTAACATCCGTAAAATGTTCCATAACAATTGCATTTTGTTTCCAATAGTTATTAATAACTATGAGTTGTTTCAACAATGAGTAATTTTGTATTGTTCGGCATGAAAATACGATATCAACCTATGTTCATCACCTTGATTTTAACTTGGACTTTGGACCAATTTTCTCAAACTACGTGCACATTTTTTGACGCTAGAGGAAACATTTCTTCATGTACTATGGTAACATTTTATTTTTCCCTAGAGAAAGCGGAACAGTTTTCTCCAACTAACGAAATATTTTTCACAAATTAAGTTAGTTTATGTTTGTTCTAATTACAAAAAAGAATAGAACAAATCTTTTATTTTTGCAGGCCAATTGCTCTTTTGACTTTGGAACACAGTATCTTTATCAATATACCGCTTCTTTTACACATACAATCTATAACATCTCTTATTCAATCCATAATCAAGAATAATTAGGATTTCTAAAAAAACAATCGAGGGTCCACTCATAGAAAAACCCAACCTTTCCCCGCGTCCAGCACTAATCTATTTTTAACGTCTAATTAGAGCGGGAATCATTCCAATTAAGAAGTTAAGCTCGTTGCTTTTTATTTTACTAGAATTGGAGACAGGCTCTATCCATTTATTCACTCATTAATGGTACAATATTTTTTGAATTTTTCTATGGAACATTTTTTCTGAACTATATGAATAACTCTTGTAAGGTACGCGGACATCTTAAATATATGATGCTAATTTTATACTTGTATTAGAATTGTTCCTCTAGTGTCTCATTTTTGTTCCATTAGTGGTCTACAAATATGCCATTAGCACTTTTGATCCGCTCCATTTTTTTCTACAAATTAATTTTGTTTCGAAGAATGCGTAGTAAAAAACACGAGAGTTCAAACGAATTATGTTTTAGATATTAAATTTAAAAGCTATGAATTTTTAGAATTGTACAATATTTTAAAGGCACACATACATGGTAAAATGGCATATTTAGCCCCACGACCGGGGTCAATGCCAAAAATGGCCCCCCTCGCGGCGCAATGACAAAAGTGACGTCGCGATAGGCTGGACAGTTGACACGTGTCACCTATCCCGCTTGGCGATCACGACAGGTCCCTGTTGCGCCTGGCGGCCGCGACAGGACTGTGACAGGGGGCCCATCACGTTGAGCGGCTGCGACGGCTGGCCATCGCGTGGCAAAAATTTTCCAGATCTGCAGCGCCGCAAGGGCCTATCTCGGTCGCTAGGCGCGAGAGGCGGCTCGGCTCCTGTCGTGGTCGCCAGACACGACAGGTGACATGTGTCAACTATTTAGTCTATTACGACGTCAGTTTTATTATTACGTCGAGAAGGACTATTTTTGATATTGACCTCATTGCGACTAAATGTGCTATATTTTTTCACATACATCTATCTTCCAGTTGACTGACACGAGAATCGGCAAGTGCTAGAGGCCTGGAGCAAAGGACTGCTACGCGTGCGATGCTCAGGGCTCGCGTCTCTTCGTGAGCCGCGTCCAGGATGAGCGACACGCTGCTACAACCCGCCATAAGCGGTATACAGGGGCTACCCGGAAGACCCTGAGTGGGTGGGCGCGGTGGAGCTGGTGAGCGTGAGATGAGCATGGAGAGACGTGTTGCTCCTATCTGCCACGTCCGCTCCACGGCTTCGCGACAAAACACAAAATCCTGCACCACCAGGCGCTCGTGCGTGCTTCTGACCGCGAGCGCGTAGTACAAAGCAGCAAACAGAGAGGCTACCAGAAGACGCAAGAGCGATGCCCCGACGGTACCACGCGCAGTTTCATCACTGCAGTAATCCCTGAACCAGGACCTGTTCTGGACACAAGTAATTATCCAAACAAAAAGTGCAATTTTCACGGAAATCTACGAAGATTCACATGCCATGATCAAGTTGAGCGCAGGAAAAAGCACAGGGCGATGGCGTGGCTGAAACTGGAAGAGAAGCAAGGCGCGGACGAATCGCCAAGCGCGCAGGTTCACCAGGATCCCCGCGCCGATCAATCATTGCAATCACACAAACTCTCATCGGCTTCATCACACAAACTCGCACCACAGTCGTGCGCTCGTGCCTCACGCTCGGCTCAGCGACTGGCCGACACAGGCAGATGAAAGCTCCCCTGAGAAAAACCAAAAACCAAAACCAAACAGCGCCCGCACCGATAAGATTTTTACAACCATACCCCACGCAGATCTTCTCTTCCTCGGAATTTCCCTTCCTCCACCTCCCGCGGCGATCTTGTCCCCTCCGGCCGCGGCGGCGATGGAGAGCTCCGGCGAGGCGGCGGCGGCGGCCTGCCCGGAGGAGCGGCTACTCGCGGCGTCGCTGACGGGGCGGTACTCGGACTGGGTGGTGGAGGAGCTGGACGAGCTCCCGGGGAGCTTCCTGCTCACCGACCCAGCCATGCCGGGCCACCCCATCGTCTACGCCTCTCGGGGCCTCCCCGCTCTCACCGGCTACGCGCGCCGCGAGGTGCTGGGGCGCAACGCGCGGGTCTTCCAGGGGGCCGCCACCGACCGCGCCGCCGTGGCCGGGGTGCGCGAGGCCGTGCGCGGCCAGCGCGCGCACCAGGTCGCCATCCTCAACTACCGGCGCGACGGCTCGCCACACTGGGTGCTGCTCCACGTCGCGCCCGTCTTCCACGCCGCCGACGGGCGCGTGCTCAACTTCCTCGCCGTCCAGGTGCCCATCCCCGCCGCGGCGCCGCGCGTTACCGCGTACCGGCCTGGGCGCCCCGCCGTGTTCGCGGCGTGCCGAGAGGAGGCAAGGGTGGAGGAGGAGCTCCCCTGCGCGAGCCACGCAGGGGAGGCGTTTGTGGATATGGATAAGAGAGGTCAGTGTGATTGGCCGTGTTAATCTTATTAAGCCGCTTCTCATATTTCACAGTAAATTGCTCGGGGATAGATAATGATTAATGAAACGACCACTAAATGCAACTGAGATAATTTATACCCTGTGCTTTAGTGCTCTCCTGTAGGTTACTTGATATGATTGTATGTTGTAAACTTGCTATCACTAGATTGCTCATTAACATAGCCTTGTTAGATTTTTTTTTCTTTCTGGATTCCTGCTATAGTAATTATTGTTGCGCTGATCATCTTATTCTTAAGTATGGACAACCAATTAAATAGGTGATAATTCAAGATTGCTCAATACTATGACCTTATTTGAGTTGTTCTTGGTTCCAAGTTTGATAATAATGGTTACACTAGTCTTTTTTTTTCCACCATTTCCAGGTATGGAGACAACACGAAGTAGGTAAAAGTTCTTGTTTGAGTTATGTTTTTTTTCGTGCAAGTTGTATACATGATGTTCCATCTTATTTATCGGAAACTAAACCTACTATATGATTAAAATAATGTTAACATAAGATTCCTTGTTCTCTATGAGAGGCTAGAAATTCCCACATTATTCTGAGAAAAATCTACACTGTTTATTTTAGTGGGTCCAGATTATAACGGTGTAGAATAACTGGATGTATATTAGAACTGCTATAGTAAGGGAAAATATCCGGTGGAAACCACCTTACGGTGAAAACTCTGTAGAAACCGAGTTTAAAAGTTTTTAAAAATTCTCAAAAAAATACAGTATGTTGGGAGGATAATGTTCTATAAACATGTAAAATTTCAAGTTCAAACTCATATTCATTTGGGAGGTATGTAAAACATAAATTCAGCAATGAATAGTAGCGTTACCTTTTGCCACTATCCATTGCTGAATTTGTTTTTTCATACCTTCCAAATGAATTTGAGTTTGAACTTGATATTTTACATGTTCATAAAACATCACTCCCCCAACATATTGTATTTTTTCAGAAATTTTCAAAACTTTTAAACACGATTTTCACCCTTTTTCACCGTAAGGCGGTTTTCACTGGATATTTTTTCCCTATAGTAAATACAACTACATTTTCAATCATGAGAGTTCAAATTGTATGATAAATACAACTCTTTCAAATAAATGCATGTGTATTGCAGTATCTAGCGATGCAATTGTGTTGGAAATTCGGCTAGTTCCCTTAAATGAAGTTCCAGTTTAGGTAGCCAAACAACACACCTTAACTCTATCCTAATGTCCTGTTCTTATGCATTATTTCTGTCATGTTAGTTCAGTTACAGTCTTGCAGAATATGATGCCTTCTGCCAATTTGGCTTGGGGGTTTACATTTGACCTGGCATTTTCACATTATGCTTTTCTCTCACAAGAGTATTAGATAGGTAGTAAAGGAAACAGAAGTTCTAAATATGTTGTTGCTAGCTTGCTGTTGCAGGGCTGGAGGCCGAGGAACCGCGTGTAGCTAGTGATTGTGACAAAGAGAAAGCTCTGAGCACAGCTGACAGCATCTTCTCTGCGCTGAACCGCTACAGCAAACTAACTGGTTTAGTGGTCTGTGGGAAGAGATGTGATTCTGTTGGTATCCCAGCACTCAGCTCTTCCTTAAATCTCTCTCTCGGTAGAATCAAACAGAGCTTTGTATTGTGAGTTATTGCATAATCCTGTTCATTCTTTTGGTTGTCTAGGCTTATTTTGGTTGTGTTAAAATATTATTTATTTAACTCATGCCTGCTTTATAAACTAAGTGCAGTTTGATTTTCAAATGTCACAGGACTGACTCCCATTTGCCTGATATGCCAATAGTCTATGTTAGTGATGCTTTTCTATCGTTAACAGGTATTTATTTTTGAAACTTTTTTAATATCAAAGTATGCATCCTGTGAACTTTTATGAAGCAATGCATTTCCAATTAGGGAAATATATGATGTGCAACTATTTGTGACCTGTGATAGATATTTTCGTTTTTTTCCATGTGATGCCTCTTGGCTCAAGTAAGTGAAATAATCTTGGGACACTGTTGTTTCTGGCATGTCTGATGGGATGATCTCATATGAAAAACATATATTAGCTCAAGTACAACGGACTGAATCCTGACATGCTCTTGCCTGCAAAATAAATAAATAAATAAATCCTGACATGCTATTTAGTTAAGATGGACATGATCGATGGGTTGCATTTGTAATTACCTTCTAAAATGAATGCAAAGAAAACCTTCCTCTCATATGAATAAACATATTTAACTTCAGTGCAACATGCTGAATCCTGGTGTGCTCTTGAGTTAAGATGGGGCAGGGTTGATGGGTTGGATTTGTAATTACCTTCTAAAATTATGTTTAAGATGCAATGAAAACATTTTTCCTGCGGTGATGCTATTGGGGATGGCAAACTGTGTTGGCATTAGTTCATGGATTTATGATCGCTACATATTGGGTATGAGTTGAAGTATGAGAAAATCATAGAGTATCATTGGAAAAATCTAATAATTGAAGCTCTTTGCTAGCAAATGTAATGATCTTGCCTTCTTTCAGACAAAAGGCTTCATGCTGAGCTTATATTGAAAGTCATATCACAACAAGTTACTGGGGTTACCAACTTACAATTTCGGCAGCATAATGCCTGTAAACTTGTAATATAAACGAGTCACAAGCAAGCAAAAGATACATATAATCATCCACGTGCATCATTATCACCCCATAGCCACCCCAACCCATCATCACCCCATAGCTCAAGTACAACAAACTGATGTTGCCTTTTTTCTGTATGAAATCTTACCTTGAAAAGATTGATTATATTGCAATTTTATTTTACTTTTGTATGCTACTATTGTTTATAGGCAAGACTTCCTCTGTTCTAAAAAATAAATACTCATTCAGGTTACTTGAGAGAAGAAATATTGGGCTGCAACTGCAGACTCTTAAACGGTCCAGGTACCAGTGTGGAGGTTTTAGAGGAGGTGCGGAACATGATTTCATAGCTTGTCCGATTGCATTACCTTTATCAAATATATGCTCACTTATCCAATTCCTATTCCAAATTGAACTTACAGATAAATCGGCATATTTGTTCTGAGCAGGCTTGCACAGTGCATCTACTGAATTACAGGTGCACATTCACAGAATATCTTTACTTAGTAGTTAACAGGTTCAGTTTATGTAAAGAGTTTACCATAAGGTTTATTGCTTATGCTTTCTATCAGGAAAGATGGAAGCTCATTCCGCGATCTGCTACATGTATCTCCAATCCGTAATGCATCGGGCAAGGTTGCTTACATCCTTTTTTCAGGTCTTTCCCCAGAGGCATTGTGCTTCTGATGCATCTGCTCTGCATTTTAGTAATGAGTAAGACCATAGTGTCTGATTCTTGCATTCACAAATTATGTGATGCTTGTTCCTTTGAACTTTCAAATGGACTGGATTCGCAGTCTATCAGTCAGTTATGCTGCTCTCATGGTACAAACAGAAAGGGGAAAAAAATCTGACTTACAGTTAGCATATTCAGGTCGCGTTTCATGTGTGGGTTCACCTTGATGAGAGCGCAAAGTATGATTTCAATGGGTTGACCCCGAGGTATGGCAGCTCGGTGCTGTTGGTGCGGTGAGAGTTGCTGTCAGAAGCTTGTCTGCGTCAGGTAGTCTGTTGAGACCATCCCAATAGCGTCCTCCAGTTTCTTTGCCATTTTGTGACATGTCGACTTGCCAATGTACGTTGCAGTTGCCTATGTCTGTATGTAAAGTAATTGCTTAGTGAAAAAAGATTCCACTGCATTCTTATGGTAAAATGGCCGGTAAATACATGAAGTTGTTGTGATTTTGTAATTATACAAAATGAAGGAAAAAGGAAAAAAGAGTTCCAGCATTTCTTTAATTCCGTAGTTCATTTCCATTAGAATGAGAACTCGTTCTTTTTGCGAAGGGAAAAAGTGGTAAAAATGGTCGGTGTCATTTGACCTAGTTGCGAAGGGAAAAAGTGGTAAAAATGGTCGGTGTCATTTGACCTAGCAGAGTCTGTTCTGGTTAATTTGTTGTCCTTTGTTATATCATTTGGATGTAGACGAGCACAGAGAATTTCACTCGACTGGAATTTAAGTCTATAAATTTTGAATTTCCTTTTAGAGGAAGATGCTTGTATTGGCGGGTGGTGTACTTGACCAGTCTGAGAACGACCCTGTCCTGCGTTCTGTGTCTGTAAGCTCCAACTAGGCAACAATGACAGCCTAATCTTATCTCAACTCTTGGTCCGCAGCCTCCCCAATCGTATTCATACGCAGAACGCTTACGATCTCATAAACGAAACGTGATGGTTGAGAATGTTAGGTCAATTTAAGCACATCCACGAACGTTCTTGCCACTGTTTTCGAAAAGAAATGTTCTTGCCACCTCCTGCAATTTGCCATATCATCATATGATCCATTTGCTTATGGTACAGTGTGAAGGCGAACGGATGAGTGAAGGGCTTGCCGCCACGTACAGTTAAACATCATGCGCGCTGAAACCACCACAGATTGCTACATCAATCATGTAGAGGCAGGCACTCTGACGATGGCAAAAAGACAATTTTAACCTTCTACCGAGTGACAATAATAATTTTAGACTCTTCAAAAATAGAAATTTAAATTTGACCCCTAAAGCAACAAACAGACGACACGTGACACCTGTATCGGATTGGACCCACGACAGGTTACATGTCACGGGTCCTAACAACAGCACGTCAACCGCGTGCAGGGTCACATGTCGTGGCTTGGAGGCGTGACACGTGGTCTACCGCGGCATGTGGCCCTGTCGTGCGGCTGTCGCGTGCACCAATACGCTATCTCAGGTGGGATCGGTGATATGTCCCCGTCGCGAGTTAAACCCGCGATATATGTCACATGTTGTCTATCCATTGTTTGGTAGGATCAAATTTAACTTTGTGTTTGAAGGAGGCTAAAATTACTATCAATATAAAGGCTAAAATTACATTTTTATCGACGAGAACGACGAGATCTTTATCTAAAGCAGGATATCGTGGTCGAAGACAGTCACAGTGGACATGCAAACACCACAGTGTCACGACGGGCCGCCCTCGTGTTTTTTGACAGGTCAGTCGCGCCGCGGCTGTCGCTGCCTACGAGAAATGTCTCGCCAGAACGGGGGCACGACGCCGCGGCACGCACCACGAAAACGGACGCTGCGCTGATGAGCTCACATCAGGGTGCGTAATCTGGCTCGCGAACGAATCCCGATCCCAGGGTCGCCGTCGACCCCTGACCCCGATCGAGGGAGATAACATCCACGATCCATCCAGGTGTACCTGTTCCCCAGCGATCTCATCAGCTCTGCCCGAGAAGCTAGGGCAGACGAACGTGACACGCGCAGGTCAGTACAAATTCGGTAGCGGTGCCGGTCTATCAATCTCCCGGGACAGGCTGCCTGAGCTGAGTTGGGCGCGAAGCTGCCCAGAAAACGGGGCCGAATCGAGGGAAACGGGGCGGTCTTGTTCTCGCTGCCACGGCGCCTCCGGCTCGGCGTGCACGCCGGTGCCGCGACTGGGACAGGGGACAGGATTGGTGTGGATTAGTAGTCGAGTACGTACTCGTGGTTCTAGACGATGGAATAATACGTGTAGATCTTTTGGAGCATTTTTTTCCTTTTTTTTCAGTTTCAGTTCCCATCACACTACTAGTCTAATTGTAGCTCAAGATATATATGTCGATTTCATGCAATATCGCACGTTTTTTTGAAGACGGTACGTTATATGCAGACATTAGAGGTGGCTACGCCACTTGACAAAATCTTAATTTGACTACTTGGAGAAGATCAAGGCAGAAACATTGCACCTGAGCTCCCTGCTATGTAGGAGTAAGAAGCATCTTACGTAGTATGCATACGTCTCTGCCGAATGCATATAGTACCCTCTGCTATCATTTTAAATATATTATTAGAATTGGTGTAAAAAAATAATACATTACAAGTGGTGCATTCAAATTATGTAAATTTGTTCTCAATTTGTTACCACAATTGTTGGGACAGAGAGACTGATGACCCTGCTTTTCTCCATCTTCTCTCCGGCAAGGTGGCCCCATGATGCATGGGATGGAAGGGGGCTATGCCTCCTTGGAACTGACCTATGCTCCATGGCCATCAAATTCACCGTCAAAAAAAGGGAAAATTGGTAGTTTGGACGAAGTGTTATAAATTACCTCAGAACTCGTGTTAATGTGAAATAAAATTTAAAATTATGGTTATGTATTACCTTCGTGCGAACAGCGTGTGATTTTGTGAAATTTTCACATGTTTATGACTACATATCTGAATTGTTCGTACGTTTTAGACTATATCGTTAGGTTTGTCGATAAATATATTTCCCAACTTCACAACTTTGCGAAATTATAATGATGTAAAGTTATATATTACAAGAGTAAATTGCAGCAATCTACCACCTAAAAAATCTTGGAAAAATCAATAATGCCACACTACTAGAGAAATCATTTGTACATATGGTTCGGAACTCCCGTGCGGGACGGTTTTCCGAACCGTCTGTACGAAACAGTCTGTACAAATCAGGTTTGTGGAGACGTAGAGTTTGGCCTCCCGTTCACAGCCGTGAAAACCGTTTGACAATCGAAGCTGTCAAACTCCCTCCCCGACGCTGCCACTTTCCTACCGCGGCAAGAAAATCTGCAGTTTTTACTGCCGCGGCAGCAGAGATCAACTAGCCTTGCTTCATCTATTTGTACAGACGGTTCCAGTTTAGAATCGTCTGTACTGTTTGATTTGTAGTTTAGAACCGTCTGTACTGTTTACAGATTTGTGCAGACGGTTCCATACTTAGAACCGTCTGTACTGTTTGGTTCGATTTGTACAGACGGTTCCAAGTTTAGAACCGTCTGTACTATTTATAGATTTGTACAGACTGTTCTAAACTTAGAACCGTCTGTACTGTTCGATTTGTACAGACGGTTTCAATTACTGTAGTGTCCCGCTTGTTGGGAACCGTTTGTACTCATTTTCTCAGACGGTTTTCGTTTGGAACCATCTGTGATACTATTTGTACAGACGGCTTCAAAAAACCTTTTGTATAAGGGCGTCCCGTTAAATAAATTCTGTAGTAGTGCCACTAAAAAAAGAAGAATGGAGTCCCAAAAGAAAAAAGAAAAACAGAGGGAGATCGATCATTCCTGTCACTTAACCAGGAAAGCCTATCGAGTTAAAGATGCACCCACTAGTATGTTACAATTAACTAACAACGACCGATCCAGTTAATTTCCTAATCAAGCACATGCTGAAAACGATCAAGCCGGCACGCACAGATGTTACTTCTTTTAGGGAACGGACACATGTAGTTACCGGCCCACTCGGGCAAAATGCCAATGATCCATATGAATGGCAAGAAGAAAAGCACATGACATCGCTGTCAGATATCGCCTACCTCACGTACTTACCGTAACCGAAATCAAGAGCAAGTTAAGCGTACCACGACGTCGGCACTGCCTCTTTTCTGGAAGATACAATTAACATACAAGAGAATTTTCGATATGTCACTCCTAACGAGTCTAATTCCTTTTATACCACTGGTAAAAAGTTTATTTCTTACATGTCATTGGTAAAGATCTTTTAGTTCCATCTATGTTATTCTACCAACTTCCTGTTGGAGGAGCACCTTGAACTATGTAAAAAGACTATATTATCCCTATCTAATGTCATTCCTTCTATGTGATTTTAGGTATATACCAATTTTCTCTATACCACTAACTCTTAAGCGTCGAAAATACATATTTGGATAATGTTTGCTACCGTTTTGGCAGAAAAATTGAGATTTTGTGCAGATTGTCTTTTTGCCGAAAAAGAGGAGTTTTTTGGCGGTGCAACATTGTTGTTCCGTGTGCAAAAGTATTGGCACCATGTTTGCAGAAAATTCGTATTTTAAACAACACGTATAATTTCATGACACATCAACAGGCATCAAATTCAACAAGTCGATGTTTGTGTATGGCAATGGTAATTTTGGAATTAATAAAAAATCTGACATGTTGACGGAGTAAACGGAACTCCTCTAACCAAAAGTTAACGGGACAGCATAGAAGAAAGTAAAATGCCTTTATCAGTGACATATAGGAAATAATCCCTTTATCAATGATACAGAGAGAATCAGATTCTTTAAAAGTGGCATGTCGAGAATTCTTGCACTCTAAATAGTATTAATACTAGAATATACGCTTAGACGAGCCTAGCTAAGTAGCTACTTGTCCCCGTTGCTAGCTCTCACAGGTGTCGCTTGTCTCTGGTCAGGTTCACCGTACGTACACAGGCCGAGTGTTAGTGCGACCGGTGCGGTGGACTGGACTCGACTCCGACGTTAGTTTGGACCTGGAATTAAGCTAGCTCGAATGCAATCATTCGTGTGCCTACCAATCATGATCAGGATGGAAATCTGAGCTCTAGAAAAATAAAACAAGACTGCTATTTGAATGTGTACATCTTTAAATGCAGAGTCTAGAGTTATTTCATTATCTTTTTTTTAAAGAAATACAGCCGAGGTGAGAGGGAGAGGAGCATCTTCCCTAGCAACGCCAAGTTAGTGTTAGGTTTCTAGCGAGACAGTGAGGATAGGGTACGGTTCTATGCGCTCTCCGAGTTTAGATGGGTGCATGGGAGACTAGTGACGGAGGACCACTGATTTGGCTGAGCCAACAGACTGACACGAGGAGACACCAACTAGTGTAGCGGTTAGGTGACGGATTTGATACAGCCCGAGATAGGAAAGAGAGATGGATGCGACGGTAACAAGAGATGGAGACGGGGAAAGAAGGAGGCACGTGAGGAAAAGCGTGGGGCATGGAATGACTGACGGCGCGGTTAAGTTGAAAAGAGGGGTAGCTAATCTGGGACTACGTTGGCGAGCTCATATGTGTTCGTGGTATGTCGATCAGACGAACGGTGGGGAATTTAACTGTACGTAGTCTCTACCGGTACAACTGTTACCGCAGCAAAAATCACAGTAGTCATCTATCCGTGACTAACGGTCTTGGTAATCCAGTACCACAAAATTGACCACACCTAAACTTTCTCTTGACTAGCTAGAGCTTGTCTCGTTCATAAATCGCAAAAGTGCAGTTCAGCCGTGCAGAGTCGGGTCGCGATCACGGCGAGATCAATCGACATGTGACATATCTGAGAACCTTCGGATCACGATCGTGCGAGTGAAACATCCATGAAACTCACCAACGTTCTAGATATGATAAGCTTAGATTTTGCAGTATAAATTGCAACGCTTGACACGAGAATTTCCGTCAAGCACAGGCCTACCAGCAGTCCAGAAGTACACTAGTACGTAGCTTGCATTGCAGTAGTAAAATGGCGGCTTCGTTAGGACTCAGCCATGAAACCTTCTACTCCTACCCGGCCTCGTCCCCCTCGTACTTCCCTCCCCTCGTGGCAGCAGACAGCGCCGCCGTGGCGCTGAGCTTCCCGCCGCCCGCCGTGGCCGGCTTCCCGGAGCTGGAGGCCGTTCGCCCTCCCGGCCACTCGGCGCCTACGGTGTTCGCCGGCGGCGCCGGTGGCGGGAACGAGACGAACATGTACAGGAGGTTTCCTGCGTCGTACCGTAATACCGGAGACGACGACGGAGCGAGGAGAGTGAGCCGAGGGTCGTCGGCGGCGAGGATCGGGTTCCGGACGAGGTCGGAGGTGGAGGTGATGGACGACGGGTTCAGGTGGCGGAAGTACGGGAAGAAGGCGGTGAAGAGCAGCCCGAACCCGAGGAACTACTACCGGTGCTCGGCGGAGGGGTGCGGGGTGAAGAAGCGGGTGGAGCGGGACCGCGACGACCCGCGCTACGTCCTCACCACCTACGATGGCGTCCACAACCACGCCGCCTCCGGCGGCAGCCACCTCGTCGGCCGCGGCGCGTCACCGGCGGCGGCGGAGTACTCGGCGACACCGCCTTGGAGTGAGCTGCCGCCGACCGGTCGCCATGCCGCGGCTCCTGCGGTCGGCGCGTGGGCGGCGGCGCCGGTACAGCTGCATGCGGCGGCTCACTCGTCGGACTCGTCGTTCTGAGTGTACACTGATCAGTAGCTGATTCATATATACTTACAGGTTCAGATATATATCATGGAGATCTAGAAGTACGTCGATGCCTGCTTTTTTCTTTCTTTTTGGTAACGGTTTTACCGTTCTTGATCGATCGGTTCTTGTATCTCACGCACGTCGCATTTGGCTATCTGCAGCGAGATTCTCGTTGAATACGGTACGACTTATATCCTAGATTTATTATAATTCGAGAATATGTGTTATGAAAAAATTAGAGAAATCTCTTAGAATTCAAAGTTCTTCTTGGTTAAAAGAAACTATGTGAAAATCTATATAAACCTATAAGAGGGTGACCATAGGAACATAAGCCAAATAATCAAGCAATCCAAATGTAAGATACGGGCAAGAGAGGATTATAAACTAGATTTCTTTAGCACTAGATTCTTATATAGGGCAAGGATTCAAGAGTCTTACAAGGTGTCAAATGGTTGTGCGAGAGCGACAATCTCTTAGACTCCTTTTAGGTCATGCTTAAAGAATTTGCGGTTAGTTTTGCTAAATCTTTTCTTTTTTACCATGATTGTTCATCGTCATTATTTTGGTACTATCTATTGGGTTCATCAATTTTGTTTTGATACTGTGCACGCTCATGATGTATCTCACAAGCTCTTTGGATCCTAGGAACTACTGCGCATAAGAAGGGGTATCAGAGTATACAAGTGATGTCAGAGCCAATGCTAGATTAATCAGATTTGTTAGAAGGTTGGCAAGTCATCAGGTAACGCATAATCAAGAATGATGTTGATGATGTGGAGCCACGTAGAGAAATTTGATGACGGTGAAAATTTCAGCGTATGGCAATGTGTGGTGAAGGATGTTCTTGTCTAACAAGGGCTAATCGGCGCTCTTGAAGGGGATAAACCAGCTAAGACATTTGATGAGAATGGAAGGTGATGGAGCGGAAGGCTGTCAGTACAATTCGTCTATCTCTCTCTAATGAGATGAAGTACTCAGTGATCAAGGAAACTTTATTGAAGAAATTATGGAGTGACCTAGAAGAATTATACATGGAAAAGTCCCTGACAAACTGGTAGGTGTTGAAACGGCAGCTATTCAAGATGTGCATGGAGAAGGCATACGGTTTGTCAACCATTTCAACGTCTTCAACAAGCTTGTCACACAGCTGACCAGTGTGGATGAGAAAACTTGAGGAGAACGACAAGGCTTTTGTACTGGCATCATCTCTACCACCATCATGAGAGCAATTGGTGATGGATATTCTTATCAGAAAAGCACTCTCAACTTCAATGAGGCAGTTGCATATCTTTAGAGGTGGAGTCCCTAAAAAAGCCATCGAAATTCTCATCCTCAAGTGAAGCATTGGCTGCCGTAGGTGCTATAGGCAAAAGCAAGAGGAAGGGGAAGAAAAAGGGAAGATGATGAGACCATGACCCCTACAGACGCACTCGCAGCTATCCCTATTTCCACTATGACCCCGGCTCAAGTAATGAAAGACAAGAGAAGGTTCATCAAGATCTTCAAGAGCTAGAGAGGATTCAAGTTCAAGTTCTCCGGAAGTGGAGGGACGCCAAGTGAAAACTTTCGACGCTGAAGCTCCCATGATTAGCCAACATGGTGCTGCGTCACCTTTTCTGGCTAAGGGCTATGTATCTTTAAATTTCAGCAAACTTAGAGATATTCGAGTCATAAGGGAGAACGAGTCCTAGTCGTGACAGTACACCCTCTCCTATATAAGACACCTCAAGTCCCTAGGATTAGATGGCTTTTCATTGAGTTGTTTAGCTACTGCTATAATTTTGCATCTACAAGTTGTGTATGACTACCGCCTTGTTCAAATCGCTAGTGGAATCCCAAATTCGTTCTTCTAGCTCTTGTGCCAATTTAATAATTATAATTTTAGATTGCAACTTATCATAGTTCTTGCTGGTTCTTCGGTCGCTTTCAGGAACTCGAACCACATTGTTATGGTTGATCACGCCTACGGCAAGGTCAATAACCATCGGAGATTGGTTTAGCGATTGCTAATGCGTATTGTCTAGTATGGTATAGTAGGATTATCAAGGTCAAGCTCCACCAAATCAACAGCTATCATTATCTCATCGAAAGATTGGGCCATCGTTTCGTAAAAAACCAAGGACAAATGTGTATGCTATCTATGTGACGAAAATATCATATGATAAAATACTTTCATATGAAGAAGAATCACACGCTCATTGAGATGGCAAATACCATGCTTAATGAATACAAGACTCCTGACGACTTTTGGGTAGAGGCCCTCGACACCGCTTGCCATGCCATCAACTGCTTATACTTTCATAGAATCATGAAAAAGATGACATACGAGCTCATTTTCAAGAACAAGCCAAAATTTTCCTACTTCAGCATTGGGAGCAAGTTTTATATCCTTAACAAAAAATAAAGACTTTCTAAACTTGCTCTCAAATGTGATAAGATATTTCTTCTTGGTTGTGCATCGAATGCGCACGCCTATCTAGTCTTCAGCAATACTTCATGTATAACTAAAGAAACGTGCGACATGAAATTCGATGAGAGTAATGGTTCCCAAGTAGAAATTGTTCCCATTGATATAGGTGATGATGAGTTGGATGCAATCAAGAACATGTTACTTGGAGAGGTGATCAATGCCAACCGAGGATAAGGAGAGCATGTCATTAATTCAAGTGGAGCCTCCCACATCTACTCAAGATGAAATCCAAAGTGTGGAGGCGAACCAAGTTCAAAGTGGCAGTACTCAACCTCAGACCTAATCTCAAGTTCCATTTCAAGACCAACCAGACCTTCCGAGGATAAATACAAACTTGCAACGGGATCATCCAGTCGACCAAATCTTTGGCGACATGCACAAAGGTACTCAAACTCGCTCATGTGTTGCTAATCTTTGTGAACATTACTCATTTGTTTTCTCTTTGGAGCCTACTTAGGTATATGAAGCTTTGGAGGATCTAGATTGGGTGAATGCTATGCATGAAGAGCTAAACAACTTTGGGCGCAATCAAGTTTGGGTGCTTGTGGAATGACCAAGTTAAAACATCATCGACATCAAGTGGGTCTTCTAAGCAAGATGAAAACGTACAAGTCGTAAGGAGCAAGGCTAGCCTTGTGGCCCAAGAAAACACACAAGTCAAACGTTTCAATTTTGGGGAGACTTATGCCTTTAACGAACAATTTAACGAGAGGACGGCCGATAAATTTTAAAAAACTTCATAAAGAAGCATTTATTAGCCAAGGAAAATACATCAAGAACATGCTCAAGAAGTTTGACATGGAGAATGTCAAGCCAATTCGTACTCCAATGCAAACCAACGGGTATCTCAACCAGTACTTCAATGGGTTCCGTGAGCTGTAATACAACATATTTCATTTAGCCAAAAGGTAGGACTTGACAGGTTGGGAAAGTATATACAATTGGATTTGATAAATCCATCTTGATACTTTTCTCAATTGTATAAATATTAGATCAAAAGGCATATTGATCCAGATTTGCTCTTTACTGTACTAATGTGCATCTATGCCCGAAATCATGCTAAGTGTACGCATGTCTGCAAGATTTCAAACTGCTCCGAGTGTCAATCTGTGGCCATTAATAGAATATTGAGATATCTAGTTCGCACACCTGACATAGGTTTCTCATATCCGAAGGTTGCTAGTTTTGGTTGTAACATCCTGATTTTTAGAAAATTTTAAAATAATTTATTTCTCCATGATGTTACTTAATATATCAATATTAATGTATTTTGTTTTATTTTATCTAAATTAATTCAAATGTTTTTTAATTAATTTATTTTATAAAGAGAGATGTATTTAATTATCTGTATTTGTCTCTTTTCGGATTTCCCTCTAAAAATATTTTATTTAGAATCTACACACTCTATTTGAAATTTTGTTAGAATTTTAAAATGCCTTTGGTATTTTTCTTGAACACATTTGACTTTCTGCATTTTTATTAATTCGAAGTCCTATTTATTTTTCTTTCCTAACCGTTGGGCCGAAACACTTAGCCAGCCCAGCCCTTTTCTCCTTTTCCACCTGGACCGCAACCCTTTTGGCCCAACTTCTTCCTTCCTCCTCCTCACCTAAGCCGGCCCAACTGCTTCTCCCCTCCGTGCGGCCTAACGACTGCAGCCGAGTCGGCCCGCTCGCCCCTCCCTCGCCTGGTCTGTCGCTCGCACCACCAGCCCAGCTGCCTGTGCGCCCCTGCGACCCAATTCACCTGCGCGGCCTACCTGCCTCCCCTCCTGGGCCGCGCCGTCATCGCGGCCCAGGTGTGTACCCCATGGCCCAGGCACCTGCTCCCCTGCATGGCAGCATGCCACGACATAGCGTCGTGCCTGCCATTGCCAAGGAGGACAGCAACAACTGGCCACAACTCCGGCAACAACCTAGCAACCTCCCTGCCCTCCTATATAAAATGGGTAGCTTCTTCTCTCCCCTTTCCCCATCTCCTTTCTCCTCCATACCAATTTGAGGACCACTGTGGCGTACCCAGTTTTGAGGCCGGATAAACTCTTGTGATTACTGTACTAGTCCCATGATCAGTGGCTAGTACACACAAGCACTTGATAACATAACCGCACGATACATTGTTCATTACACAAATAGTCATAATTGGTCTTTATTTAATACAAATCAGGCCTATTGGCCGAATTCAAACTACAGCGGAAATAAACACGCGGTAGATAACTCATCAATATGCCAAACCACAGGCAACTGACTGGGGGTTGAAACCCTACGCCTCGAAATCACTGTCGCTATGTCCGGACTGGTACTCCTCCTCGTCTTCTGGCCACATCAACAAGCCAGGTGAGTACATTGAATGTACTCGCAAGCCTTCCACCGAGGAAAACTTTGGCACGGACATAGATGCATGCAAGGGTATTTCAAGAAATGACTCTAGCCTAGGTTTCATATTGTGCAAGAAAGTAGGTTTGCATTTGTAATAGGTAAATAGATTGTAAAAGCCATTTTCACAAATTGATTTGGAGCGTCGAGACGCGTACCTGGTCTCGTCGTCTTTCCCGCTACGACGGGAAGATCATATCTACGCTTTCCGCTACAACGGAAGCGTCTTGTTATTACCCGCTTCAACGGGGAGTCATATGCTCATTCGCTACAACAAAGATATAATGATTGCCCGCTACAATGGGGAATCCTAGGGTTTGCCCGTTTCAACGGGGAAATCCCTCCTTCACTCCTCCCGCTACAACGGGGAACTTTCATGTCACCCTGTGAACTCGTCGGATTGCGTCCTTAAACCCATAACCCATTTTTGACTTTGAAAGTCAGTCTACTTTAGTGTGGCATAACCAAGTTCGTCCTTGACCGTGGACACGGCTATTCGAATAGTTTAAACCCTCTACAGAGGTGGTACGGCTTTACCCACACGATGTAGGTCGTCCTGGGCATACTGTGCACCGCATACTACCAGAGCTAGTACAACGAGACTTTTCACCGGAGTAAACCTAGCCATGAACCCGCCAGAAGGACATGTCCCAAACCTAGCTTGAGTCAGTATCATCGCTACAAGGAGGTTGGTGTTCTAAATTTGTGGTGAACAAGCCATCGCTTTCCAGTGGAAACATTTCTCTACAGAGGCTACAACCTCATCTGCACACTTCTCCCTGCCTACAGGTTCATGCTAGTCTCAGACCGGGTACTAGATCAAGTCCTTCCCATAAAGGACATGTGGACGTACGGTAAGACTTGACCAAACGGCACTTAAGCTCAGTCCTTATGTGATCCGAGAGGGACTCCACACCTCACCCGTAAACGGGCTGCAAGAACCACGCTGGGCATTACCTCGCATTTTGACATGTTTCCTGCTTTCGCCCTTCATTTCCAACCCGGATCAAAATCTTCTCCATTTTTGTTTTGGTTTCACAAAACCACTTTGCAGTAAAATATACCAACCCATGGATATTCTACCTTCATACATCTCCGGACACGACGGTCTGTTTTCAAATTGTCACCACATGAAATATGGGGTATTTCATTCCCTTTTTGAAAACCTACTTTTTCTACTGCGGGGCTAAGCATACATACATACTCTACCCTAGATTTCCGGTAACTTTTCTGGAATACATAATCCTTAGGGTGACAAAGTGTTCAGGGTCGGACTAGGGTTTGCTAAGCTTAGGGTATAACTATCCTACATAAAATAATGGTTGTAAAACATAGCATGCATGTTTCGTAAAGAAAGTATCATTTCGTAAACTTGGGATTCAACATGATCAAAGGTGGAGAGCTTGCCTGGCAGTTCCTGGTCTTGATCCGGACGCGGGGATTCTTCGGGTTCCTCCTGACGAACGTACCTCACACCGTCAACTACACGTTTCAAACAACGCCAATAAGAACCAAACGACATGAAACACCAAAAAGGAAAACCAGTATGGAACATATGCCATGCTTGCAAGATTATGTCGAGGAAGGGGGAAGATGATGCCGTCATATTGCACGTGTTTTCCGGCATTAGGGTTTCTAGGGTTCATACACACTTTCTTCATCTTTTGAGCCATGCAACCTGTGTATATATATGTTTTTATTCTAAGGTCCAGAAGGTTAAAACGTTATCATGTTAGAAATTTTTGGAATGGGTCAAAAGTTCAAAAGAAATTTCAAAAGGTGTTTGAATTTAAAAGGAATATTGAATTATTCTCTGTACAGCAAGAAAAGATTGAATTTTTAAAATCTACTTGAACCAAAAGTTGGAAAATATTTTTAGGAGCAATTTTTATTTTGGAAGTTTCTCAAGAACCGGACTATTTTTAGGTGAACCGGTTGAATCAAACTTAGAACTAGTTCTGGATTGGAAAACCGAGGCTCTGGGAGGTATGACGTCGAAGGCGTAAAGGACAGAGACACCTTCAGCGTGGGAAGGTAGGGAAGCGAAGGGGCTTGGTTGGGAATGCACCCCTCCAGAGAGAAAGCATACTGGAGGAAGTGTGCTTCCACTTAACCCGACAGGTGGGCCTCGACTGTGCAAACTGGTACGGGTTTAAAACCATCCGGGGGCCCCACGTGTCAGCGGTTGGTTAAAAGCGTGCGCAGCGTGAGGGTTCCGGTGAGAGATCCCTCGGCTCCGGCGATGCTCCGGTGAGAACTACGGCGAGAAATTGCGGTTGATTTAGAGGGAGAGAGAAGGATCGGGAGATACCCTTGGGTTCAGGAGGTTAGCACGATCTCGTTTCCGTTGACGGAGAGCTCGCGTGGTTGCTGGATTTGGGTTTTTGCTGAGGACCCGAATAGAAGAGGCGGAGGCGAGAACGGACACGAAGCTCCGGTGGTCGGTGGCTGCAATGGGAGTACAGGAGGAATTGAGGTAAACTCCAGAGGGGTTCTGAAAGGAAGAGAAGGGGAGATCCTTGCCGGGAATACTCGATCTCTTCTCGGAGGCGACAGCTGACGGTTGCTGGAGTAGAGGAGATAGGGAGGAGTCTAGGGGAGATACGGGTGTTTGCTGGTGCTTGAGGGAAGGAGGAGAGAGCTTGGTGTTGCTAGAGGGCTCGGGCATTGTTTTAAGAAGGGCAGCGGCGAGAGGGAGAAGGGGAGTGCCGCTGGACACTGCAGCACGTGGTGTTGAGAGGACGCGAAGTCCATGCCATGGCGCGAAGGGTTGGCTGGTGTCCAGAGCAGCGCTGAGGCGTGCATGAATGGGTTGGCTAGTGACAGGACTAGGGTTAGCGTGTAGCTGTTGCCGCTGGCTGGCAATGCCGTGCGCGGGGCGCGTCCAATGCAATGCCAGAGCGTGCTCAGACCGACGTGTGCATGTGCATGAGGGCTCTAAGGTGTCGGGGGGTGTACTGGCATGTTAGCCGAGCTGAGGTGGACGAGAGGGAGGAAGATAGAAAAGAAATTGGCTTGGAACCGTGCGGAGCAAGCTTGCCAAGACTTGCCAATGTCGACATGAGGCGACATGGGCGTTGAACACTGTGGAACTGGTGGTTTTCACTGAAGTAGAAAAATAGGGTGGGTGCCTCAGTGTATTATGAGCTCTTGCAGAAGGTCTGGGGGAAAAAGAATATGGCTTGCATCTGGATTTCATAGGAAGAAGGAAATGGAGCTAGGTGTTTGATAGAATTTCTGGCAAAAATTTGTACTGGACATAGACATGTTTTTGAATATTTGATTCATTGGTACTAAGATAAGCATTGTGGAATTTTATGAAATTTTTAGGGGCTTGGTTTATATAGGTTGTAGTTCAAGGTGCAGACTTGACCTAAATTCAAATTTGGATGTATTCAAAAATATTTGAACTGGAACCTCAAATTTTATTTCACAAATTGGTGACAAATGGTTTCAAAAAGTTTATGAAATTTTTCCAGAATTTTTGGGAGGAAGAAAACACATGTGATATGGATTTAGGGTTTTTGCCAATAGAAAATTTTATTAAGAATTGGAGTGGCAGGTTTGGTTTTAGGGTTTCGAGCGACAGCACGATAGAGGTAGGGTATGGGGGAGGTTAGGGTTCATGCTTGGAGGGTCGGGAGCAAAGATGGGTGAGTTGCCACTTAGGGTTTGGATTTGGGGAGTGATTGTGCATATATGGTGCGTGTGTCCGATTTAGGGTTTTATGCACATGCGATGATGGGGTTGCGACTTGGGTTCGTTGCGTGACGGTGCAACCTAACTCAAGTGCTCCCACGAAATGACATGCTTCGAGAAAAACTGAAATCCGAATGAACATGCAATAAGATTGAAACATATACGCATATACGCGTCTTCGGTTTTAGGTTTTCAAAAATTGGACTGCTTAAAAACAGGGTGTGACAACCACCCACCATAATGCTCAGAATGAACCTCTTCTTCCCTAAGTTCGGCGACCACTCAATCGCGCCAATCTCCTTCTCCAGTGACCTCCCTTACGATTCCACGCTGGTGAGCCATCTCCTCCACCTCCTCTCCTTTTGCCCTCACCCAATTTCATGAATCACTAGACAAAACCCGGCCATCTCTTCTTCCTATTCTCCTCTGTTCTCTGCTTTGCTTCTTCTTCCTTTGTCCAGTGCAAAGTTCTAACAGTGCTCTAGGCCTCCAACTCCTCCCCTCCATCTCGTCATGCCATGTTTGCAATCTCCATGGAAAAATGGATTGTTTACAACCCCGTGAATCAACTGGTGTGATCGGATTCCGTGCACCGGTTTTTGAATTATTATGAATTTACTCAAATTTGGGCTCTTTTGGCAAAATTAGATCTAGCTTCGTACTACATGATAAATTTGAAAGTGTTTTTTTTAGTTACTAGTATGATTAGAAGTTTCTCTGAATTATTTCATGATTTTAGGAATTTTGCATGTTAAAATATAATTTAAATCTTTTTTTTTGACTTTCAGTTTTTGTTTAGGGTAGATTATACTGTTTAGAGCATCCTAATATTTTTTTTGATAATTTTTCATCATAGTTTGATCATATTAACAAATAGTATTTCATTGTAGGCTATAGTTTCATACAACATATATATATATATATATATATATATATAGTTCATATAGTTATTATTTCTAGTTTAATTATTGTTTGCTGTAATAATGGTTAGCACATAATTTTGCCACTGTTTAGTCTAATATTTATTTGATATGATTAGTTTTAACATATAGTTCATAATTGCATAATGCTTATCATATAGTTTCAAATAGTAGGTTGCTATAAAATAATTTAGCACAGTATTTAAACTCTGTTTGTGGTTTAATTATTTGGTTAAGCATAATTAGTTTTGTGCATATTCATTATGGTTTCATGTTACATAATTATGTAGTTGCATATAGTGTATATAAGTATAGATATAGTTGTTTATAATGTTGTTTACATCTAATAATCTGGTTGTTATGTGTTATTGCTATTTCATGTTTTTGCTAATATGATAGGTTGTGTGTGTTTACTAGCATGACAGGAACTTTGCGAGATTATAATGTTATAGTGATATATGCTCGTAATCTTAATTGCTCGGTATAATTTTGACATGCTTCTCTATCTTGTACCATACCTAGGGTAACACAAATGTGTTGCCATCTAGCATATTAGGTTTAAACCCTAGTAATAGTTAATCATTTTGAAAATGTTTTCATAAAATACATTGCATGATATTACTCTGTCAACTTAGAAAATATTAAGAATATTATTTTATTAATTGTTCGTTGTAACATGTTAGCCCATATTAATTAAATACTTAATCTTGTATACTATATAATACATATATTACATATGGTTATGGGCTCTCTTTAGAAGACCAATATTAAGGATACCCTAGGGTTAAAACCCTATTATGATCTTCGACCTTTTTCCATCCCGTCGTCGATTTTCCCCATCTCTTTTTGCAAATGAGACTTATTATTTGAATTTGTTATTTATTTGCTTGCGCTATTCCTTTTGCGACAAGAAGGGAGTGACAAAGCCGAATCAGGACCAACCTTCGAAGATCAGCAACACGATAATGGAGGCATGCCTCCTCTTCTTTGATCATGTTTGATCACATATTTTCAAAGTCATTATTACTTTACTGTTTATAAATATGCATGATGTTTTATTCCTGTAGCTAGTGTGTCGGTTGATGCATATGTACCTTTGTCGGTTTGTTGTCCTTTTACCTGGCACCCTAATAGATTATGTTATTAATTTTGATTAGAGTAGAGGAATGTTTAGCCATGCTTAATTATCCCTTAGATGCATTTGCATTGACTCCTCGGATGAATGATCTGCGAATCGATGACACGTATTTTTTGGAACTTATTGTTAAGCTCGTTGAGCTGGGATGGATGCCCTTTGTCTCCTCTTTCTCTCTCTCCATCTATTCTACACTGGGTGAAACATACCATCTAAAAGGTGCGGGCGGCACCTAGATCAGGTTTGAAGGAACAGTTGGTCACCCATATCAAATAAAGCCAAAATCTTGAATTTGAGAAGTTGAAAATAGTACAACCACATGCTATATGGGCATTGGCTTGGTTGAATAAGCTAGTCAAGTCTTGGTGTCAACATTGCCCTACCGCAAAAGGGTGGGCATAGCTACGAGGACGCGGCACAGAAGGGGGTCACGTAGGGTAAGTGGGTGTATGCTCCTCCGTGTCAAAACTTAGTGGGCATGTCACATCAAGGGGAGATTGGCTAAGGAACCTCGTCACGATCTCCCTGCCGGTACACCGATGGGTGTGTACCATGCCAGCGGCCGATGATGGGCAATAAGACAAGATTGTGTCATGTGAGTAAAGTGTACAACCTCTGCAGAGTGTAAACTAATCGATTAACCCTTTCCAAGGTCATGGGTTGCACATGACTCATTCCTGATGAAAAGGACATGTCCTTCTCTCCCTTTCTATTTCTCTCTACCTCACTTCTGGAAAGTGAATAGAACCTACACACGAGTTTAGACAAGATATCTTACTTGTATGTGTTAGTCATGGATCCTCACATTTATGAGAAACGCTCTTGAAATAAAAATATATTTTCATTTCAAAGTCGTCTTTGAAATTATTGTAGTATTTACAACCACAATTTCTTTTACGGAAAGGAGCCATACAACATTCCTTTGTAGCCTCATATACCTTGGTATAGGATATTCCCTATGAGGGGGCATGCTGAATATGCGAAGTACTCATCGACATGTTTTTTATGGTGGTGTACATAAGACTATATCGAAGAAGACACCCATGGGGATTACTACTACAATGACCCAGAGGAGTAAGGTCGCGTGAACACCGTCGACTGCTTGTGGTTGAGATGGAACCTACCATCTATCGCTTTCTTTCTGCTACTTTTTAATGTAATGGTCATGTGACCAAGTACTCTATTTAAAGTTATGTGGCTTGTTTCCTCAAAGACTATGTTTGTACTAAACTTGATGTCCTGCAGTGGTAAATATTTCGCCTATGTTCATTAATTTGATCCTGGATTGACGAGAATATACATGGGGGGGGTCTAAAAGTTAACTCTGGGCTCCCACATTGATCTTACTGGATATTCAAATTCGGATTATGTGGAAAGCAAGGTATATAGGAAGGGTACCCCTAGCACATGCCAATTCCTTGGCAGATCCTTGGTGTCGTGGTCATCCAGGAAATAAAACTTCGTAGTCCTATCCACCGCCGAATCGGAGTACATATCTGCCGGTAGTTGTTGTGCTCAATTACTTTGGATGAGACACAATATGCCACTCATAAGTTGCCATGATTGAGAAATGCCACCACAAAGTATTGTCTTTTAGATACACAGTTACTAAGCCAATTTCAATTTGAAGGATGCCATTATGTAAAATTCTTGACAACAATACCATGTTTTCAAATATGTGCGGTGTTCAACCAAACTCCCATGAAATAGGTGTAAAATTCTATGAAAACTTTCTGAAACATGTGTAAAATCGACGAAACTCTTCTATACCTTTTTGAAGCACACACTGAAACAAGATGAAACCCTTTGAAACATGTGCGGTACTTGACAAAACACCCATGAAACACTTGTCAAATTCTATGAAAACTTTCTAAAACAAGTATGGAGTCCATGAAATTCTTCTGAAACACATCGAAACAAGATGAAACTCTTTTGAAACTTGTGCAATACTTGACAAAACTCCCATGAAACATTTGTGTAATTCCATGAAAACTTTCTGAAACATGTCTAAAGTCCATGAAACTCTTCTGAAACCCTTCTGAAGCACATTGAAATAAGATGTATATTTTTTATGTTGCACCAAGGTATGTCTGAAGTTTTTGTCTATTTGTTTTGTGTTTTACATGATTTCCTCATGGTTTTGTTCCCCTTCTTCTCCTGATGATTTCTTGGAGCTCCTTTGATGATTTTCTACCTGCTGATTTAGGAAGTGATAGAATCCCTTGCAATTCCCAAAAAATTTAGTGACGATGTATTAATTTTCTTCTGACCATGGAAGGATGGTGGGGAAAGGGATAGGAAGGGGAGAGGAGAGGGAGAGGTGTCGTTGGTAGAAGTAGAAAGAGAGATGGGAGAGAATGAGTTTGCAGGAAGGAGGAGGAGGAAGACATGGATAAGGGGTGCAGTGGAGCATGCAAGTGCGCGAGGAGAGTAAGGCCATGGGGGATGCATGTGAGAAGATAGAGTGGATGCAGGAAGAAGGCGGGCTATCTGATGGTGGGGCACCCATTCGATCTAACAGTATTGCAAACGTCCTAGCATGTCCTGAAGTGGACGTCTAACGCTTAGGAGTTCCCAAGAAATTATGAACACCATGTTAGTCACATGTCAACCAAACTATCATATTTCAGATAGTTCCTCAGATGTTTCGTTGAGTTTCATAATTCATAATTTAGATTTGAAGAAAAAACAACCGCTCTTGTTTTGTAGGTATCATCATGAGGAACAAGACGGTTCAAACTATTTTTAAAACGGACATTTCGACCAAAAAATGTGGGTGTTTTAAGTTTAGGTATTAAAATTAAATCAATGGATTTAGGGTGGAGAGAGAATATTGGTGCAGTTGAGGAGACAAGAACCTATTGTAGAAAGGAGAATAGTGGAGGAGAGAGAATGTAAGATAAAATATACTCAGGAAAATGTACCCAACTCTAACCTATATATGGATCACTCACATATATATGTCCCACTCTGCATTGCCATTATTTTAACGGTTCATAATGTGACTTATTGGAGTACCTAATACATATCTTATATAGGCTCAAATGTTTTTATCATTTCACATGAATACAAGCCCGTATCCCCATATTGAAAGGAACGGTCGATGGAACTCTGTGAGGTCACGTGCAAACTAGAAAATCCACGTTCTGCAAACCCGAGCGACTAATCCTAGTAGTTGATGCTCTCTTCACCGGAGTTTGAACCTGAGCCACCCTTGCATGCGTCGAGTTTCCTCGAGTGCCAGTGACCCGTAGCGCACACCTTCCCGAGTGAGTGACCCCATACAACGACCATCTTCCTGAGCCCTACTCTGTCCATAAACAAGCAAGAAAAAAAGCCTGGATGCATAACAGGAAGGGCAAAAGAAAATTATGTAGTGCTTGGTTTGGGAAACAAGGTGTGATGGGACGGCGTAATCTTAGGACGAGGTGTGGTTCTTGAGCTTGGTTCGGAGATGAAACGAGATGGTTTTGGACGAGATGGTTTCGATTGAGGGGCTATTCCACTAAGCGTGTGGTTAGGAGTTTTTTGCTAGATGAGCTCGTCTCGGATCGAAGGGTGGACTCACGTGGATGCACGCGACATGTGTATGGTGGATGTCGTCACCACCAACTGACCGGCAGTGGCCATCGCCCATCGGTGGAGCTTGAAGACACCATGGTGACCTCGCTAGAAGGAAGTAGTGTGGGAGGCAGCATCACACTACATGCCGTGGTCAGCGGTGGAACACGGGAGCCCCTGGTCAGTAGGGAGGGACCGTGGTATGCCATGGTCAGTGGGGAAGAAGTATGAGCATCAGTGTTGTCGGTCCTCTGGGTCCGGTATTTACGGGAATTCTCAATCACCACATCTACAGAGGAGGTTACTTCATCTCATCTGTTTCCATTGCATCCCTCCAACCAAACACTTGCATCTATTACATCCTATCTCTCCAATCAAATATGATTTGGTACCATCCATCCCCTTAACCAAATACCCACCCAACTAGGACCTATCATCTCATCCGATTCCATGCCAAAGTTTCGAAAGTTTTGGTTAAATTTTGACAATTTTGCATCAAGAGACATTTGAACCATGTTCCGTACAACTACCATTCCATTTCATCCCACTTCAACCCCCAACCAAACATGGCGTCCACCTCAGTACCACTTCACAAAGATTAATTGTGCATTATCCAGTAAAAAAACCTATGATTAACTTCATACTAGTGACTATAAGGAAGAGATCCTAATTACATGTTTGCTATTAGCCTATTTTTAGGAGAGAAGAAACATGCCTGGTACACACATACAGAGCTGGAACAACCTGATCAAAACATCTTTTCCTCACACAGTACATACAGTTGACTCGTCCATGCATGCTATATATGTGCAATTAATTGTACATCAACTAATCCCTAGATCGATCGATCACCATGTCTCCAGCCAAACAATACACCAGAACGAAGTACTAATTAACAGCTTACAAAATAAGCCACGGCCCTAATCAAAATTCAAACCATGCGCGCGCGCTCGATCATTTCTGAGCCGCCGCGCCGCGCCCCATGTACGACGTGATCGCCGCCGCCAGCACCGACTGGAAGCTCGGGTCCGACGTGATCGCCTTCGCGATCGTGTCCGTCACCACTGGCGCCGGCGCGCCATGGATGCCGCTCGCTGATCTCTGGAGGTACGACTGGGCGCCGTATAGCTGCTCCGGCCTCGTCGCCATGCCGAGGCCGAAATGACCCATTGCCGGCATGGAGCTCTTGGCGTAGTACGGCGGCTGTCCACCTCCGTACGCCAGGTACCCGCTGCTCCACGCCGCCGGCAGCGCCTTCGACTCGTACCCCGCCGCCGCGGCGTAGGGCGAGATGTGCTGCAGGAGGCCGGAGTGTGGGGCGGTGAGGTCGAGCGTGACGGTGGGGCAGGACGCGGCGGTGGAGATGGTGGTCGGGCCGAGGAGCCCGGCGCCGCCGGCGGACGCGAACGGGAGGTGGTGCCCGTGGGACGAGGAGGAGGAAGGGCCTGCCAGCAGCATGGACGCCGCGGCGGAGGTGGTGGACGCCATGGCCGCGGCCGCCGGCGGCAGCGGGTGGCTGTGCGCGCCCTCATACGTCGTGATGAGGATCGACATGTCGTCGGCGCACCTCTGCACCTGCTTCCGCACGGGGCAGGACGGCGCGACAGTGCACCGGTAGTAGGCGCGCGGGCACGGGTTCCCCTTGGAGATCTTCTGCCCGTACTTCCGCCATTGGCACCCATCATTCATCTGATCATGAACACGCAAAGAATCATTAGCTTCGATTTCGCAAATACCCGAGAATTAGTTAAATCTCAGTCGACTCAAATTGCGCGGCCATCAATTTTAAAAGAGTGTTTTGAGATCAAACTGAGGAGAATTGCCAACAAGTACTTGAGTATAATGTTTTGTACACTTGTAGCAATTTTGTTTGTGCATGTGTGTACGTATGATGTGTATGTATACACTATACACAGACGTGACAGACGTACCGTGGGGGTGTCGCATTTCACCCGGACGGAAACCCTAGCCTTCTTGGCCTGCTGCTGGAGCACCTCGTCGTCAGCTCCGTCGCCGGCGCAACCGCTCGGGCTCTTGCGCGCTTTGGTCGTCGTCGGCGGGGACGCGGCGGGCAGCTGGCGGGGCTCGGCGACGTCGTTCGTGCTGTTGTCGGAGCTCAGGTTCAGCACGGGCGCCGACGGCGGGCTGGCCCGCCTGTCGCCATCGTCGTTGGACTTGGACGGACGGCCGCCGCCGCGAGCGCAGCTGCTCAGACCGAGAGACGTCAACTGGTCCTCGTGGTCTGTCTCGGTGCCGGACGACGACGACGACGGCAGCCTCTCGTGGCCCTTCTGGCGGGTAGTAGTGGTACTGCTGGGCACCCTCGTGCCGAGGCTCAGGGAGACGAGATCGTCGGCGGCGGCGCCGGCGGGAGGAGCCACCGGCACCGGGAGCCTGTCACCGGTGGCTTGCTCCTTGACCTTGACGACGTCGAGGAAGTGCATCTGCAGCGACTGGTAGTCCCTGGCGATGTGGGAGAGCAGCGTCTTGAGGCGCTTGTTCTCCTCCCTCACCTCGCCCATCTCCGCCTTGGTCGCCTCCAGCTTCTCATCCTGCACATGCACATGACACAGTATGCAGAAGAATTAGATGACAATTAGTTATGAATTAGATTTTGTGATTCTAATTTGAGTTGTGTATGTACCTTCTTGGTGATCGGATCTCTTTGCGTTGATGCGAAACTTTCAAAGACTATTGGAGGCGCGCTTCCTATCTGCAGGCCAAACAATTAAGCTAGGTTCATCTCTCAATAACATGTATACTACTCGGTAACTATATTGATCATTGACAAGCTAGCCTCTATTAATTCATGATGCAAGGTTTAACAAGGAGATAACTCCAACTGCGAAACTTCGCAAGAAGAAGAACTGATCATATATACCTCCATCATCTCCGCCTTCTTCTCGTCTTTCACCAGCGGCGGCCTCTCGACGGCGACATCCATCGCAAACGGCCGGCGGCAATCAAGCTCGATCGATTCACAAGCTAGATCAGGCAGCCACAAGATGGCAAGAGCTTATTTTGCTTTCAGCAAGAAATGCCTTGTCCTTGCACTTGTACCTTGCCCTCCTTATAAAGAAGGAAGCTAAGACCAAAGACGAAGCAGAAGCCTGCAGTTTCTGACTCGCGGCGGATTAATTAAATCGAAAAATTGCTGCCCCGCGCACCAAATCCCAACATCCCAATGGCTAGCTAGCTTAGCCCGTCCATACGAGCGAGCGAGCGTATCAAAAATGTCAACCCAGCCAGCCTCGTGGGCAGCGAGTGCATGAGATAAGCAAGCTGGGCGGGCGTGTCCGTCGCGTGGTTGCGCAATATAATACTCGTCGCCGTCGTCTTCGTCGTCGTGGTCGTCGCCCACGACGTGTCCTACATGTCGCTGCCGCCGCGTTGGTTGCCTGTCTCTGGCTCTCTGCTAGCTCCCTACATATCGAGCGGTCCACGCCGGCGACCAGTCGCCCGGCCGGGACGCCGTCGATCCGGCGGGCACGCATCGCACGGCGTTGATTGGGAGAGAGCCGGCTAGCTCTGACTTATCGATGGATGAGATCTGACTAAGATGTGTTCTTGGTAGCGTATGTACACACGCAGCATGCCAGATTGAGCGTTTACTATTAAATCTCCGTTTGGGCTGGCCGTCTTGTTGACTTTTGTAGGGCCGGTGTGTAACCAACCTGGAGAAGCAACGGAGAAAACGGAACTGTTCAGCCATCGACCCAATATTACACTGAACTGTTCTCTCCAGAGAAAAATATTAGCCTGAATTCTGAAGTTAACGCATCCGACGGCTCTATTCAGAATTTACACCGGTCAAATAGCAAACTTTTGATATAACGGGCACGCATGACCATGAAATGATGAAAAGGAAAAGAGTGGAACAAAACAACCCAGTCATCGCATTTACCTGTTCCATCGCAATCTGAGGTAGCATCTGTTGGTTGCGTCTGAACAGTACATGGTACTGCATGCGCGTGTGGATCGTAGAGTCGTCGATGCACAGCAGCATTTATGCGAGGTCATGTGCCGGATCAGAGGATTAAGACGGAGGAATAAAAGTGTGGCATGTGCCTGGCCGCGATCGATCGATTCCCCAGGTCCAAGTCTTCGTCCGTCAGGACCTTAGGCGGCGAACGTCCGATCCGAGCAGGAACGAACGTTCGTATTGCCGTTGGACTAATAATCCTACTGTTGTTAGATTGACATCATCTCTCGTAAAAGTCGTACCTTGTAGCCGTACCCCTCTCCTCGAGTTTCTCCACGCGACCCTGCATGTTTCGCTACACACTCTCGTTCCCCAAGCATCCACTCCTCGTCCTCATCATCTCTTCTCTCCCCGCCTCGTCATCCTCTCATCTCTTTCTCTCTCCTTCCTAACCAATCCTCCCAAAACCAGAAAAGGTTAAACTTTTAACTAAAAGCTCGTGAAAAGTGATACTGAAAAAGTCGTCGCAGCTTAGAGACAACAATGTTGCAACAAAATAGGAAATACTCCCTGCAACATTGAGCATGTACTAGTCAACAAATTGTTAAACTACAATATCAGGAGTACATATACCGCAACAAATGAGTCAAAAAACGGCAACATTGGTGAGTGACTTGGTGCAACACATGATGAACACACACTATAATAATGAAGTAGAAAAAACTCCAACATCGAACCAAGATACACTGCACTATGAAACCAAATTAACACTGCAACATAGGATCAAAACACACTGTAACATCATATCAAAACACAGTGCAACACAGTGCCATCTTGGTGCAGCACACTAAAAGAGTACGCTGCAATATCTAGAACACTCGTAATGCAACATCATTAAATATACTAAAAATATCCCCAAATCTTTTCCCTATTGTCTTCACGATTTGATCAATTCCAAGCCAAAAACACATCACGACGGCTCATCCTTGTGTCTTTCTACGATCATGGGAGCTGCTCTTTTGCCGGAACTCGTCAAAGCGCGTTTCCTTACTAGAGCACCTTCTCAAGTGGACACATGCAGGAGAGCTTCGTGGTGGTCGCCTCCCACACTTGCGTCGCGCGTGGCACCTCTTCGCAAAGGGAGGTCATAGGATGAAGGAGGAGGATGCAGCGTGCATCGAGGATGAGCTACATTATAGCCATGGCACACACGCTCTTCTCGCAACAAGGGCGAGTTGTGCAGCGGCCATGGCCCAAGAGCTCACCGACGGAGGCCGTACAAGAAGCGACGCACCTCCAAGCTTGCAGATCTGTTGTGTCAAGACAAACAGAGAGAGGGAGAGAGAGAGAGACATCGGCCGTCATATGGAGAGGCAAAGCTGGAGAATGAGATGCATGGGAGAAGATAAGAAACAAATGGTTAGAGGCAATGCATCCTAGGTATTTCTACCGGTTTCACACAGCTAAGATATTAACCGTTGAAATGTGATTAGCAGAGCGGCCGTGGATGCGTCCGACTAAACGCGTCGTCGGACGTCCGAGCGCCACATTTTCCCATATCGATCGATGGAATGATCCGACCACCGACCGGCCGGTCCGGCTTCCGGTGCGCCAACTGATGCCGCGAGTGCGACAGTTCGGTGCCGCGATCGGTTCAGACTCAAGTCGAAGCCTTCGAATTATGTTTGCCAAGGAAGTCTGGAGATGGGATGTTTTTTCTTTTAATAAAATCTGGAGACAGGATCTGACTAAATTATCTGGTTTTGGTTGGCCTACTTGTTGAGATTCCAGCGAAGCCCGTTGAAACTGCTGCGCTGCGCTGCAGAGTGGAGGGGGAGAACGATCGGCTTGCGTCGCGCGTGCTCCGTTTTTAATCGGCGTCATGGTTGGACGGCGTGACCTCACTGGCTGGCCATGCCATTGCTGATTAGTCTGCGATCCTGTCTGGAGCACGACGGTTAGCCTAAGAAGTCTGGCTTGCTCGTTCGTGCGTGTTCCCATGAGTTCCTGCACGGCTACAACACCCGCTGGCGGTAGGGACAGCATAGGCACAGAGGGAAATAGGGACGAGGAGAATGTATTCTGTGCTTCCCTTGTCGATGCCATGCTACCAACGCGCGGTAGCACTCTCATGTACACGCTCACTCCCTGTGTATCGAGACCCGTTTGGCGTTTTGGGTCTTTTGGTGTTGCTCGAGTTTAGACTGCCCGGTTACGTATCAATGTACGCTTATCGGTAATGGGTGGCAAAGGCTCTTTTACTTCAATTGTGCTCCCGTCAATTCTGATCAAACAAATAATGTCATGGGAGACACAGAACTCCTTGGTTTAGTGACTACAGGCATTTTTTGCATACCTCGAGGACGAGAAAGGTTTCGATACATCCTACCTTGGGCGTGCATCTTAGAAACACGGAGCAAGCGGTCATGAGAAAATCCTCAAAAAAGAATTGTTATCATGAATACTTGCCCTTGACTATATTATTGGAGGAATCGCCCGTGACACATGCATAGAGGTGTGTCATGCCGGGCTTAGAAATACAGTAGCAGACGCAATGGTGGCGAATAAGATAAGCACATGGCGGTTGGGCGACAGACTTAGTTCAAGTAAACTGCATGGTTAGTCAACGGATGCATCAAGGAGACATCTTTCCTACCTAATTCCTAGATATTTATTAATCATTCCCAAATGAATACAGCTAAGATACAAAAAACTGACACGAAGGATGAGAAGACCTTGCTGGATGATGCATCGTATGAGGCCAAGCTTTTCAACGATTTGGTCAAAACTTTGGACCTAAAGTGGGATCACAATTGAGATTTTGCAGCACATATTTCTTAAGGTAAGACCTCATACTCCTTGGCCTAAGGGAATTAATAAATCAACAGAAAACAAATATTAATTGGCTCTTGTTTCCTTTAGGTGTTTGATGCTTGGAAGGCACCGCTGCATCCTCCTTCAGTGATTTCAAAATTTTCACCCTTATTATTTTGTGTCGTCATCGCTGGAAATTCAAACTCGCGTTATCGACAATTCTTGCAAGCTTGCTAGCTGTCAAATGCCGAGTCCTGAGGTGAAAATTGCAAAGTCAGAAGGGAGATCATTTTTGCAGGTCAGACGTCTAGCACATGGACCAGATCAAGAACAAAGCCTAGGGGAATAATTCTAATGTAATGTAGCCACAAAAGGAATAGTATCTATTTGATCTTCTTGCAGTTTGTGCATCAAAATACTCGGGGTCAACAATTTGTCAGAAGCTATGGAAATGTCAGATCATGGATCTGTCACAGCTAAGACTCAACGAGAGGATAATAATGGACAAGTACAGTAGGAAGTCAGTTATCACAGCCCATACAACCCAATAAGACTTGCTTGTCAGATTTAGAACAGTACTAGTAATATTTCTCAGAGGATCTGGCAGTTACTTGACCAAGATCAAGACTTGAATAACAATTCTTGGAATCCATGTGAAGAAGAAAACCTTCAAAAGAACAGAATTGATGAAGTACATGAGCGTTTATTATGTGAATTCTTAGTACATATTTCACTTTCTGCGTAGGAACTTGAGAGTTTGGCTATTATTTCAGATTGCTAAAAGAGATTACTATGATGGCCAATGTTGTCAATGCGTGATCTTCAGAGCCATGTGTGTTTGGAATACTATACCACAGCTACGTCATAGCACTATTGAATATGCTTGGTTCTTGTCGATATAAATGCTCAATTTGCTCACGGGTAAAATAACTTGCAACTGGTGATCTGTTGCACCAGTACAGCACGCCACTTAAAATGTTAAATGTCAAAATCAAAATCTAAACACAGTTGTGCATCAAGCTGCTGAACACAGTTGTGCGTCATGGCTCAAAACGAACCTTCTTTAACATAGATCTTATCGGAAATATTTCTGGAGTGTAATGACAACACATTATGATATCAATTTGGAAAACAACAAGGACCAGCATATTCATGGATCAGTTTGTTTAGTTAACCACTTAACCTAACGAGTAACGACACAACACTAGACAATTCATTTATAGACTATAAAATGGCTGATATGGCAAGGGCAAACCTGTAGACGCACCATACGATCAGGCTAGATTACCTGCTAATACTAGTTAAACTAAATATGATGGTGTGTCGTGGCATGTATCTTATAGTGGGCTGAACGTAATTAATTGAGTCGTTAGCAAATTATTAAGAGATGATGCTGATAGTAGCTTACTTGCTATTCATTATACAACAACTGTACAAGAATGCAGACAATTCTTTGACTTAGTTGTTGATGTATCAAAATGAAGTAAACCTAAATAAAGGACTATTGTGACTCACTATTCTTTCTTGAAAGGAGACAAACAATGCAGCAATTGTAGATTGCTAATAGCTCAGGATGCAGATGAAATGTTAACTTCTATAGACTTTTCTGGATCAGTGCCTGAATTTTCTGGAGGCATGATTCAGAAGAGTATGACTAAGTAAAAATTTATGAAAATAACATGTGTATGTTAACTGTTAGGTAAAAGCAACGACATGACAGCACAGACACATATAACGGTAGGTAAGCTCAGAATTCTGGCTTCTGAGTTACTGACCTGAGTTTCTATGCACTATCCAAGTTGCCAATTCATCCCTGTGCGCTGATTCTCTTAAGAAAGCATAGATTATTCTCTTATCGCATCGAAATTACTCCCTTTTTTCTCTTAGTGCCATGATACATCAGTTGTTGATTCACTAGGGCTAGTTTATTTCTCATCTAATCATCATTAGCGATAACAGCAGGAATGAGCTAAGAGATAAGGCTGCATTAGTCAGTTTCCAGGAAATGGCCCGGCTCAACTTGTCTCTGCAGCACACAAGGATGATGCAAGCCATCCTCTTGTTCTCAACAATAACTTCCTAAAAGGGCTGTGATATAAGGCATATTAGCGTGAAGCACAGTACAGATACTAAAGTAATTTCATCCTCTGATGAAATAAAAGTAATGACTCCCAAATTATTCTTTTGTTGCAAAAGATTGTGGAAAAACTCAAATGGAATAGGAACTACACTCTACGCATGAAAAGTAATTAGAGGGCTAGGATATTTCCTAGTAAAAAGAAGAAAAAGAACAGAGTTATGTCCCCTCAAAAGTAATATGCAAACTCCCAAAAGGACAGATCAATAACCATGCAACAGATGGTTCGTTCTCAAGTCTACTTGGAAAGCATGAGAAAAATGACAGCTTGTCGGCTTCTAAGATGGTACTGCTTAACATCTCAAGCAACTCTTATAGAAACTAAACGCAAGACTTTCTCGTGCCATTCAGCTTCAAGAGTACATGTGTACCAGGACAATTGGTTCCACTGCCTAATTAAAGATCTGTTACATATAAATGCAAAAGAAAATAAGATTACTAGTTCAAATGTCAACTGCTTACACTAGGTGCAAGAAAAGCAAAGATAATTTGGTCACACCAACGATTTTTCCAAGAAGATAAATGATAATCATGAGACTCACCTCTGTCCATAGCTATCCATCAGTTTACGTGTCACCCTTGGGTTTCTAGCGTGTAATCACTAGCATTGGCAACTTGGGCTGTGACATACTAACTCCATTCATTCTACTGTAAGCTAAAAGGAGTCTTATCTTATCTCTAGTGACTATAATACAGACGCAATTGTGCTGGATTCAGAGTACTGAAGATGACTTTAACCTAGCATATCCAGTCCAAAGTCAGTATGATGTAAGTTTGATGAGTTTGAATTACAACAACCAATTGTAGTGCAATATGCATAGCCAGTCCATTTTCTGAAGGTTATAGACCAAAGTTCCACACGCTAGAATTACCATTGTAAAGTCTTCTGCATCTTTTGTGTCCAATACGGTAAAATCTCAACAGGCTGTGTACAATGTGATTATTAAAACTAACAATTGGAAGCTGGATTTGCCAGTTTGATGTGATCACTAGATAATTTACATCGTTGCCTTCCTATCTGGAAATTTTTCCAAAACAGGAAATAATAGTCTTCTCAAACTTCACATCATTCCCCATAGTTCATGTATTTGATAAACTTCTCCTAAAACATATTTCTGCTCTGAGGGGACAAAGTAACTTTTCTTGAGTCATTCAAGTTAAATCCGTTGTGATCGAATGATGAATAGAACAACAGGAACCTTTGTGTAAGCAGTGGTGGCTGGATAAATCAGAATAACAATATGTAAGTAGCCACGATGATGCCTTCAAGCACAATAGTTCATGTAGTATCCTGCCTGCAAGCATGATGCAGGCCCACTTGACAAAGATGCTCACTTGCTGTACTTAAGCTTAGCATGGAGAGGCTAAGAGAGAGATGTCCATGAGCATAGCATAAACAATGAGCTCCCAAAATCCCGTTCCTTATGCAATGCCACCCTTCTTTTTACTTAGTACTACTGCTAATCTTCATCCTCACTGTCATCGTCGTCATATTGTTGAGGTCCCCAGAACCTGGAAACCTCCTTGCCGGGCAAAGCTACAGGAACTGAGGAGCTCAGATAGTCTCGGTAGTGCAACAGGCTGCCTTCTTCAGAACTCTCTATGGTGACAATCCTACACCCGTCCACTGCCATGGCTGACACTGTACTTCTCCCTGCTGATTTAACGGGCTCACCACACCTTAATGTGTTCACCAAGTGGCCCGTCTGGGTTTCCCAGACATGGACCTGACCATCCCATGGTGCTCCAGTCACTACCTTGTATGGATCCAAGTGAAGCAACGTCACAGGGCCATCTGAATGCAGTTCTGCGACTGTGTTTGCGAGTTCTTGAGACTTGCGTATATCCCACAGAAGAGCCCTATCCAGCAAATAATGATAAATAGGTCAGGTTTCACAATTGCAACCAAGGCTAGAAGCATGAGGAAACCACTGATTGCACAGCCATTGCGAGCTTACTTGTCTTTTATGCCGGTGCATATTAACCATTCAGAAGGCAGCATCTCACAAGAAAGAATTCTTTGGTTGGGAAGTGCAAGAACAGAAGCCTTCTTCATTGTCCTTAAGTCAATGGCTGTAACTTCAGATCCAGCAGCAATGTAACAAAGGGATTGATGGCATTTCATTGCAATTGGTGCACCACTTGAGTTAAGGTGAGCATCCCCTACGCAAGATGATGACACACTGGAATGAGGTGCCACCGTGTCCCACACTTTGACCTGTGATGCAGCATAAAAACATGAAAAGACAAACAAACAAACGAAACTTACTACGGGCATCAATTGCTGTGGAGACAATTAATACACTACTAACGTAAAGCATGGACTGTAGAGAAGAGATTAAACTATGTATTTTCTAAATGCTCAGATGAAGTATTCTTTTCTTGATGTCCCATTACCTTTGAATCTTTGGAACAGCTCACCAACAGGGATGGTTTATGCCTGAAGAGCAAAGAAGAAACACAAAAAGGGATAAAACTCATTAATTGTGCTAATGGGTCATGATTTAAGATATCTAAGCACGGTACGAGTAACTTTTTTCTTAAGACATGTATGTGAAATTGTGCTAAGTGAGTAATATATGCCAGACGTAACTGCCATGAGAATAAATTTATAAGATCACTACTTGCTACATTTTTTTTGCCCAGCTAGTAACTATTTATGTTTAATTTATCAAAGCAAAGGAAATGCATAAAAGTGAAAACACTAAGATTCAATTGTAAATTTCCTAAGTGATAAATGGTGCTCTTGCTAAACGATAGCTAACTAATAGTTGAATGAGTTCCATTCGGATAGTTTGACACTACATACCGAGCAATAGATAAAAGCGATAGTGTTTTTTTCATGTCCATGCAAAGTCGATATTACAGGGTGATTTTTTGCTCTCATATTCATAGACCAGAGGCGAATGGTGCAGTCTTCCCCTCCAGTTGCAAGTACTTTAAATTCACCGTCACCAAGCAATTTGTCAGCAAGAGCAGTGACAGGTCTTGAATGGCCCTTGTAACATCGTGAGCGGCCCTACATAAATATGTTAAAATCACTCGTAACACTAGTTTTGCATCGAATTGAGGTAAATAAAGCCTAACTAAAAGCATGTAAGGCACACTCTCAGACTATACAAGTTAGATGAGGCTGTAAGCCATGAAAACTGCAAAAATAATAGAAAAGCTTGTGATCAGTTGATCAAATAAAAAGTCTATTGCCACTGATTCCTTCTCTATCCTTACCCCCTGCTACCATTCCTGGTTACCGTGCTGGCAACTCCACGTGCCCGCCAGCAACTATTCATCCAATTGAGGACATGGAAGGCTGACAAGGCAGAGTGAGGGGATACAACAGCACAACTTTGTTGGTGGTTAATGAGGCTGGCTTAGTGTAAGGGGCAGACAGGGATACACAGTGGGTGCTTCACAAATGTCATGTCACAGCAGATGAATAAGACGCTCGTCGTATCCAACTATCCATAGACATCACAAGCTCAGGACAAGGAAATGAAAACAATTTTTTGAAAGAAAAGAAATGAGAACAATTTTTTTGAAAGAAAAGAAATGGAAACAATTAGAAAGAAAAAAAGCAGGAGAACGGCTTCTTAATTTTATTTGACAGGAAGGAGACAAAGAGCAATCAAAATCCATCTGACACTAAAATTTCTTTTCAAAAGCTCGTATGATTTTAACAACTAAGTTTTATAGTCATTCAATGATAACAGGTAATAGTGATTAGTTTCAGTTTTTCTTTTATTGGTCAACAAATGGGGGATTTTTTTTCATTTGAAGTACCCCTCCACACATATAAAAAGTCGGTGATAATCATCATGGAATGTACATTGTGTCCTCGCAAAAAGAATGTGCATGTTGTAGATAAGAACAGCAGTACCAACAGGGTACTGTGATGTTGAAATGAGGTACCTTCCAACAAAGACGGACTGTTCTATCCGTGCTTGCAGTGACTAATGCCTTTTCATTTGTATCACTTTGAAACAACGGGGTGTCAATTAGTGGGAATAATCTGCAAAATTAACGAAATAACACTTTAGGAATTTCCTTTCAGAAATTAAAGGGGTACCAGCACAGTAATTAGACCGTACACATGGAGAAAAAATGTAGGGATTAGGAAACAAAGCCAAGCACAAGCAGAACTGTGACAAAAGAAAGTTGAACTTATGAAATAGGAGTACAATATCCCAAGCAAAGACTAACTAGTAATTACGCAAATGATTTCGGTTCCTCTCAGCTAGAGAAAGAAGACAATGAAGTAAAAAAGTGCTGTTATCACCATGAAGTGACACAAAAACAAATCAACAAAATCCAAAGATACAAGTGGGCACTGGAACTGATATGAAGTACTAGCTCCTTGTCTAACAAACGAAAGCAGAGATAAAGCAAGAGTTATATATCAAACGTCAGATAGAGGTCATCTTGTTCCAAATAACAAGACGTCATCATGTCATAAAATTGAACTGTACCAACGGCACACATAAAATGAGCAGTATATAACCCTGAATGATATCAACCAAGAAAGTAGCCATGGAATAACTGTACCAAGCATACGGCACACATAAAATGAGCAGTATATAACCCTGAATGATATCAACCAAGAAAGCAGCCATGGAATAACTAACTGCAAAAGGTATGGGTCCTTTGTATTGAATAACTAACTTTATAATTACCAATATGTTATTCAGTCAAATGTTCTGAAAAAAAAGTAACTTTTATATGATCTCAAATTCTTGCTAGCTAAACGACGTGCAGTGCTATCTGAACATTGATGTGATTGTTAGACACAAGTAAACGCAAGTACTACTTCAAATCACCGAAAATATCAAAGACATAACATGCTTTCTTGGATAATGCAAAATACAGTGTTGTATTCATTTATTCAACATTAAAATTCAAAACTCCTCTTTATGTGAGGATTCAAGAAGCTTGCCCAAGGCAACAAGTGGGGATGGATCCTAACTCTTAATGTCCATTAGTATAGGAAGCATTATCATGGTCATTATTCTTGGAATAAAATAAATGATTTAATAGTCAACCCTTGATTCTCCACACAGGGTAAGAATGATTATGTGTACATGAAAATGGCGAAAAACTAGAACATCAGATAAGCTGCCCAAGAGAGTTTTCTACAGATGGCTAAAGAAAGCAATGGTTATTTGTTTTACAGTTACCTCATACAAGTGATTCTTGCACCATGAGGCCTGTAAGTTTCCACCAATTCTATGTCTGGCCGACCAAGCCTCAATCTGTTGGCTAGTGGACCCTGCACGGAAGAAATTGCATGTCATATGTTGCTTTGCACCAACATAAGCTTTTGATACTGCAGCAATCTGCAGTGGCACTTAACAAGATAAGCAAACATGCTGTATTTTACTTACCTGAGAAAACCAAATGCAATTCCTATCCAGCATTAGATGGCTTGGTGTTGATTCCATGGGATTTGGATAATAAATATATGAAAGGGGGTCGTCAAATTTCATTCCATGTACTTCAGTGTGCCTCCGAATGTATAGTTCTCTGAGCCCCAAAGCTCCATAAGGTGCTTGTTGAAATGGCCATTGCTCCCTGAATGTTTAAACAGGCATGACACAATAAATAAGTAGGCAGACAGATACATGTGTCATTTCCAAAGACTTGAAAGAGGCTATGGTTTGAGACTCTGAAATGTTAATTTATTTATGTGAATTCATCATAGGATGACACGCCTTTGATCTACTCATAGAAACTGCGAAACTCACTGCAAAGCATCAGCAAGGACAAATGAGCACACTTACAGTTGCTGCCTGTCACTATTTACTTTCATGCATCTTAGCGAAACAAAGTTCATATTGCATAGGCAGGGAAAACAATCCCTCCATCAACAGAATTACTTCATCCATTCGAACTAGCCCAAAACTTTTTTCCTTGAGAAATAGATATACCATAATGCCAACACTGTTGCTCTATGCTTGGAATATTCTACTTTAGTGGCATGGAAGGTAGCAATGCTGCCCCTTATTCCGTGTACTCATCTTAAAAAGGTTGAGCCAAACAGAATATGCAACTTATTTATCCAACAAGGAGTACAGCTATAAACTACTTACTAAACTAAAGCCATACGAATCATAAGCTCAACAATTTTGCAGCTTTGCAATCCCAACAACCAAAACAACTAATAAGTTGTAATATTTGTCCCACTACAATCCATGGACAGACGAAACTCTTTATAGTCTTATACTCTTATGTGCAAGTTGGCATCTCGAACGCCAACCAATCATACAACAATGGAATTAGTAAGCACAAACAAAATGGAAGTCATGCTGAAAGATGCTAGCAGCTTCTCCCTTTGGTGCATCCTAATATTGCTCGACCTCGACTGTTCCAAATTTGACGCTTCCTTAGCCTAGCTGCCACCACAGCAGGTGTTGTCCCACACTTAACTCCATCTGCTCAAAACATATCCCCTACACAATCCAAACGCGCAAATCATAGCACGAGTTCACGATTTTCCAGTCCCGAACAAAAGCTCTGCCTCTGCGCCGCCGCCCCAGGTTTGCACCTTTGACCTCCCAATCATCACTACACCGAGCAATCGCGCAAAAGAGACAAACCTATTCGCTCCCTAAACATTTGCCGTACGCCAGCTTAAGCGCACAATCGGATCGTCCCACCGTATAAACCACTGTTTCCCGAATCGGGCATGAGCGAGAGGTAGGGTTACACGGACGCAACCTGTAGAGACGGTACCAGACGGCGTCGCAGTAGGCGGCGGCGTGCAGGGGGCGGCAGGCCATGGCGAGGCTAACGACGTCGCGGGCGCCAAGGTGGCGCGCGCAGTGGGCCAGCACGTCGCCATCGAGGTCGACGAGCGTCCTCCCCGGCGCCGACATCGCCGGCGAACAAAGCCCTAGGTCGTAATCACGGTGGCCACCGTCTCAGGCGGCGCGGGAAAGGGGAGAGGGCGGTGGCGGCGAACGGCGGCGGTTAAGTTGTTTTGTTCTCTCTTTCTCCGGAGATAAACGAACGAGATTGCCAGAAGCTTCTCTCCGTGTGTTTTTTCCGTATCCTTTCCCCGAAACCGTATCAAAGCATTGCGAAGTGTGTTTGTGCGAGTTCAGTAAAATTAAATGATTATAATACATAGGTGAATTCTTTTTTTAATCGATTAAAAGTATAATGATTGTCATCTATATTTCTAATCTAAACTAAGATAAAAGAATAAAGATCAATTTAAGTGACTAAAGGATAATTTACCCTCCCTCATGAAGTTGGGCCCCTTCTACTAAGTCCCAAGGTTCCTCAAACACTTACCCTGAGATACTTATCTCGTATAGCTCATACTTCAAAAACTCTTAAAAACCTAGTTAAAAAATACTTTAAGAAATAACACACGGCATACCATTAGTCACATTGTACGAATTGTTTCATTAAAAACCTCATAGGACAAACTACTAGAAAACTCATCAACTAGAAAAAGAGTATAATCCACCTGACTGTTCTACCAGGTACTTGATGATGATGGGTAGTTCTACAAACCGTATATTCGTGCCCAAGTCGGTGTGTCCTAACCAGAATCGGAGAACAACTCTCGACATGCCTTTTGGAAGGAGTCCAACTCGTGTACTACGAGGACTCAAGATATAGCACTAAGAAGGAGTCCGACTCGTGTACTACGAGGACTCGCCTTATTCCGCCTATATAAGGAGCACACACCCCTCGAGGAGGGGACAAGTTGAATCAGATCTACGAGCCCTAGTCGACTAGTCATCTCCGAAATCCTTTAGCCTCGAAACTGATCTGGCCATGTTTCTTACCCGTCGAGTTCCCCTTGTAAGCCAACCTCGTCAAGTTCCCAACTCGCTGAGTTCCTCTTGTAATCATTGGTATTCCGTATCGCATATCAATCAAGTCAAAGCAGGACGTAGGGCTATTACCTAACTCAGGAGCCTGAACCTGGGTATATCGGTGTCGAAGCATCAAGCTGACCTGAGTCTCCGCCCCGCTACCATATAAATACATGCTGTACGAGTACCCCCGTATACCATACATCGACACTTGACTTCTGTGGTCAAGATGTAGCAATGAGTTTATGAAGATTCTATTTCTGGATACTACAATTCTCTAAATCTCATCATACATATTACATGTACAGTATTTCAAAGATGATGCTGGTAATGACTTAGTGAATAAATTTGTGAGATTTTCACATGACTTTGTTTGTAGTAATTTTGTTTCATCTACCTTCTGCAATTCGTGAGTCATAAAAGAATTTGGAGTTAATATACTTAGTAAAATTACTCTCAAAAAATATGCTTAGTGAAATTACCTAGGCCACTTGAAACACGTTAAAGTCTTGTCTTAACCAATCAAAATATAATTTATATATCTAAACGGAGGGAGTAGTACATTGGTTCCAACTCGGCTAATTATTATGCAGAGGAGAATTTTGCACGAAGCAATTACTAACAAGTCTCGAACCGTTCTTAGCTTTGGGAGTATTACAATTTCCATCCATCTGATATTTATATAAAAGGACTCCAAATTTAATTACTCTATAGTAACAACGATGACGATGATGATTATGATAACTCTGAGTACTCACTGGACACTTTCTTATATAAAACAGTATAACAAATGCAACTTACTATGAAATTTCCTGTTTAAGCCCCGTCTGGAATCGAGATTTTCCCTAGTCCCGACACTATCTGAACTGATGTGAAATGACCGCAAAATTCATGTGATACTTCTGGGTCCTGAAGAGGCCCTCAGATAAGTTGCTCAATAGGTCCAACAACACATTATGTTCTGTGTACCTAATAAGCTTCCATATTGTAAAGGCCATCAAATAATCAAATTGGGAGTATATATCCATTTTATTGTCCCGTATCAAATGATAAAAGATCAAACTGGCTGTCTAGATTCTAGAACAGTAACGTATTAAACGAAGATGTAAAAACAAAATAAATACAACCAAAACAAGTAGTACATCAGAACAGATACAAATACAACAACAGTAACAATATTTTTTGAAGGAACAACCAAACGACAACCTCTGTTTCACCATGCAATGCCTCAATCTCCGTGCAGCTATAAAAGTTTTTCTCAGTGCAGCTATGAAAAGTTCAGGGCAGGTCCTCCCTCATGCCGCGGACGAACTCCTCGGAGTGCTCCTTGGTGACGCAGCTGGCGAGCATCCTTGTGCCATCCAGCGGCAGCGGCGCCTTGAGGATGACGACGGAGGCGATGAAGTCGTTGTTCACCAGCGGGCCCGCGAACATCGGCGGCCCGAAGCCGTAGTCCACCTCCGAGAACCCGAGCTTGCTCCAGTCCGAGACGTAGATGGACTCGTAGTTGAAGGTCATCTGGAACGGGTCCTGCTGCGTCTCTTCTTTGGCAAACTGGAAGAACTCCACCGCCATCCTCTCCTTTGCCTCTCGGATCATGTCGATCACCTCCATGATCGTCGACCCGAGCACCTTCTTGCTCGGCGCTGACATCTTCACCGGGAAGATGGAGTTGCCGTAGTAGCCCCTATCCAGCTTGAGCAGGTGGCGCACGCTGGCGAAGAAGCAGAGCTTCACGTCGGTGTCGGGCTCTAGGTTGAGCGCCCGGGTGCGGCACTGCCAGAGCTTCGCCGTCAGGACGTCGAACCCGGAGCAGAACTTGCCGCTGTGCGCCTTGTACTCTGTCTTGAGGCCGTCGATGTAGCTGGTAGGGAAGTCGAGGACAATGTAGTCCAGCGCCAGCACGGGGAGCTCCGGGAGAGGGCCAGGCTTGATGCTTGGGTTCGGGAACTTCTCCCTGTCCCAGACCGGCTTCACCGTCGGCTCCGGGAGCCCCCGAGCCATGTCGCCGACGGCCTTGATGAACTGCGCCGCACCCATGCCGTCGGCCGATGCGTGGTTGAACCGGAGGCCCATCACGAACCCACCGCAGGTGAATTTGGTGATCTGAAATGATGGAAATATCATCAGTGAATTTGAATAGATGTGTTTAAAAGATTGCCTGGAACATCAGAAAACAAAAGGATTTCCCATAAAATACAAACAATTCGGTTCGTTATTAAAGCTCCATAGTTAGTTTGAATAATCCTGTTCTCTTGCAAATGCTCCCGTGATTCTAGGCTGTCTTCATCGAAAATATGAATTGTCAATCAAGAGGGTATCGGCATTTTCTGCCGAATCGTTCAGGTATGAGCGACAGGGATGCACGAACAAAACGCCAGAAAAGAATAAAGGAAAATGCAATCTGATCATCATGATTCATGAAGTAGCAAGCACCCCACCCACTACTCCAAAGTCCAAACTACTAAACGCTACTGGGAAAAGACCTTCACGGGCCGTCCATACTCGATGAACAGACATCCTCTTCAACCACCTCAGTCCTCAGCTACTACCTGTCGGTGGACAAAAGCAGCAAAAAGTAGAAACAGGGTACAAAAACCGTAGCTTGAAAGCAATGCATACACTCAGACACCATCGGGCAAGGACAGCTACAGGCACATAATTAGCTAGGTGAGACGATATATCTCTGTCAACGTATAAGCTGCAATCAATCCTGATTAAGATTACAGCCAGATCGATCGTGTCCTGCCTACATCTACAGTATATTAATGGCAGCAAGATCACCATCACTGAGGCAATTGAATACCGTGGTCAGAGGAAATCCAATTGAGTACGTCTCAACTGCCAGTGCCTAACACCCAGTGGACTGAAGGCAGTAGCTCCTGTTTCGTTCAGATCTACATAACCATGTCCACTGAACACCAATACTAGCACGTACTACTGTCCCAAGGACCAGACAGAGCAATGGTCGCCTTTTGCAGTTGCCAGTGCCTAACAGAACAAAGCAATGACGCAATGGATGCCTGCCTGCTAACACTCAAGTATTCTTCTTCTACCTCGCCGTTTTTTCAAAGATTTTGACCCGAAATACCTAAGCCTGAAACGCCAAAAGACATGGCAATTCGTGCACGGCTTCAGGTCTGCACGCGTTCAATGGCGCCGGCGAAGGCATTCTTATCGGTTCCAGCTACCACCAGCGCGCCGCCTGCGTCACCGGCGATCCCCTACCTACTAGATAACGTCCCGTTAAAGACACACCCAACAAACCCTGTCCGAAAGAGACGAAGGTGGGAAGCTCATCCATTGCTAATCACAGTATGCTCACATCACGATCTCTGCTTTGTACTCCAAAACATAATCATAGCAAGAATTTTACAGGGTCATTTCTCTGCAAGTATTTTTTCAGGAAAATTTTATTCGTTTCAGGAATTAGCAACGTCCGACTCCGGGTAGCCGTTAATTACCCCCATGTACCCTTTTAAGTGGGGCCCACTTGGCAGCCTCCTCGACCGACACTGTCAGCCACCTAGTCCAACCTTCCATGACGCGGCAGAGAGAGAAGAAAATGAGAAGAAAAAGTATGGAAAAGAAGCTTCCCACGACGACACCACCTCTTAGCCTTTGACTTCTCCCTCTCTGCTCCGCTCGCACTCAGATCTACCGCGCGCGCCCGGATCTAGTTTCTACTCAACCCACGCAACCGAAAGAAGATTCGGAACAAGAAAACATCTTCGCACGCACGGACGAACGCTTGCTTAGTTGCTTACGGATCATGGCGAGTTCAGTGAGTTTTTCACCTGCATCATCATGATGGTGTTGTGCGGCTCAACTCCCCAGCGGTCGTCGCCGGGGTAAGGGACGAGGTCCTCCTTAGGGAGCAGCAGCGGCCGCTCCAGGAACCGCACGTCCTCCAAGCTGCAGTCCGCGGAGGCCTCCGCGAAGTAGACGCCGTCGGCGGAGCACCGGATGGCCGGGCACCCCTTCTCCCCCTCGGGCTCCACGATGCGGCCCGCCAGCGGGTAGAAGAACACCAGCGCCTTCGCCAGCGCGTCGCGGATGGCGCCCGGGGCGGGCTCGGCGCCCGAGCGGAAGATGTGCATCGACTCCACCAGGCCGCGGTGGGTCGGGTACCGGTCCACCCACGCCAGCGGCAGCGTGTGGTCGGGGGTCTCCGACGCCGGCTTCACCGCGCCCTCCGAGATCCTCGTCACCTTGAAGGAGCTCGACGCCATGGCCGCTCGCGCTCTGGGTTCGTGTATGCGTGTGTCTGGAGTTTGGGATGAAGTCTCTGACTCTCAGCCTGAGCTGGTCTTAAATGGAGTTTGGTATGGTGTTCGGGAGTTTGGTCGCTGGCTCGTGGGGCCCACGGGAGGGTGCGGGGTGGAGTCACGGGAGCGTGATGAATTTTACTTGGCATTTCGGTGGTTTAGTTCGGACGGCTGAGATTGCCTGCCTGATGGGGTGTTTCACGTATGGATGTCGATCGCCTGCCGTTCACGCGCAGGTGGTGGGTTGGCCGGTCATCTTTATCTTTACTGTATATAATTATATCAGTTGGTGATGATAGTGTTGTCACACTTCCTCACCACTAAAAAACAAACAAATAAATTTTTTAAAAATTTCTCTAACAAACTTTCTCGAAAACTGATATTATATTTTTGGTATCTCAACAAACAAATAAACTTCCCAAAACACTCTCTAACAAACTTTCCTAAAAACTTATATTAGTTCATCTCTTTGTATGTACGTACGGGAGAGTCTATTATCTCGTGATCCCAATGTGATTAATCTTCTTCTTCTTGTATGTGTGTTTGATCCGACATGGGTGTGTTGCATGCGTGCGTGCGTGCAGGGATCATCGTCGCAACGGCGTTGTTGCTGGTCGTCCTCGGATGCTGCGCAGGCGGTGGCATGGCGGCGGAGGAGAAGCGGGCGTTGCAGATATCATGACCATTCAACATCGTGCATCGCAGGTCGAATGGCGAGCTCCCGGAGGTGATGATAGTGGCATAGACGCGTGCCATCAATGATGGCGTTGATTTCATCGAATCAGTTATTGCAGCGACCAGGGACAGCCATGTCATCTGCTTGCACGACATGACGCTCGATGACACCACCGACGCCGCTGGGCACAAGGTGTTCGCCGCTCGCTGCCACACGCTCAAGGTGCAGTGGGCCAATGTCAGCAGACACTTCATCAGTGAGAGCCCCATATGTATAACCTCAGCTCATCCAGCTCCACGTTTTTATTGATCTTCGATTGATCTATGATGATCAAATGAACATGTTCTTATATTGATTGATTTTGTGATTTTTAGCAGCTAAAGGTTAAGGGCAAAGCAGAGATATGAATTACACGACAAATCTCATGACGGTACGTGCATTTTTCACTGATCCAATTGTATTTTTTGGGTGAATCCATTACTCTAAAATCAATCAATCTACAATTTTACGTACACTGATGTTTACAGTAGGTAAAAATGCTGACATATCAGACTATTACCCATGTAAATTCTCTTTGTTTTCGCGAGAATATCGCACATCATCACTTTCGATGAGTTCATCAACATCGTGCATGAATGCCAAGAGGGTCGTCGGGATCTACCTGAAGAAGAAGAACCCTGTGTTCATCAACCATTACGTAATTAACCAACATATATTACGGAATTGAGTTTCATCACAAATGTTTTTTTCGTTTCTATTGGAATTGAGTTGAATCAGCTTTTAGTTCTATCTTTAAACTTTTATTTCTTCTCTTTGATATTCTTTTCATATAATAAGGATGTCGATCGGCGGTAGTGGTCCGTACACTTTCTTCTCCCCGCCCTTACATGTGGGGACCATCTCGAAATTTTGGCAAACCTATATGCCCGTGTCAAAACCTCAATAGATGTCCTCATCCACCGACTCCAAATTCAAAATTTTAAATTCGTCCAAGGTGTTAATCTCCGCAAACAACTCACAATTCTGCCCAAGCTGAAGCTTAATCAAGAGCTGAGACGAAGCCGAGGACGTGGCATGGAGTGCGACAATGATAATTTGACATGCTTAGTAATCTAATTTATTTATCCATAACAACGCACGGGTATTTAACTAGTACTTTATAATAATCTAGAATCTCGGTATGATTCCGCACTTCTTTTTTTTGACACATTGCGCACTTCCTTTTGGTTTCAAACTCTTCCGCACGCACTTTTTGTTCTCCCATTCTAGATACACAGTTTGATCGATCGTACACGACATAGGACCGCATTTATCAAGTCAACTAAGTAGCTAACGATTTTATTATTCTCTAGAGTAATTGAGTAACTAAATGCTAGGCTTGAATGATATTTCGCAGTGTTTATCTTACTTAATCTAGATAAGAAAGGACAAAGAATTCAATATCTAGTCGATGGGCTTGAACGATACTCAATAATATTTATCTTAACTTAGCATGGTGTGTATATTTTGGACTTATATCTATACAAAAAATAAAAGTTCAAATCGTCAGCTGGCCGGCCAGTCGTTCTACTGAGCTGATACGTTGTTCGTACATGCTATTAGATCATGTGAAATTAAAGTTCGCACCATGATTAGCTGATCATTTTTATATGATACTAGATCAGTTCGTGGAGTTAAGGTTCATATTACCAGTTATTGATATAAGACCAGCACGCTGACTTAGAGCTTAGGTAGCTTTTTTATGAGGTGTAAAATTATGGATATCTATTGATTGTGTGCTATTAATAATTAAGGTACACCAGATCAGTGTCAGGTAATGTTTGCCTATAGTTATGACGATCTATCGGTTGTAGCATATTAATAATAAGGATTCATCAGATCAATGGTCGGATGACGTTTAAGTGTAGTTATGAAAATATATCGATTGTCGTATGTTTAGATACAATTATGAAGATTTATCGGTTATGGTATGTTTAGATAACAATTATGAAATCTATCAGCTGTGTTGTTTAGGTATAATTGTTATGATCTGTTTGGTACATTGTGATGATCTATTAGTTATGATTTATTAGATAGAATAATCATGATCTATTGGTTGTGATATGTTTATGTATAGTTATAACAATCTATTACACTTGTAGTATATAATATAGATTCTAAACAAGAAAGGACAAAGAATTCATTGTCTAATCGCTAGGCTTGAATGGTTCGCAAATGTTTTGCAGATAATGCTTCTCTACAAAGTGATGTTGATGTTCCAGTCAGAGACACGATTACTAGCTCAATTAGGATCCAACGCAATTGCAAAGTGCACTTCATCTTTTATTAAAAAATTAAATGAAAGGATGGTTCGGAGGAAGTGGCTATGCATGATGAAAGGGACAATGAAGTTCGTTGCCAATTCTTGTCGAGCTTGAAAGGTCTCACGGCCCACCCTTAGTTTAATTATTTCAAGCTAACTTTCACCGTACTAGTTTGTTGCTACCAGCTTTTTTCTTTTGAAAGTTGCTACAGGTAGAAATATTAGTCACATGATACATAGCTAAAATAGTGACATGCACCATGGAATCAGAGGGGCCCACAGGAAACAATGCAGCTCTCGTTGTGATCTTGGACGAGAACAACTACGTTAATTTTGTGATATGGTAGATACCCATTGTACCTATGTCATGAATTTGTTTTTGAAATCTTTTAAAGTGGTATAATGTGTTCCGCGCTCTGATGCACCACAAGTCGGATGCGCAAAATGCACTCTCCATCTTGAACAACTCAGTGTTGGTCACTTTGTCCACAATGATAAATGTATCTCTTCCGCACAAATTTTGAAAAAGAAACGCTAGCTGCCGCGCACGTTTGGTTGAAACTTGGAAGGATAAGCGTGCGCAACTACCTAGCGCTGAACCAAAATCCATGGACCATGCTCGCGGGAGTGATCCCTATATTACCTGTCGAAATTTCCTGGTGGGTGTAGCAAAACGGCACGTGTGATGACTGGAACGAGGTCCTGCTCGTCGACTTCTCTGGTCTCGACAGCATGTGGAGTTGGTGTACTTTGGCACGTTAATTCTCACTTTATTTAGTGTATAATACGTACTACGACCAAACTCTGCCACATGCATGCATGCATGGTGTATCTTCCGTATGTATCCTCGATCCTGAACTTCGGATCGAACGGATCGTACACTTCGTAAAGTTCTACGTACACACGGTAGCGTAAGCAAGATGTGCCTAGCATCATGGTTGCTTATTTTCCTAAGACTTTGCTACTCTCGCGCTAGTATATGCAATCCATGAGCTTCTGTAATCCGTGTTACGAACTGCTCCTTCGTGATGTCGATTTGTTTGAAAACCGATTCGCACGCTTCCATACGTCGTGCACCAAGGTGCGGCAAGACGAAGTTAATTAATTAGGAGCAAAGTTCTTAAATAATAATAGAAAACTAAGTTAGGAGCAAGGTTTGCTGCCTTCAACGTAGGGCTGTTGCTTGCTTAAGCAGGCTATCGAGTTGATCGTGACAGTTGGCTAATCTTAACCAAAGCTTTTGCCAACTTGCATGCAAGGTATATATATGCATGGTACGTGTTACGTACAGTTTGGAATTAATTAATTGAAAGGCCAGGCGATCGATGCACCTTCGCAACACGCGACAATTTGTCATTACCCATTGCTAGTTAGGTTACAATTAACCACTAATAGCCACCACTTAGCAGGCATTCTCACCAAAAGGAAAAGGAACTGAGCCTGGTCGTGCTCGTGCAGTGGCATGCATGATCGATGCGCTGTAGCTTTCGGCAGCACCTGCTGGTAGCTATCACTGCATTATTGTTGGCATTCACTCGTTCAACAACTTCGTAGAAGAGATAGAGTCGCCCTCTAATTCATGTTGCAGTTTTACCGTTGAGAGCGCATGCTTTTTACGTCGTTTTGAGACACGGGAAGTTCTAAAGAGTTATTTATTCTTTTACAAAATATAGTGCGTGCAACACAATTTCTTCCAAAAATATGACTTTCTAGTTTTGCGTCTCGTTTGTTTGTGTTTGAACTTGGTCGGTTTTTGTTGGCTTTTTTTGCGTGTTTCGTGGTGGCACTTCAGATCTAGGTTAGTTAGGTACTGTGTGGCTATTGAGCCATGGTTTGAGCCGTGGTTTTCGCTCGATTTTTCTTAAATTAACTGAGCATTGTGAGATTTTTGGGTCCAATTTCTCTCATAAACAGGATCAATTCTTTTCTACTTAATGAATTATATGAACATCATGTCTTCTTGACATGATAAGATTCGTAAAAAAAAAGACTTTGTGTTCTACACATAAAAAATTTCAGACTCATATTGTAAGATTATTTTTTTACGTGGGTCACGATGGACATATTTTTGGACGAAATTTTATAGGCTGACATGCTATCACATACACTGCATCAAAAAGGTTTCATAGTTTCTTAAAACACCGAGTTGCCTCCAAATGGCATAAACGACATAAGAGCATGCCATCCTAAGAGGAAACAAACTGTTTTGGCCTTACGTGCAGTTTGGAAAATTTATCAATCAATTAAAAGGGTCATGCGATGCAACCTTGCAACACAACGCGCGGAGTGCGGACAGGGCTTCGATCACCGCTGAGGCCTTTGCTGAGGGACCCCTTCTCGTCATGCTCTTCATCGTCACGATAGACTCTTAGCAACGTCTTATAGACAAAATCACGATAGTGGCCTCCTTCGACCCTTGCATTGCAGGAAGGCCAAGCTCAGGATCTCCCTCTATGCTAATGATGTCGTCAATTTTGTCCGACTGGCCGCACAGGATCCGTAGGTTATCCTTCAGGTGTTGGATTTGTTGGGGCATGCCTCAGGTCTAAACACTAACACGTTCAGAGGAGCAAGATCTACACGATCGGATGTGATGGGGTGGATGTCGACCACCTCCTCACTTGCCTCCTTGCAAAGGCGCATGCAATTCCCTTGCAAATACCTCAATTTGCCCTTGCACCAGAGGAAGCTTCGTAGATCAGACATGCAGTTTGTGCTCGACAAGATCGCCTCTCGTTTGGCAGGTTAGAAGGGAAGGCTCATCACAAACGCTAGCTAGCCGACCCTCATCAAGTTGATTGGTCCTCATGTCGTGCATGGAGTACTTTCTAACCTCCTTTGTGCCAACTAAGTGGCTGATCACGAAAGCCAAAGGGTTAATCTGAGCCTTCCTATGGAGAGGTTTGGAAGCATGCAATGGGGGCACTGCCTAGTGAATTGGCAGAAGGTTTGCAGCCCCAAATCGATGGCTCTGGTCCAAATGGATGTCTCCGGAAAAGGCATGGGTTGGCACGCAGGTCCCTTGCTCCCCTCCTCATAGGACGCTTTTCGATGCCTCGACCGTGATTTCCCTAGGTGATGGCATGACAACGAAGTCCCGGCATTCGCGGTGACTAGGTAGTGAAACTCCTGTGGACATTGCTTCAAACATGTTCTGGCGGGTCAGATTCAAAAATAGGTCTGTGGCCAGTGAGCTCCATAACTCAAGTTGGATATGTTCCCTTTGATCCTTGGACTCAAAGGTGGATTCATTAGCTTGTGGATTCGACTCCACGATGTCAATTCGTTGACTTCCACCCCGGATTCGGTAATCTGGAGGTGGACATCGTGTGAGACTTACAATGCGAGGTCCGCTTACGACACCCAGTTTGTTGGCTCCTTTTGCACTTTAGACTCGGGTGTTGTCTAGAAAGCGAGCACAAAACCCAAATGGCGCTTCTTTTGCTGGCTTCTGGTGCAAAATCAGATCCTAACCCGGGACTGGCTAATCGCCCATGGGTGGCCATGCAGTGAAATTTGCTCTCTCTATGGCTCTAGCATTGAATCGAATGTGCACCTCATCTTTGGTTGTAACATCTCCAAGCAGGTTTGGCGATCCAATGCAACCAAGCTCAGCCAGCATCGGCTCACCCCTCCTAACCATGCCATGACCATCCACGGCTAGTGTCGCGGGGATTTCGCGGCAATATACATTTCTACGGATCAGGGGGCACAAGAGGACGATCTAGGCGGGTTCACACGAGGGATTTTACCTAGGTTCAGGCCCTCTTTGCGGAAGAGGTAATACCCTACTCTTGCTGGATGATTGAACTTGCCTCGTATGAGGATTTTATAGTGGAATGGCAAGGGAGAGCTATCTACTAGTTACCTGAGAGTCTAACCCTTTGACCTGGGGTTCCAACCCCGCCTTATATAGGGCTGACGAGGTTGGATAACTACAACCGTCGAGTCGGTTAGATCGTGCTGATCGTGCGGATCGTGCGGGGTAACTGTCGCTAGGAGGGCACGTTGACTGCGCACGTTCCCCCTGGTAATGGCGTATTAATCGTGCACCGTTGGTTGAACGGGTCGCGGTAACGGCTGCCTTGATGACACTCCGACGGTTCTGCCGAGTGGGCTTCGTGGACCCGGTTTGGACCACACTCGGCCATGTTAGCCGAGTCCTCGTCTTGAGCCTACCCCGGGGTGATCCCACCGTCAGCTAGTGGTATTCGGCTCATGCCATGTTGTCGACTATTGATAGGCATGGTTTTGACGGCATTGTTGCATACGCAAGCTGGAATATTTAGAAGGAAAGGAATAATCACATTTTCAGTCACACCTATCAGACTGCTAATGACGTCGTGTTCTCTGCCATTGAGGACATCAAGGTTAGGCCCATGGCCTTTGTAAGGTAGTTAGTTACGACAACAGTTAATCGGCTTTAGCTTGGTGTTGGGCACCGTATGCGGCACAAAGCTTGGTTGACTCTTTGTACATTGTGAGAACCCGTGTTTTCTAAAACCTAAAAATTAGGATTAAGAGATTGAGTTCATTCATTTCATTCATGCATATCAAAAGTTTGGGAGAAATTAAATTTTTTCTTTATATCGGATAAACATTTAACAAATGTATATATGTAAACATAATAAGTTGCACAATTCCAATATATGTGCTCAAATAGCTAGATTACAAATATAAATATCCAAAATCAGACTTACCAAAAGATTTAAATAGTACGAATCCAATATTCGAGAAGGGAATAATTACAAGAAATCAATGTCATGTACAAATTTCTATCAAAACATATTAATATCACAAGGGATTTTACATTACACTGTTACAAAGAAATAAATAAAAGAAAATTTTCTGATGAGCTATTCATTTCCTTCTCTTTAACCTTGTCTTCTTTTTCCTTTTCACCTGCACAAGGGAAATAAAAACTACACAAGAATACTTGGGTTAGGATTAAATTGTTTGCACCTCTGAGGAGGTGCAATGTTTTATTTTGGAGATCAGCCTTATGAAACTAGAGAATTAGTTCTAGTTTCAATAAGGTTAATATTGACCTATGGAACAATTTATTTCAAAGGCATTAGTGCTTAAGGCAATGCTTAAGCCAAACTTTAGGCAACTAATGAAGGCAACATTAGGCAACCAATCGAGGCATCAATTCATTAAGTTCCATAAGCCAATCTGTGTTTAGACTAATCTCCGTGAATTAGGCAACCGATTATGTTTTAAATGAATTAGGGTCTACTTTCAAGTATAAATCCAGTAGCCCTAAGCATTTAAAAATGCTAGATAACTTGATCTTAGCAACAGCCAACGTACAACAGCAATAGGCAATCGAATCCATATTTATCTTCAACCTGTCCAAGAGGAATGCATCAACCATAAGCTGCTAGTGGCAGTAGCCTTGCCACCTCAAGCTTGAGGAGGATAAGGATCAAACTAGGGGCTGCCATGTATGCAGCTTATTCACCAAAACTGGAGATGAGTCACTCAATAGGTGTCAAACAAAGCCAATTTCGAAATCCCAGCACACCAGCCCCCAAACACCTATAAATAGGGTCTTACGAGCTCCATTTTCAGTCCAACATCACTCACAATCAGCACCACACCAATAGTCAGGAGCTAGAAGTAAACAAGGCAGCGAGGAGGAGGAGGCAAAGCCTGAAGAAGCAGGTTTTCAGAATACCTCAAGACCAAGCTTCAGCTTGCTTAAGGTAAAAATAGAGGAGATGGAACTTTTAGCAAAAGAGAAGAAATACCTAAGTTTAGCAGAGATATTCTGCGTTAGGTTAAATGAACCAATCCTCTAAATCAAGTAAAAGTAATCTGTTCTTATCAAATTAGAATAAAAAGAAAGAAAAAGAGCATAGGTAATCTGTTCTTATCAGTTTAAAGAAGTAGATAAAGATAGGAAAAATAGAAGTTAGATGAATCAGAGGTAAGAAAGGAGAAGGTATAGTGATCTGTTCTTATCAGTTTTGAAGTCAGATAAGGAAGAACTAGAGAAAGATCAGGGGGAATTAAGCTAATAATCTTTATAGCATCCGTCCATGCATATATATATATATATATATATGTATATATATATATATATAGAGAGAGAGAGAGAGAGAGGGCAAGCCAACAAAGGACATAAACTAAGAATCAAGTATATAATCTGTTCTTAATTTTGATAAATCAGAAAACCATAAACTCTTTATGCTAAATAATCAAAGCACGTCAAGTGTAGATTCTGTTCATATCAGTGATAACCGCATAACAATAGTATTAGGTATGCTAAGAAATAAATAATGAAACATAGGAAAAGTGTATAGCAGTCTGTTCTTAGGTAGAATGCCGAATGTAATCCCAAGGTAAACAAAGTCAAGAGTAGCAGCTGTTCCTCAAGTTGTCAAGAATAGGGCACATATCATCCAGAACCGAGCCAAATCGCATAACAAGAAATTGAGCACTTAGAAACACTAATCATAAGGCAACAGTAAGCACTAGTTAGCACTCTCTAACGCTCAACTAAACTTATGTCAAACCAAGTCCTATGAACCATGAATAATCAAGCATCACAACCGGATTGGTTTAGAACCCTAGAAATTGGGGGAAATAGAAAGAAAGAAGGAAGAAGGGGGTTTGGGGAACCTACCTGCAGTGGAGGCCACGGCTCGCCACTGGCGGGAGGTGGGCCGACGGAGCTCCGGTGAGGGAGCTGCGAGGCCAGCCACGGCCGTCCCAGGCGACGGCCGAGGCAAAGCGACCGGAGGGATGGCCGGAGCAAGGCAACCGGAGGCGGCCGAGATGGAGGCGGCCGAGACAAAGGCGCCGAGGGGAGCGGCGCAGGCGGCTTTTGCTCAGAGGGCCCGAGCAGGCGACGAGACGACGCCCGAGGTGGCAAAGAGGTCGAGCCCGAGCCCTAGGCTCGTGGCGGTGGTGTCCGAGGCCAGGGGGGGCACGGCGGCAGAGGTGTGCTCGGAAGAAGGAGGAACCGAAGCCAAGGTGGCGGCGCGGTGACGAGGCCGAGAGGGGTGCGGCGATTTAGAGAAGCATCGGGAGGAAGAGAGAGAGGAGAGAGTAAGGGGGCGGCGGCGTGTGAGAAGAGTGAGGAGATGGAGGAAAAATCGGTTAGGGTAAAACCCTAACCGGGATAATGAGTGGGCCATGGGCCAAAAGATGGCCACGGCCGGCCCAATTTGAGGGTAGAAAATATTTTTCTTTTCTTTTTCTCCTTGTGTATTGGAGAAAATCCCCTATAAATTGAGAATTTATAAATATATATATATATATATGCTTCAAATCTAATGGACTGATCTAATGACACTATTTCAATTTAAATAACTCATATCTTTAATCTAAATGATATGTAAATGTACACATATCCGTTCAAATAAAATCTAAAACTCTTTTCTATAACATCCTGCAAATTTAGAATTCAAGATTTTGTAAAAATATTTAAAAATTCACAAATTTCAACTGTTTAATAACTGCACCACACCAGCCAAGTTGTTAATAGTTAATTCTATAAATTCAGAAGATAGAGCAGATAAAAAAATCAAGAAAATTATAACAAATATCATCTATTGCACTGTCTTCGACAAGGTAGTCCACGTCAATCCAAATTCTGTAAATCAACCCCATCAGCATAAGCATGCATATCTGCATATACAATTGCTATCTTTGGAAATAGTTCATTCGGACAATTATTTCACTTCAGATCCCGAAGTTTTGCCAATTTCGTCCAAAGGGACTTCTCACTTCATTTCTTATCCATCACAAGGCAAGTTCATTTCTTGTTCATGTTTGAGAATTATTTCTATTAACATATATGCAAATTTCCTTCTTCTTATCACCTGGCTTGTGATAACTAATAAATGAACTGCATTATGATTTGCTGAATCATATATTGGTGGGCAGTGGAACCCTGGTTTGGAACTTGTGGGGTGGTCAGGGTTCCATTGCATATGGTATCATCATAAGGTTAATAACAAATGTCAGTTGGCATTCTCACGCCGTATAGATAGCGTTAACCACAAGATCTGTTATGGGACAGGCGAGTCAAGTAACACCTTCTTAGTACATATCTCCCAGAAACGTATGTAAAGTAACACCTGGAGAAGCGTTATGTCCCTCGTCCAGGGGAGCGATAAACCCTGAATTTACGCTTTGGGAGGCGTTATGTCCCTGGAATATTCAGAAAAGTACGCTATAATGACGAGGTGGGTAGTCGGTGCTGGACCAACTACGTAAGGGGAGATATTGCCAAGGGAAGGGTGAAATGACTCGGAACCTTAGACCTGGCCACGCACCAATAAGTGTGTGATGGGTCTCGTACCCGGCATGAAAGCTAAGTACCACTTGTGGATAAAGTAGCGCACCTCTACAGAGTGTATTGAAGTGTGACACTGTCACTCCCTGTTCTGGGTATGAATTGCGATCGTGGCGGGAAAGGAACCATCGGAGGTTCTAACGACCCGTGAAGCCTTCTGAACATAGATAAATTAAAACTCGACTTCTGTCCAGAAATGTGTTGGAAAAATGCGTATCCTTTGAGGACTTTGTCCTAATAGAAATAATCATGCAAACAACTTTTGCTATTATGAATTTGTTGAGTACCTTCTGTACTCATCCCCTACATAAACTCTCCTTTGTTAGACTCTGAACCGTTAGAGGTTGAATACGAAGAAGTTGAAGCTCAGGAAGAAAAAGAGAAGCCGGACCTGACTGAAGGAGTAGAAGGAGTCGATTACTACATCGACTATGGAGAACAAGAAATGACAGAATTAGAACAAGAGTAGAATAATATAGAGCTAATCATAGTAAAAATAAAAGCTTATTTAGTTGGTGTCTGTGTTTAATTTTTAGCTCTATATTTCAGTTGTTATTTCCAGTTGAACGTATCTTATTGTATTACCGTTGTAACTTTTCTATATTGGAGTTTGTAATATATATAGTTGTTGGACCATCAATCCTTCTATTGTACATTCTGATGGATGTAATATAATGAGATGTGATTTTGTTATATTATATCAAAGACTAGCACACTACATCGTGCAGTGGTGTGCAGGGTCGCTTCATACATATACCATTTTTTATACTGTTTTCTCTTTCTAATAGAATGAACAGTATTCCTGTGGTGCATTCAAAAAAATACGCGCACATTTTTCTCATTACCCATTTCCAGTTAACTAGCCTGCAGCCAATGGAGTCACCACCACTACTACAGGATACCGGATCACATGTGGTTCAGAAATCTCATCACAAATGGTTTTTTGGACCGCCTGTAAGTATGAGTCTGTGATGAGATTGCCTCATCATAGATGATTTCTCAACTATGTTATCATCTGTGATCATATCACATATCATAGATGGTTCTATTTCATAACCGTCTGTGATACCACAGATGGTTCTATTTCACAGATGATATCACACATGGTTCTATTTCAGAACCGTCTATGATATCCTTTTTCATTAACAAAAAAATATGTTTAATGACTATCCCAATAAAAGCTAGCCATTAAAACAAAAAATGGTTATCAACACAAGTATTCTATTATGAACATATCAATATACATCTAAACATGTATATACCTTATCAACTGAGATCGTAACTAACTAAATGGCTATCCACACAATTACTAAGTTCTAATGGCTAAAATTGAACAATCATACAAATTCTGAAGAAGGACCAATCTGGATCAAGAACTCTTTGTTGAAGTTGATTATCGCCAATATCTTTCCAACAATTGTATGATGAACCATCAACAACCTGAAAACCTGTGTGCCATCACACATGGCTGTGAGCATTTCATGTCCAAATCTAGCAGATCTAAGCGAATGAGGGAAGGATTCATCAAGCAAGCACTGACCTTGGAGGAAGCCGCAATCCTCAACCTCCTTATGGACGACATCGAGGACTGAGTCGATGAGCTCCACACCCTTGGTTTCCTTGGCCTAGTGTTGTTGGCGTTGGACTAGCCGAAGACGAAGTTGTCAGGGCAGAAGATAGACTAAAAGCAAGAAATCAGGCACAACATCAATGAATGGAGGAATATATGATATATCCACACAAAATGCACAATAGAAGCGTGACAAGAATGCACCTATGAACTTGGTGAATACATAAATTTGCAGCCAGGATCCCCCAGAGGAGGCACAAACAATACAAAGATTAGGCTTGAATTGTAGCAGACGGCAAGCCGATCAACCACTAATACCGATCTCAAGCACAAGTAGCAGCACGCACCAACAACATCAAAACAACATAAGGTAGAGGGACACATCAAAAGATAAGCTTTAAACTTCACAGTATAAGCTCACGATTAGACCAAGACGACTCATTTTAGCACTAGAGCCTCAAAATCAATCCGAGCTCCTACCACAAATCACCCCCAAAATGGTGCTCCATGATTCCTGGCTGGAACTGAAGACCACGGCGCAACACGTGGTAGGTCTTCAGCGCGCTAGCTGCATGAATCTAAGACCACGCCGCACGAACTCGACGGAGAGGGAGCAGGAGTGTACTTGCACATAAGCTGTTGCTGTTGCAAGAAATGCTGGTGGCGACGGAGCATCGGAGCTCCAGATAAAGTTGTCGTCACATTTCTACCTCCCACCACCTGCCATCCCGCTGCGCCAGCCGCCCAGATCAACGGTGGCGAGGGCAACGACGCCTAGATCTGACGAGGCGAGGCGGCGACACTTGAATCCGACCGCGAGGATGGAGGTGGCAACAGTCATGGTCGTTGTCTCGTCGCCCTCCACGATGGTGATAGCGAAGGTGGGAGGCGGAGACGGAGGCGATGCCTCATCTGGATCTAAGAGGAGGGGGAGCAGGAGGAAAGAGAGTGGCACGCTGGCATGAGGAGAAGGGAGGTGCCGGTGGAGGAGTGAGAGAGGGGTGGGCGAAATCGCGGATCTGTACAAAGTGGGGGACGGTGACAAAAGGGTGAAGAGAGAGCTATGGTTTTTAACGATGACAGATGGGCCAAATGGTTTAGTTGGGGGCGGTTTGGAGTTAAATGGACCAAACAAGCTCTTTTTAAAAAACTGTATATCATGACACTATAGGCGGTTTTTTTAACCGTCTGTGATTAGTTAAAAACCATCTGTAGATAATATTATCGTAGACAATTTTAGTAAACCATCTGTAATTGGGGGTTTTGTATGACTTTTTTTAAGCACTGCACTCACCAATTTATAAAAGAAGAGCTGAGCCAGCGTATGCACGTACGTAGCAGTTAAGCAGCTAGTTCCTTTGTTCCTTTCGGTCGATGGTAGCTAGCTACATCTGCACTAAGTATTGTCGGCATCGATCCATGCAAGTATGCAACAACTCCGTTAACTCCATTGAAGAGACAGAAGACCATGTTCAGAGAAAGGGTCATGCATGCATTGCGTGAGGAGTAGATTGCATGCAGGAGATGTTCGTATTTGGTTGCATGTCCTGATCAAGTTAATGTACTAACTAATTAGAGCATGCGTGCATGTCATGGAGAATCTAACGCAGGGACTTGAGGCACATGATCAGAAAAGAGTAGAGAGGATATTGATGTGTAGTATATTCAGATACACTACCGGATTTTCGACCTTTGCCGTGTGCCCAGGGCACACGGCGAAGCACGAAATGCGCTCGGCAAAGCGTTTGCCGAGTGTAACACTCGGCAAACACCGCTCGGCGTACACCCTGCCGGCAAAGTTTTGTTTGCCGAGTGTTTTATATCGCGCACTCGGCAAAATATTTGCCGAGTGCCAAATCGGACACTTGGCAAAAAAAAGCAACTAAACGGCAGGAACGCCTTAACGGCCTCTTTGCCGAGTGTCGACGGCACCCACTCGGCAAAAATAGGACACGTGGCGCTCCCACAGCGCTGCCTCCGGTAGCAGTTTGCCGAGTGTCCGGACTACAACACTCGGCAAACGTGTACTCTTTGCCGAGTGCCGTGTAAGCGCACTCGGCAAACCACTCCTACTCTTTGCCGAGTGCCGTGGAAGGGCACTCGGCAAACACTCCTACTATTTGCCGAGTGCTGTGGAGGGGCACTCGGCAAACACTCCTACTATTTGCCGAGTGCGTAGCATTGACACTCGGCAAACCCCATGCTATTTGCCGAGTGTCTTGGTAGTGACACTCGGCAAACAGCGTACCAAATGGCAAGAAAAATGTCAGTTTGCACAGGCTTGCGCCACGTGTCACCTTTGCCGAGTGTTACACTCGGTAAACCATGCTTTGCCGAGTGTAACACTCGGCAAAGTGTGAATCATATTTTTTTTTGTTTTCATTTCCAGGAATCCCTGCAATTCAAAACAATTTATATATCCCCATATCCCCATATCCCCAGCACCCCATATCACATACACATCACATACATCACATACGTCACATAAACATACATCACATAAATAATATCACATAAACAATACATCACATAATCACATATCGGTTTGATCAATCAAATGTCGCAAACGGAATACAACAAGACATAGTACGAAAACAACAAGTCATAGTCAATCAAACGGAATACTCCAAAGCACAAATGTCACAAATGTCATAACACTAAAGCACCTTCAGACGGCCGAATACTCCACACTTGATTAGCACCTTAATCTGCATCAATCAAGGAGCAGAAACATGTAGTTAAAAGTAAGAAGTATGCATATGAAAGTAAACAGAAAAGTCAGAAGCACGAACATACAGAGTTCACAGAAGGTAGCGAGTTAGAAGCAAACACTAATCGGAGTCAATGTGACCACGGCTCCCATTGGTGCTGCGAATATCCAACTCCGGGCTCATTCGATGCCGCTGACTGATTCTGCAGAAAAGAGAGAATATAGATCAGTTTGGTATTTCAGAAACTAGAATGAGTGATTAGAAAATTATAAAGTTACCGGAGTATTTGGAGCAGGTTGAGGAGGAGGGGCTGGCATCGCTGGCGGAGCTTGTCCGATTGCAGCATAGACACCCCTCATCATTTCATACATTTGCGTGCGCTCTGCCGCCAGCCTCTGCTCGATCCTCTGCTCGATGGACGCCTCTAGTTCCTCCCGTTGCCTCCTTTCCTGTTCCAGCTGGGCCTACAGTATTTCATCCGAATGTTACAATGCAATGCAAAAGTATGTAAAAACCATGGATGACGAATGAAATAGAAATAACCTGGAGTTCGTTCATCTGGAACCGTGTATGCTCTGGGCGAGGGCGTATTGCCGGGCTGGAGGTCGTGCTCTGGGCTCGAAGCTGAGAGAGAGAGGGAGTGCAGGCCGTATCGATTGTGCCGTCGCCAATCCAGAACCGGCCATGCTTCTTGCCTCCTCCCGCCCTCATAACCACCTCCCCATCAAGGTCATGTGCGCTCGGATCGTACTCTGGGCCGTGGACCGCCTTTGCCATCGATGTGTATCCATCGAGGCGACTGTGGACGGACTCGTTGCTGTACGCCGAGGGCGGGTCTTCCGGATTATAATTGACGCCGTGCATCGCCTTCGACTTGTGGGCCAAAGCGTAAGCCTTGAACTGGGAGCAAGGCTGACCTTCGTTTGCCGCCGACTGCCAAAGAAAAGCAATATGATTCTTTAAGGGACCGTCCGCGAAGAAATTAAACAGAATTACGCATTAAAATAAAGAAATGCGTTTGCGTACCCATCTAGCCGCGTATCCAGCGAGGTTGAGGTTGCCTTGATGGTGTGGTGCACCTCTCATCAGCAAACGCCGTTCCCGACAAGCGTTGTGATTCTCCTCCCACGCGGGGTCGCACCACTTGTCCACGATCTGCGCCCAGCACTGCAGATCGAGGGCGCACCACCTCGGAGGCACCTACGGCATCAAGTACATGATATATAAGAAGATAAAATTAAGCGTAAGTAATTTCAGAAATAATAAGTATTAATGTACTACATTTACCCGTATGTATTGATCCCGGGTCAGCTTCATGGTCCTAGCGTCTTTTTTAGTGACCCTCTCTCCAAGGTGTTCCGCGTGGAATTGGATCACGGCCTAGACACGCGCCTCGTAGTACATGTCCTTGACTAGTTTCTTGGCGGCTTTGTCAGCCACAGCATCGGCCTTAGCTTCGTATCCCGGCTCGCATCTAAAAAAATCCTGCATATAGACACGATGTATCCAGTCATTATTTCAAGAATGTCGAAGCAGTGCGATGTATTGAGTAATGTAGTGCGAAAAAGACTTACCCACAACTCGGCCTTCACCCGCTCAGCTGTGTTGGCGAACTCCCTTCCATCCCGATCACGGGCGTCCGGCGCGGCGGAGTAGTGGGCCCATGTGTACGCCGGCTCGAGAACTCCGCCAAACTGCACCATGCCAGGGAACTTCTCCTTGATCAAAAGTCCAAGGACGCCGTTCACATGGCGTGCGTGATCACCCGCACCAACCTTCTGCCAACCCCTGCCCAAGTGATTAAGACAAATTATTAGTTTCTATTGTAATTTTGAACATACCAAGGGAAAAAATAGTGACAACATCTAGAGTTAATTACCTCTCTCCATCGGGTCGAATAAGCGGGCGTCTTTCTGAAGGTATCGGTCGCCTCGGGAGGCTCGAGGGACCTCGCAACCACACACGAGAAGAAGTAGAGGAAGAGGTACCCCCTGCCTCCTCCACCCCTGCCCCCTCCTCCACCCCTGCCTCCTCCTCCACCTCTACCTCCTCCTCAGAGGCAGAGTGAGCGGAAGGTAGAGAGTCAGACCCAGACGGCGCCGAAGGTACAGGCGACTCTGGCCTCCTCCCGCCTCCACCCTTCCCTCGACCCCTGCCTCCACCCCTGGGTCTACCCCGAGCTCTCTTCCTGGACCCTTCAGCTGCATCGGACTCTCTCCCCTTCGCCTTCGAGTAAAGCGACGCTAACGTCTTCCTCATACCGCCCACCATTGTTCAATCAACTGCACAGATAATACAGCTAAATATCAGCGACAATAAACGAAACATACTTAGAAAATAACATGGTATGACAAATAAGAAATCAATTAGTACGGATCATACATGTACTAGAAATAATCATCATCATCGAGATTAGCTGGATCATAAGTTTCATCATCACTGTCACGCATGTCGAGATAATCATCCTGGTGCTCGGAAGGAGGAACGTCGTCATCACCATCAAAGCTTAGGTGTAACCGCTGAAGTAATTCTAAGTCATTCACATTGTGAACCTCGTCTCCGGCATCCTCATCTGCACCAATTTCATTGTCTACTTCCATGCCCTGAGCCTCGGTTAAGTCTATCTCGAAATTCCCTACGAGCCCATCTTCTTGAAAGAACTCTCCCTCATATGTGTTGGGGTCTATGTTGTAATCTTCATTGTTTGGGACAGGTAGTTTACCGTGTGGTGGTACCTTGTACACAACATCCCAACCCTTAAGACGGTCGACGGTTTGGCACGGGTAAGAGAGGTAATAAACTTGCGTGGCCTGTTGAGCCACAATATAGACATCGTCTCCGGGTAAGACGGACGATTGTCGAATTTCGACTAGCCCAAGATTAGGGGTCCATCTCGCTACTTCAGGATCAAACCAATGGCATTTGAATATAACAGGATTAAGAGGTTTGCAACCTTCAAAATTGAGTTCGTAAATTTCTTCAATTCTTCCATAGTACTCAACCCCATCTAAGCCTGCCGTAAAAACTCCGGTATTTGTTGTTCTTCGATTGGGCCGACTCTGCTCGTGGCTTGTTGTATGAAAGCGATATCCATTCACGTCATAAGCCGTAAATGACCTGACCCTATAGGCACAGCCATCAGCAACTTGTCTCAATTCAGCACTCATAGACTGATCGGTTTTTCCCTACAAGTCCGGATTGTGGTAGTTTGTTAGGTTAGTCGCATGGAGCAACTTGTAATGTCAAACTAAGTACGAGCATGTACTGGACACTACCTTCTGTTTGAACCAAGAAATGAAATCGGGCAAGCCATTACCCACACCTTCTCTAAGAAGGGTCGCAGCTTCGTGGAGGGTAGCTTCCCTTGATTCACGCCAGAATTGCTCGTGAAACTCCCTGTAGCAATGAGAAACAGGGGAGTTGGACACAAAATTGTGACATGTATTAGAAATAAAATTTTGAGAACTTACAGCATGTACGGCTCCACTTCGGTTAGGTTGGTCAAGACATATAGCATAATAGTGCGCCACTCTTCATGTTTCAAGGTCTTGTTAGTCGCACCACTTGCACTTCCTAGTTGCCCTCTAAAGATGCTAAGGTTTGATTCATCTTCGGGGTTGCCAGCATTGTAACGAGTGGGTGGATTATGCACGCTAGGAAGATTGTCAGCATAGTATTTTGTTGTGAAGTTTGACACCTCTTCCAGGATGTATGCCTCTGCTATGGATGCTTCAATTTTGCATTTATTTTTACATTTACTTCGAAGAACCTTTTGAAATCTCTCAATTGAATAGCACCAACGGCCCTGCACAGGCCCCCCCCATTCGTGCCTCATACGGGAGGTGCAAAATCAAATGCTGCATCGGATTAAAGAAGCCGGGTGGAAAGATCTTCTCCAACTTACAGAGCAACACAGGCGCCATTCTTTCCATGTCTGCAACCACAGTACGAGATAACTCTTTAGCACAAAGGTGGCGGAAGAAATTGCTCAACTCCGCCAGCACTATCCAAACATGCTCAGGGACATAGCCTCGAATCATCACCGGCAGTAGCCGCTCAAGCCATATGTGGTAGTCATGACTCTTGAGCCCGTTGATTCGCAAAGTAGCTAAGTTCACTCCCCTCTTCAGATTCGCTGCATACCCATCAGGGAACATTAAGGTTTGGAACCATTGTAGTACTTCCCTCCTTTGGGCCCTCGTCAGAACGAAATCGGCCTTAGGCTTTCTCCATGACTTCCCGCTTCCGTGAGGCGCCATGTCTAGCTTTGGTCTATTGCATAATCTCGCTTGATCCACTCTAGCCTTAACGTTATCCTTTGTCTTCTCAGGAATGTCCATGATTGTACCAAAAATTGCCTCGGCGACATTCTTTTCAGTGTGCATTACATCAATGTTATGTGGAAGAATAAGGTCATCAAAATAGGGGAGGTTCCACAAGCACGACTTGTGAGTCCAGGCATGTTGCTCACCATATCCCTAGAAAACCATCTCCTTCCGCATTGACCTCGAGAGTGTCTAACTGAGCACGAACCGCGGCACCAATCATCATTTGGGGTGCAGGGCCTTCGACAACTACATCTTTCGTAAAGTTCTGCATGTCTCGTCTGAATGGATGGTCAAGAGGGAGGAATTGTCGATGTTTGTCGAAGGAAGAATACTTGCCACCCTTCGTCAACCAAATGAACATCAGAGCCGCCCTGCATACTGGGCATGGGAATTTACCATGCACACACCAGCCACAGAATATTCCATACGCCGGTAGGTCATGTAGGGAGTACTGGTACCAAACATGCATTTTGAAGTTTGTCTTCGTAGCTCGGTCGTATGTCCAGACCCCGTCCTCCCAAGCATGGACCAAATCATCCATCAGCGGCTCCATGTACACACTCATATTCTTCCCCGGGTATTCAGGCCCTAGAATTATCAGCGACAGGAATATGTTCTGTCGTTGAAAGATAACGCCGGGGGGGAGATTGAGGGGAATAACAAACATGGGCCAACAGCTGTACGAGGCAGTCGTCATACCATATGGATTGAACCCATCAGTTGCTATCGCAATTCGTACATTCCGAGCCTCTAGAGCTTTTTCACGATGAATCATATCGAACCTCTTCCATGCTTCACCATCGAATGGATGTACCAGCTTGTCAGGATTGTATCGACGCCCGTCTTTGTGCCATGTCATCTGTTTGGCAGATTCCATGGTCATATAAAGCCGTTGGATTCTCGGTATGAATGGAAGATACCGAAGGATCTTCACGGGGATTGTCAGCTGCCTCTTCTGACCATCACCAGAATCTACCTCAAGATACCTAGAGGAATTGCACTTCACACAGTACTTTGCATCCGCGTGTTCTTTCCTAAATAAGATACATCCCTTTGGACAAGCATGTATCTGCTCATATGGCATCTTAAGTGCACGGAGGACTTTCTTCGACTCGTACATGCTCTTTGGCAGAACGTGACCTTCCGGGAGAAGGCTACCAACAACTGTCAGCATTACATCGAAGGATTCTCGGCTCCAGCTAAACTAGGACTTGACAGCCATGAGGCGTGCGATGGCATCCAGCTGAGAAACCTGGGTATGCCCGTGAAGGGGTCGCTGTGCCGCAGACAACATATCATAAAAGGCCTTTGCGGTTGGCTCCGGCACTTCCTCCGTAGGTCGCACATGTGCTTCATCAAAGTCATCTAGCATGTCTCCGATTCCGGCATCATAGTCGTCCGTGCGTTGTCGCACCACCTCCTCTCTGGCACGTTCGGACTCACCATGGTAGATCCACCGTGTATAGTCTGGCATAAACCCATTCTTGCAAAGGTGTTGGCCCATGACCTCCTTTGTTTGTCGACGCGAGTTTCCGCAAATACTGCAGGGACACCAAGTGCCACGAGGTCCCTTAGCCCTTGCAAATGCTACTTCCAAGAATGCATCGGTCTTCTGAATCCATTCATCGGTCAACAATCCCTGACTAGAGCGGCCAGCGTACATCCACTCACGATCATCCATCTTCTGATATTTTGGGAATAGACGTGCATCAGCTATGTAGTAGGTAAAGATAGGTCCTAATCCCACTCGAGGATGTGTAGATTGGGCCGTTTCCATGCTCTACTCCGATCCGAGACAGAATTTCGGCAGCACCTCCCCGCTGTTCTCCAAATACACGTCTCGGCAACAAACCAAGAGAATGTGTATCCGGAGAACAAAGGGGAGATGCTACCGAAACTCTGTCTCGGATCGGAGTAGAGCATGGAAACAAACCCAATCTACACATCATCGGGCTGTCCAAAAAAACGTGGACAATTCAAAACAGTTACGGTTATAGATATGCAAAGACTTGCATATTTATAACCATAACTCCTTCGAACGGGAGACGCCTAGGTTACGTGACTGTATTTGAATAAAGATTTGTAGCCTTATCATATGGTAGGTCTGAGAGGTAGATGGCTTACACCAAAACAACGAGTAAGATCTAAATTTGATAGTCATCCAGATCTTAGGATCATGATCTTGTTCCTACAACCAAATCATATGTTAACCAGAGAACAATCCTACCAAAGGATCCTACCAAAGGCTATATTTTTCTTTTTGCCACTTCTAGAGGTTTCCCGAAAGTATAGTTTTCATACATTCGTCAAGCATGCATTTGTCATTTTTCCATGATAAAAAACTATGTGGGGATGTATAACCTTATTTGTTTTCACAGATTACAGTACAAGGGGATAAAAAAGGCACTCAACCAATTAGGTTTGTTGTATTAGAATATTAGCTTGAGACTGAAGTAGTGGATGATTCATAAGTACACTAGAACACAATTGGCCAAACCTGGCATGGCCCGACAAGGGCTTGGCCTGGCTATACCTACATTCATCAAGCAAGTTATGAAAAATAATCAAAATTGGGCAAGGGACAATACATCGAGGCCTCTGTCATTGCAGGGGAATCAAAATTTTGGTTTCAAGCACCATTTGATCCTTGAGATTAGAAAACTTCTTGTATTTATCCATGTTAGACTATTTTGCTGCAGATTTTGTCCCTTTTGGCAGGATTCTCAAGAAAATTCAATTCATAATCCATTCTTTCAGAAATTTTAACTGAATTGGTGACAAAGAATCTCTGAACATGTGTAGTGGAAACGATCTAATTACTTCAACAGGAATACCTTGAAATCCTCCGGTGAGCTCGCGGTGGCCGGCGTTGAGGGGCAGAGGGGGAGGCGGCCGGTGGTGGCGGGGTGCAGGAGAGCGGCGGCGAGGGGCGGCCGGCTGTGGCAGTGGGGCGGCGAGGGCCGGCCGGGCTGCGGTAGTGGGGCAGCGAGGGACGGCGACAGCCTCCGGGGAAGGCCGCGGCGATGGCGGCGGTGCGCTGCGGGGCGGCGGCCGGGGGCTACGGGGGAGGCGGTGGCGGCTGGCGGGCTGGGGCAGCGGCGGCAGGAGGCGGCCTTGGGGCGCCGGCGGCGACGGGAGGCGGCCTTGGGGAGGAGCGGGGCGGGGCGGAGCGGCACGGTGGGCGGCGGCCGGGGCGGAGGAGCGGGGGCGGCGGCCTGGGCGGAGGAGCGGGGCGGGGCGGAGCGGCGCGGTGGGCGGCGGCCGGGGCGGAGGAGCGGCGCGGCAGATCTAATTTTGGGGCGATTTGGTGAAGAGATTGGGCGCGCAGGGAAACCTAATAAACATTCTTTGCCGAGTGCCTACGTTTGCCGAGTGTCGTATCTCGGGCACTCGGCAAACACGGGAGTTGAACCTTTGCCGAGAGCAACACTCGGCAACTACGAAATTTTATCCTTTGCCGAGTGTCGAGTCATAAACACTCGGCAAACATTTGAATTCTCTAGTTGCCCCGTGTCTCCGTGTTTGCCGAGTGTCAGAAACTAGACACTCGGCAAACAGACACCTTTGCCGAGTGTAACACTCGGCAAAGGCCCTCCATATGACTTGCACAAATGCAATACTTGTATACCTCATACATTTTTTATCTTATATACCTCAATACATTTTTTACATATAATATACTACATATAAGTTGTTTTGTAGGATTTTCCATAATTTTTGAATTGATTTAATATTTTCTAAATTTTAAATGCCTAGAAATGCACTTAATGGCTTAAATATAGCAAACGTACCCGGAAAAATGCCAAATTTTGACATGTCACATGTAATGGTGTATGTTGACTGTGGAAAAGTTTTCAAGTCCAACCGACGAAGCAGCGGTCGCTTCGCATGCAAACCTGACCTGTTCCCTCTCGAAACCTAGTTTCTTTCTCGAAGATTGTCCTGTTTGTAAGCAGTCTACGTGACAACTTTTGTGAAACATTTTCAATTTTTTACCACAGCTTTCAGGGGTCATATCATGACACCATGCCAAGTTTCGTGATTTTTGGGTTTCGTTTGAATTTTTGAGAATTAAAATAGCAATAACCACCATGTTGCTGCCCGAGTATCGGCCACCTGGTGTCTGGGCCTCCTCTTCTTTCCTTACGTAAGGCCTAAACATACATTAAAGACCACCAATAAGATTTTTTTATCCATTTCTGGCGATTATTTTATGTACCTGCAGCTCAAATTTGAATTATATCCATTAAATGCATAGAAATGCATTTAATCGCTTAAATATAGCAACCGGACCCTGGAAAATGCCAAAGTTTGACATGATACATGTATTGGTGTATGTTCACTGTACAAAAAGTTTCAAGGCCACTATATAAGTAATAATTTTCTAATTGAAACTAAGAAAACATGGAAAAAAACAAGGTTTGCCGAGTGCCATAACTACGACACTCGGTAAACATGAACAGTGCTAACGGGTCCAGCTGTTTGCCGAGTGCCCGAGGAAAAACACTCGGCAAAGGAACCATGCCGTCGCCCCTCCGTCAACCGCGGGGAGAAAGGGCACGTGTCTGTACGTTTGCCGAGTGTTACCCGCGGGGCACTCGGCAAACGGCTTGTTTGCCGAGTGTTACGATGAAGGCTCTCGGCAAACGGCTGGTTTGCCGAGTGTTATATGTTTGCCGAGTGTTACCCGTGGGGCACTCGGTTTATGGTGCCTTTGACGAGTGCCCGAGATAAAACACTCGGTAAAGTGGTGTGCACACGGCAAACAACAGTTTTCCGGTAGTGATAGCAAACGTACGTTGTAAGGGATGTCGATAATTAGGTGTTGTTTCCTTTTCATGTCTTGATTTGTGAACATATATGAACGACTGCATTGTTTCGAATCTAATTGATGGGGAAACAATTGATGCAATCATAGTTTTAATTTATCGATGGTTGGGTCGAACTTGATGTAGTTTGGCGTCGATCAGTGGATAGGGTGCTTTTCTGTAGCAGAATTGCTGATGTATAATCGCCTGACAAATCCTCAAGCTTCACCCATCATCTCAAAAATCCTATTTGCTCTAGATTAGAGAGAAGGTTATATTAAAAGAATCTAAAAGCGGTGAAAATTGATTAAAATTTTAAAAAAATCAGTTACCTGTTACGCTTCTTTTCTTTAGGACCAGGCACCACTAAAGCTACGCATATACTGCCATATATATATCTCATGTACTGGTGTGCTTTCTTCATTAGAAGATGATGGTTTTCAATCAGGACACTTTATTGGTCGTCAAGTGGTTATGATGCATCGGCTCGGCAACAGCCGTCTGGTGTGTTGAGATTCATCGGACCATGCACAATGAATTCTTAAAATGTACGTGATATACTACTACAATCCAGCCTACCCAACATCCTCCAGGGATCATGAATTAATTTGGCGAGACCTGAGAACTTTTAGGTCGCTTGCTCTACTAGTTTTGTCAAATCTTTGTCTCCAACTTTTCCAAAAAAATAAATCCTCGTGCTGGAGCTTGAAGGCCACTGTACCTGCAAGGACTCATTTATTAACAAATCCCCTACCTGGTCCAGCTTTGACTCTAATTTTGTGACTTCTAAGCTCAAACCATGCTAACCGTTGAACATCTGTAGCACCATGCACGTAAAATATGACCTTCTGATTGGACGAATTAATGGTCCGAATCATCCCACGCGAGTAGCCGCTTCTTATTATACTTGAGTGTTTTTTTTGTTCTGAAATTCTTACTTGAGTGCTGAGAGAATAGAGACAGACCGGCATCAACGAGAGAATTCCATTTTTTTTTACAACACAGCACGAGGATCTTAGCTGTGGCAGGCTCCATCGGATTTTTTTTTGGTGAAAGAGCAGGCTCCATCGGATTCATATACGGGGTGATGTTTCTTCTTTTTTTTGTTTTTGAGTCAGGGTGATGTTTCTTCACTCTGTTCAATTTGTTGGGCTGAGATTCTCGAAGAAAGAAAAATTGTTGGGCTGTAAACAGAGAGTCCACGTCCAGCCGCCCAGCCCATCCAGGCCTAGTGAGCTTGCCAAACCGAACGCTTTCTCTTTCCTTCCTCTACGTAGTCGATGAAATGAAGTTAACTTTCAAAATACAAAAATGCCCGGAACACCTTGGTCCACAGCTTCTGACCAAAACTACTCGAGGTTTAACTGTTAATTATTAATCAACACAAAAATGCTCTAATATAGGATATTGATGAATACATTTGATTACGAATCTAACAGTACCATTTTCATGTTATATAATTTAATATCTTAATAATTATTGGTTAAAGCTTAATAAATCAAAGTCAACGGTAATAAGTAATACTACTCGTTTTTCGAATGAGGCACCAAAACTACTACTCGTGCACGCAGGCATGCAACAACGTGTTTGCGACCACCGCCCTTCCTTGGTGCAGACTTGCAAAGACACAGTCACCTAGGAGTAGTATTTACCTAACTGAGCTAATAAGCTCAAATCCCCTATGGGCGATATTAGGCGAGTCATAAGATACAAGCTAGACCTTTCCAAAAGAAAGAAAGATATAAGCTAGCTAAGCAGATGTCACACTGTGCCTGTAACCCCCTACCTAAGGTTGTAATGGTCTCAAAACAAAGAGAATCTCTAGATTTCAGGCTTCCAGTATCCAATCCGCAGTACACAGTTTCGTGGCAGCCAAGTCCTTGATTCGGTCCACCAGTCTTTGTAATTCAAAGGTCAATTCCTTGCAAGTCAAGGCTCCAAAAGAAGAGACACAAGTGGCAGAAGGATATCGTCTTTAGCACTGTCCATACAACGTCACCGAAGATTGCACAGATGCAAGTCTAAGACAAGTTTGCCAACCGTCGATTGAAAAGTTCATAAGCTATCGTGGACTCCACTCGACTCAAACATCGCTACCGTACTTGCTGCAGCTTGCAAAGAGCACCAATTCGTCCGCCTAACTAGGCAAAAGTTGATGCTGGCTGTCCGGTATTACGTGTCACCAATTATCTTTGATTTTTCACTAATGCGAGTTTTGGATGTGATTTCCAATGATAATATGCTTGAAAAAAATATTCCATGTAATAGTTATGCAAGTAAATTAAACTTGAAACCATAGTCACATAAAAAGTACAATCGAAGCGAAGGGCAAATTTCTACAATTCTACTAGACATGCTAAAGAAAACTCTTTTTCGAGAATCACCTCTGGTGGGGTGGTGAGAATAGGTCTATATTTTAATGCTCACATTTATGCATATAGGATGGGTTTTAGTAAGAATTTAGTAAAATCTATAAAATTATCTCTGATCTTTGTAGTTTTAGCGTGTGGTTAGTAGACGTGGTCGTGCGGATTTGCGATGTCCCTGCATGCGTTTTTCGTGTAATTGAAAAGGCAAAAGCTTTTTTTTAGCTTACGTTAAAAGCTTAATCAAATTCGAAACGGACAATTTCGTTTGCGTAGCATCACGATACCCGCGGGGCATGTGGGGCCCACCTAGACCGTTGGCTGAGCTGGGCTTTCCATTTTATGTTTGCTGCCAGAAACCCCCATTTCGCTCAATCCACACACTCCCGTTCTTCCTGTCGCCGGAACGCCTAAAACCCTAGCTCGCACCTGCATCTCAAGGCCTCCCGTGTCTCGCCGGAGCCGGAGCAGGAGGCGGCGGCGATGGGCAGCGGAGGCGACGGGGATAAGGCCCCGGGTCTGCAGCTGGAGGCGCTGCTGGCGCTCGGCCTAGACCAGCGCACGGCGGAGAACGCGCTCGTCAACAACAAGGTCACCGCCAACCTAGCCGCCGTCATAGCTGAGGTAACGCTTGCCATCGTTACGCATGTAGTTTAGGTTTCGGTGGGCGCTGATTTGTGTGGTTGCTGTGGCGTTTAGGGTTTAATTTAGGTTTAGCTGGTTCCTAGTGTGAGATTTAGTGGCTCAGGTGTTGGAATTGTGCTGGGGAGATGCCTGGATTAGCACCCTTTACCTCAAACCTCTACTTGTATTTGCTCAATTAAATCGTTCCAGCCCAGTTGTCGCAATTGGAGAATAATTTGATCTAGAGGTGTCCAAATCTGCTACGTACTTCACGTTCTGTTGCAGCTCGGTTTAGTTTGCATTGATTCGATTTTTCTAGTATCCTTTTTTCTAGATCGTTAGAGCAGAAGTCTCCCAATTCCAATTTCGTTAACATTTTCTTATAAGTATCATTTATGTGATTCTCCTTGACGCTTAGTGAGATTTGTCTAGGCTCACCACGCGCTTCAATGTTAACTGTTTTTAACATCTGGAAACTTATAAGGATGATGTTGCACTATTTGCAGTTATTTATGTTGTCATGCTATCCAATGAATTGCTTCTCTCTAAGCATGCCTGATTGAATCTTCAGTATTACTTGATGTATTTTAGCATAACTCTTGTATTTGTTTTCATTATCGCTTATAGTTACCATTTATCCCAAGCAGAAATCTAGATGTCATCTTACTATTTTGTTTTCTATTACTTTGTGATGCAAGTTGCTTGCCTTACTGTGACTAAATATTTATCTCTTCAAAGTATACTGTGTTTGCCCTTTTAACTGGATATGCCTATGAACAGGCTGGTATAAGTGGATGTGACAAGTCAGTTGGGAATCTTCTGTATGCAGTAAGCACCTATATCAATTTTTCTATAGCCTATAGATTTCGGATTTTGGATGTGCGACTTACAAGGGTGCACTTGCTCATGGATAAATAGGTTGCCACAAAATACCCAACCAATGCACTTGTCCATCGCCCTGCCCTTATTAACTATATTGTGTCAATGAAGGTATATCTACTACCTTATTCATTCTTTAATCCACTTTCAACAGCCAGTTTGCATTATGTGTTCTTCTTTTGGGAGCGCAAATGAAGAATTAACTTTGTTTCAGTGTTCATTGTGAATCTGAAGTACTTTGGGCTATGTCACTTTTCAGATAAAGAACCCTGCACAACTAGATGCTGCTCTGTCATTTCTTACTAATATTGGTCCTGATTCTTTGGATACTGGGAAGTTTGAAGAAGCATGTGGTGTTGGTATGTTTTCATGATCAAAATATATTAATGTGCTTCTGCAAATTATAAATCTTGTAGTTCATAGTCATTGACTGCATACTAAAAATTAAAATTTTCTATCACTGTGATTTGATAATGTGGTTGTTTGGATGCTAACATAATACATTGTATAGTGTACTTTTTTGATGATTGGATATGAAAGGGCACCTTTTCTCTGAAGTAGCTTATTCTCAGTCAATCTTTCAATTTACCACCTTATTTTGACCGAATATACCACCTTATTTGGACTGAGTTTACCACCTTATTGATTGGAACACAATGTTGTAACTGCAGGTGTGGTTGTTTCTATTGAAGAGATACAATCTACTGTTACCGAGGTTCTGAAGGAAAATATGGAAGCTATATTGGAGCAGCGGTATCACATAAATGGTTTGGCTTCCAGTTCACTTTTCTGTTACTCGATTTTCTGATTTTATGACTTGAGGGAACTGGTCATTGATCCCACCTATCCTTTTGCCAGTTGGTAACCTATGCGGACAGGTTAGGAAGAGGCACCCCTGGGGCGATGCTAAGGCGACTAAGGTGCAAAGCGGTCCTAGATATGAAGCTTGAGTTGTTTTGGTTGTATCACCTTTATTTTGAACTTCTTCATATTTTGCTCATACAGGAGGAGATTGACAAGAGGCTTGCAGAAATACTAGGTCCAAAGACGGAAGCTGACAATGTAAAACCAGTGAAAAAGAAGAAGGAAAAACCAGCAAAAGTTGAGGTTGGTGAGCTGAAGTGGACCCTTCGGGTTTTAGATAGGATGATTTAATCATTGTATTAATTAGCCAGGTTCTGTCAAATGCAGGAGAAAAAAGTTGCAGTAGCCACTGCCGCCCCACCATCTGAGGAGGAACTGAATCCATACTCTATATTTCCTCAGCCAGAGGAAAACTTTAAGGTACCATAAACTGTTAACTAAATTGATTAAATGTCTGTTAGTGTTATATCTCATTTTTGCACACTACTGTTCTTTGATATCCCCAAGTTATGGTTCTTATTCTTCCAAGCACTTTGATTGGTTGTTCTTTTGGTTGCCGGTTGTAAGAAATTAACTTAAGTAATCTCGATTTCTTTTCACGGGATAGGTACATACAGAAATATTCTTCAGCGATGGGAACATATGGAGGGCGCATAACACAAAGGACATTTTAGAGAAACATCTCAAGGCAACTGGTGGAAAAGTGATGACCCGTTTCCCGCCAGAACCTAATGGATATCTTCATATCGGTCATGCCAAGGTTTTATAATCTTCTTCATGAAATGCATTTCCATATGTACCACTTGCATGAAATTGGAGGATTATGCTGACATGCGTCATCTCATTCAGGCTATGTTTATTGATTTTGGACTGGCTAAAGAGCGAAATGGTCATTGTTATCTTAGGTAATAACATTTTCCATTCGGAACAGTTTTCTTCTGCTTCTTGCCATTTTTGTATGCTTTTCTGGCCTATTAATGCTGCTTTAAGGGCAATTTCTACCACCTATTTGTTTTATCTACTCATTTCTGTCTATACCATGCCATGGAATAAATACTGTAGACATCTAGTGTGTTCGAAACTTATGTTCATTCTCTTACATTATACTACATCTGTTTAATTCTGTATTTTCATTTTAATTGGAGTTTTGATTAGTTTTGCACTTTTGCTTGGTCTGCAGTGCTTGCAAAAAATTGTTGCTGCTTTAGTTCTTTTGCGTTCTCATTCATGAAAATATGGATTGCTATATATCTGAACAACAGGTTTGATGACACAAATCCAGAAGCTGAAAAGAAAGAATATATAGACCACATTCAGGAAATCGTCCACTGGATGGGATGGGAGCCCTACAAAGTTACATATACGAGTGATTATTTCCAAGCTTTATATGAGCATGCAGTTGAGTTAATACGGAAAGGCCTAGCTTATGTGGATCACCAGGTTCGTCTGCTCTTCTGCTTTCTCTATCAGGATACAATAGTAAATCAGAAAGGAGGAAATGGACATGTATATTGAGTCCTTGAGAAATGAATGTGTACATGTTGACTGGTCTATGCTTGCCAGACCGCAGAACAAATCAAGGAATACAGGGAAAAGAAGATGAATAGTCCATGGAGGGATAGGCCCATTGAAGAGTCTTTGCAATTATTTGAAGACATGCGGCGCGGTTTGATTGCTGAAGGCGCGGCAACTCTCCGAATGAAGCAGGACATGCAGAATGACAACAAAAACATGTCTGACTTAATAGCATATAGAATAAAAGTAAGTGAGACAACTCAAACTGATGAATTGAATGTCCATTTCTCATAAATATATAACTGAATCTTTGATGCCCATACAGTTCACTCCTCATCCACATGCTGGCGACAAGTGGTGTATCTATCCAAGCTATGACTATGCTCATTGCATGGTGGATTCTCTTGAAAACATTACACATTCGGTAAATTTCCTTTTTGAAATAGCTTTGACCTGGTTGAACTATAACATGACAAGAACTAACTGTGGTTATTTATTAGTTGTGCACACTTGAGTTTGACATACGTCGCCCTTCATACTACTGGCTACTTGTTGCCTTGGGCCTGTACCAGCCATATGTTTGGGAGTATTCGAGGCTAAACATATCAAATACTGTGATGTCTAAAAGAAAGGTATGTTAACAAATTGAGGAGATCAATATACGCTTCTTGATCTATATTTATGAATATCTGTTGGCCTTGTTCCGTTGCAGTTGAATCAACTTGTGACAGAGAAGTGGGTAGATGGGTGGGACGATCCTCGTTTGTTGACATTGGCAGGACTGCGGCGACGGGGAGTGTCTTCAAATGCAATTAATTCGTTTATCCGTGGAATTGGGATAACAAGAAGGTAAATGCATGAACTATTGTTAACAAATGGCTTGCATTAACCATGCTTTGGTCTATATGCACAATGAGAAAATCTCTATATACATCGGTCTTTCTGCTACTGATTTGCACCTGTTATTCTTTATATGCAGTGACAATAGCTTAATTCGTGTCGACCGTCTTGAATATCATATCAGAGAAGAACTCAATAAAACAGCTTCTCGAACCATGGTTGTTTTGCATCCACTAAAGGTTTGGTGTTCAGTTCCTGCTGCAAATTACTTATGTCCTCAGCTTTTAGAAGTTCTTAACACACTCATTGTGCCTCCCTTCGCTAAATTTAGGTTGTGATAACTAACTTGGAAGATGGAAAAGTCATAGACCTTGATGGTAAAAAGTGGCCCGATGCTCCTGCTGATGAAGCTTCGTCCTGCTACAAGGTGCCTTTCGTGTTGAGTATATGATAAGAAGAATATGTTTTGTTGCTACGACACAGCTTCTTAAAATTCTTTTTGACGACTGCAAAAAGAATGTTGTAACAGAAACGTTATAGGTTCAGCATCTCTTTGATGCTTTATACCTTTTACCTTATGTTCATACTTCATAATTTATTACGTCCTCTCTTTCTACAGGTTCCTTTCTCAAACACAGTCTACATTGAAAGAACTGACTTTCGCCTGAAGGACTCAAAAGATTATTATGGGCTAGCTCCTGGTAAATCTGCCCTTCTAAGGTAATTGATTTAGAACTGCTGTTCTTTTGACTGTCGATAGTTCACTCCATATTGGCAGATTTACAGTAACAAGGTACTTGTCTATTTAATTACTAGGTATGCATTCCCGATAAAATGCACAGAGGTTATTTACGGTGATAATCCAGATGATATAGTTGAAATTCGAGCTGAGTATGACCCCTCAAAGACTTCTAAACCTAAGGTAGCTGATCATTGGAATCTTTTCAAATTTGACAAACCTAGTTGGGTGTTGGGGACTCAATGAAAAATATCCTAGATGGCTGATTTGGTTTGCAATTTGTACAGGGTGTTCTGCACTGGGTTGCTCAGCCAGCACCTGGAGTTGAGCCGTTAAAGGTTGAAGTAAGATTGTTCGAGAAATTATTCCTATCGGAGGTAATTGTTTTGCACGCTGTTCTTGCTGTCATTTACAGATGTGTGTTGCACTGGAAATTCACCTTACCATCATCTTTCCTGTGAATGTCTTGCTTGCTCTCTTAGAATCCTGCCGAACTGGAGGATTGGCTGGGTGATCTTAACCCGCATTCGAAAGAGGTTGTAAAGGACGCCTATGCCGTTCCATCACTCGCCACTGCAGTTCTGGGCGACAAGTTTCAATTCGAGCGGCTTGGTAATCTCTGAACCTCTGCATACAGTTGGCGTACCTTCCTGTATCTCTTGATGCGACTGACCGTCGTGCTTAATTTCAGGCTACTTCGCTGTGGACACGGTCTCGACGCCTGAGAAGTTGGTGTTCAACAGGACTGTTACCCTGCGCGATTCTTATGGGAAGGCTGGACCCAAGTGACTGCTAATTTAGTGAGAAAGCTTCGATTTTGCTTGGCCGCAGAAGTGCCATAGTAATGTAATATATAACAATAGTCCAAAGGCTTTTCTTTATATACTGGACTTTTCTTTGCGGGATTTGTATACTGGACTTGCGATGGGGTTGTGATAACTATTATTGCATGTTGCTTCAATCAAATTTTGAATGATCAGAGGTGTATGTTCAGATAGGTTCCCTGATTATACTACCGTACAAAAATGAAAGGGAATTTTGGCTCCATCGCACCGAAAGATCGTGTGTTTGGAAAAGTCACATTGAAAGAAATTGGTTCACTTAAATAACATCTAAAGCTCTACTCCTTTATATTTTTCTCACTCCGTCAGTTATCCCTAACGAGACGTCAAAAGTGACACTTTTGCCCTCCGTGTTGTGACGTGTATTCGATCTGGTGCCCCAGCTCGCCGGTTCGTATCGCTCCGCCAGCCGCCGCCTTGGCTGCCCTCTACACTGCCTCTCCGACGGCTCAACTCCGTCGCCATGGATCCATCTCCGTCGATGCCATGCATCTCCTTCGCCAGCATCAATGACCGCTCCAAGAGCCGGCGCTGCGCTCGCTTCGTGGCCCCGTCTGTGAGCCCCGATGGCAGCTCCACCACTGATGTGCTCTTCTCATCGCCCGTCAACACGTGTCTACGGGAAAAATGATTGTTTTGATTTCGTGACTGGGGTCAATTTTAAAAATAGCCCATCTCACAATGCAATGACAAAACTGACGCCATGATGGTCTGGACAGCTGCCATGTGGTACCTGTTGCGCCTGCTAGACGCGATAGCACCTGGGCCCGCCGTCGCTGCCGCGAAACTGCTCTTGTGGCGCGTGGCGGCCGCGATAGCTCTCTTGTCGCGCTTTGCGGCCACAACAGCTCTCTTGTCGTGCGTTGTAGCTGTGATAGCTGGGCTGTCCGGCTTGCAGCAGCCCTGTCGCGTGGCCCGGGTACGGCCACGGTTAGGGGACGCGACATCACTGTGACGCTAGCTCATTGCGATAGGTGCCACGCGGCGGTTGTCCAGGCCATCGTGCGTTAGTTTTGTCATTGTGTTGCGAGGTGAACCATTTTTGAAATTAACCACGATCGTGAGATTAAAACAGCTATTTTTCCCGTGTCTACGTGACCGGTGCACTTGCCTCGTCGTCGCGTCCGCGAGCCCCGACGATCGCTCCGCTGCGGCCGTGCTCTCCTCGTCACCTATGCCATCAGTACGTGTCTACGTGACCTTGTGAAGTTGTGATGCAGCCAATGCCGGACCTTGTGATGCAGCCAATCCTGAGACATCGTAATGTAGATTGCAAGATGATTTGTCTTGGATGGTTGCAAACTCAGGAGCAGTTTTTGTACAATCTGACGATGGTTGGCAGATTGCAAGCTGATTCTTGTCACGCACAGGATTGATCGATTAGTACCAGGTCCGGTTGAAACTCATGGTACTTCTGTCTTTTCCATTGCTTGGTTTTAGGAAGAAAGGGAAAACGTCGGACAGATGCGGACGGAATGTGATACAACCTGACGTTGTAGTCTTTGGATGGTATTTTAGTGAATCGATTTCTTTGAATGTGATTTTTCTAAACACACTCTTTTGGTGCGATGAAACCAATTCTTTCAGAAAGGGATATCCAGAATGCAACAACTTCGATCAATATTTTGACCACAGATCAAACTCACGTAAAATATTAGACAACTGACAGGTAAAACTTAAAGCACACAAATACCATTATCCAGATCTTTCAACCCATGTAAGTAAAAATTAGGATTTGTATACTGGACTTGTGATGGGGCTGTGATGACTTGCTCCAATCAAATTTTGAATGATCAGAGGTGTGTGTTCAGATAGGTTCCCTGATTATACTACTGTACAAAAAAAAATCCAGAATGCAACAACTTTGGCCAATATGTAAAAATTAGGACACCTCATTCCATTCCTCGACGCTTGACAAGTTTGACACCGCCTAATTTAAGTAACAGAAACGGCTAAGTAAACAGTGCACATCTCCTACGAGCCCATGTTTTCAGAACCTCCCACATGTTACATCTTTACTATACAAAATTTCGGGTAAACTCATCACTGCTCGCCTCGACCCCAGCCACAGAAGAATCAGCATGCTGCGTTGACCGGCGTTGACAGGACCAGTCCTGCTCCTCCTACTCCGCCACGATTCGCAGATTCTTCTAGTGCCAGCAGCCGCAGCCCAAACTCCAGCCCCTGACAAGGAAAAAATAAAACGTTCCTATAACTTCTGACAAAGATGTAGCAGTGCCAAACCATGAAAACATCCGAGTGAGCGAAGAGAACTAACCGGAAACTCTCCTTGCTTCCCGGAGCGTGTGACCACCGGTCGTTGCGAGCCTGCCTGTACCAATTGGACAAGAACATGTTAGAGGATGAGCAATTCATCAAGTGGAACGCTGTAATGAGTTATGGATCTTTCTTGATGTTGTCTGTGATGATTAAAATACAAGCCGTAATGATTGCAAGAGCAGTACATGAATGTATATATGATATGGGGTGAGGAGCTACAAAAGTTCAATTCATAAAGCATAAATTGCATGGCATGGTTAGGTTCATACCAGGCGATCCGGTAGCTTCCCGCCATCTTCTATGAAGTGGACTGGTCGATCCCGCAGCCTACCATCATTCGGTTCTATGAATTGGAGGAGATACGTCACACCAGCCAACTGACAATCCTGTTGATCGAATACCGTTAGTCGCCACACGCCACAGAAGAAGAAAGTTGTCCACTACACTCATTTTGAGATCATTAAAGAGGCCTACCTGTTTGTCTTGAATTGAATCCAACCTTCCATCCTGCAGAGCAACAGAGAAATTTATGTAAACACCACTGAAAGACTGGCAATCAGTATGGTGCAAATGATTGATCGGATATATGCTTACCAGATTAGAAGTCATCATTTTGAGATTTTTCACTTCTGAACCAATGTCCATGAGTTTCAGTCGTGCACTGGTAACCTGAATGAAGAAAAAGAGATAACTGAAATTATTGAAGTCTCGATGCGCCAATAATTCAAAATTTTTAGTTCATTATAAATGAATCGGAGAAAAAAAATTACTGGATGGCCTACTCCACTACTCTCAGTTTCTTTTTTTTTCCGAAAGGAGACTACTCTCAGTTTCAAATGTAGGTACATCGTGTGTAGGTGCTGATGATGGGTAGTACTACCACCGTATGCCCATGGCAAGGCCCATGAGTCCGACTCGTGTACTACAAGGACTCGAGCACGTCATCAGGAAGGAGTCCAGCTCGTGTACTACAAGGACTCAAGGATAGGCTGTTAAAGAGGAGTCCGACTCGTGTACTACGAGGACTCGAGGTCTTGTTGCGCCTATATAAAGGCCACCAGACCCTCTCTAGGGGGACAAGTTACTTTGAATCAGACAATAGACGTAGCCAATTAGACACCTTCGAGAGTACCTAGCCTCGAAATCAATCCCGCCGGGTTCCCTACCCGTCGAGTTCCCCTTGTACTCATTTGTATGCTCCACTATATATCAATCCAGTCAAAGCAGGACATAGGGCTATTACCCAACTCGGAGGCCTGAACCTGGGTAAATCATCGTCTTGTGATCCGGTTGACCTAAGTCATTGTCCCTCTACCGTATAAATCTGTGCTGTGCGAATACCCTCGACGGTACCCCCCCGTATACCATACATCGACAGGTGCCATTATATACGAATGCATGGAAAGTTAGGAAGCACCTCATCTCTTATTTGTCCAGAAATCTCCTTTTGCTTATCCAATCTATCATCCACATTTTGAATGCGCAGTGTTAAGTGCCTTTTAGCAGCCTGCAGAAATTGGAAAAGAAATATGTTAGCACTTGAGAACCAACAATCTACTTAAGATAAAAAAAGAAACACTACAAAGGATGTTCCACAGCTCTCCCAGCCATGACGCCATGTGTCAATCTTCCGAGGTGCGCAACCATGGGATTTACTGAGGTAAACATACAAGATAAAAAACGTCGAAGAGACGATGTTTGTTGATGAGGTTTAACTAAAGCCTACATCCCGGGAGCCCTTCTTGATGCTCCGCCCCTTATATTATAGAAACAAGATACATCCGGAACAAGACATCCGGACTAACCAATCTACAAAGCCACCAATATGACCTCCACTAACCGGCGGTCTGACCTCTCCTGATTGGCGGTTTGACCTCCCCTGATCAACAGTTTGACCTCCTGACCAGTGGTTTGACTATCGGCTGGTCTAACTGCCCATGGTGGGCGGTCTGACCACTACCCCCTACTCCGTCAACTTTCTTTACTCGAGTTACAACATGTGGTGCTCCCCTCATATTCTAAGACCTACCATACTACAATCCACACACGAATTAGAGTCTATTCCTAACTCCAATTCATCTCAAAGTCCAATAGTAACCCTATACGTATACGTGTTCGACATAAACTCAACAAAGGAAATTGAGGTTCAACATTTCTAGCGCAAAAAAGAGAGGCAAAAACACGTAAGAAGATTGTTTGACCCTTTTGGAGTTGTGTCTGTATGAGAATCAGTTTGCAATCCAAATTGCCGATGCATTTGATTTGAAGAAAACAGGATCATAGGTTACACATGGACCAACTTATATTTGATAGCATAGGCTTGTCGCAAAAAAGTATAGTACATTAGTACAACTGTTTTCTATCAAAAGTTGATACAATCAATGACTATGAACAATACTCCACATCATTCAAGCAAATACAAGCTCTAAAATAGGTTCAACAGATGATTGCAAATTTCGTTGCTAAGATAATACTTCATTTAAATCTTGCTTCAATATCCAATAATTAGTTTAAACCAAGTTGTACAGTTCATTGCCCCCGAAGACCCTTTTTTTCTGTTGGTAACAAGGCAACAGTTTGATACAATGATTGGTCATGCAAGTCAAATATATCTGAGAGCAAATGGGTAATTGTATGGTGAAAAACAAACTTGTTATCAAATCCACAATAATAACAAGCACAAGGAGTGGTGCCATTATCCTTTTTGAAGCAAAAATGTAGAGGATGCTCTACCTTACGAATATATTAAACCAAGAAGGTTACAGCAGACAAATTTACAAAGAAAGTACCATTATTAGAAGCTCAGAGGACTAATATATTCTTTTAATCTAAAAAATGAAAGGGAAAACTACTGTATACTTACAGCAAGAGAGTTCTGTACTTGTTCCAGATGCTTAGTCATGCTTGAAACAGCATTAGCCATATTTTGCTTGGTGACATACATTATGCTAGAAAATGAGATGCCCTGAAAGTTTGTAGGTACAAGTAAATATATGATAAATAAATCAATGTGATATCGATTTGACCATGGAGTTAAACCTTGAATCAACCAAGCACTTCTAGGAAGATAACCAGACATAAGATCAAATAAATAAGAAATGGCTCAAAAAGAAAACTCATGATATTTGTGAATACATATGAGACTTTTTAAGCTCTTAACAATAAGGATCTTTAGTCAGGACTTCAGAATCAGATCAGCATGGCCGAATATCAAGATAATTACGAACAACGGCATGACAGAATTGCCACTTGGAAAAGGGAATGCTAATTTTCATTTTTTACTAAAAGGAAGAAACTGTAATATCGTTGAAGTTGGAGAGCTAACATAAAGTAGAAAACGTACTTTCCACCACATATAACCATAGCCCAGCACCCCAGCAGCTGCAGCAGGTGCTACCAAAGCTGACATAACTGCAGAGAGATTTTTAAGAAAATGTTAGCAATCATGTAGATGCAGAATGAGTAAAAGACGAGCCAGAATTTCGCTGATAAAAATGTCAAGGAACAGATTCTTGTTACAAGCAGCAATTCCATATTTCCACCGCAGCTTTTTAGACTACTTGTCCACTGTTCTGTTCTTATTTCTGCAACTCTACATTCCATATTTTTCCATATGCCGCATTACTTAAACATATTAGCAAATATTTTGGTATAATTTGACAAGAGATGTAAATCCGAAACGTAGTGAAAGCTCGACTGCACTTCACTTTTTTTTAGGACATCAGTTGTAAAGACACTTTATGATAACTGTAGTGGGAATAAAGAGATACCAAGTAATTAATTACTCTGCTTACTCATTTGATGGGTTTAGTACAGGATCATGCGTTATAGTTAAGACAGGGTTGGATGGCCACAAAAAACAGGGAAAAAGAAAATCAATCGAGGTAGCAAAGACTCACCTCTGTTGCCAGAGTCCACATGAAGAACCGTTGCAGTGTTTGATACAAGTTGTCGAATCTCCCTAGTCAGCCCGTCCACCTATAAAAGGATTGAGACATATCAATGCATGCGCGCAGCTCCCAATCAATGCATCCGTAAATTAACTGATCAGTATCACATATGCTGCACAAATTGCAGAATATATGTGCTTCAACCAACGTACTCATCACGTCGCACGTGATATATACTCGCAGAGCATCGATTAAACCGCACGTACAGATCGACATGCCTGCCTGACGGCATCACATCAACAATCAATACAACGAGTACAGAGATCACACACCTCCAATTGCATCTGCGCGGGGGTGCTGTCGGCCGCAGCGCCGTCTCCTTTCTCCCGCAGACCCTCCTGCGAAACCACCGGCACACACGAGAGAGTCAGGAGAGGAAATTAATATCAATCCTCGCCAGTCGCCACAGCGGGATCGGTCGATCGATCGAAGCGGGGCAGAAAGGAAGTTAGTAATAGTCACACGCACACACCTGGACCTCGCTGAGGAAGTCGGAGAGGCGGCCGCCGTTGCGGAGGACGACGGAGCCAGTCAAACCTGCACGATTCGATCAACGACGAGTGGGTGAGAACGAAGCTCGACCGCGGCTATCGGATCACAACAGAACGTACGGAATCGGGGGTTGCTGTGTTACGCACCGGCGCCGACGAGGAGGACGACGCGGCCGAGGTGGATGACGAGCTGCACCATCGCCATTGCTGCGCGGGCGGGCGACGACGAAAACCCTAGCTTGGGGAAGGGGTTTAGGGAGCGTGGAGTCGGCGGAAAGCCGGCCCCGGTGATGAGTTTGGGGAGGAGAGTAGCGAGTTGCCGCGCGCGCCGATCGAGTCGGCTCGCTTATGTAGAGCGCGACGCCAACGCGGCGGGCACGCGGCCCTGTTTGGCGCCGGGCCAGGGTTTGCTCCGGTCCGATCGCTTGTCTCCTCTGCAATTCTAAACGGGCTTTGATTCCACGTATTGCAAAAACTCTCCTTGAAAACTGTTTCCTTTTCTTTTCTTTTCTTTTTATTAAAATATCATATTAGAATTTTTTAAAAGAAGATCAGATTGGAGTTGGAATTTGGTTACAGTTTATTGTTCTCTTTCTACACGTGTATTATTTGAGTAGATCGAACCGTGCATTTTGATACCGAGACTGAAGTGGATAGCATTTTAGCTTTACTTGGGCAATAATAACAGTCCTCGACACGATATGGAGTAACACGAACCTAATACAGCGTATCCAGCTGATAGCTCGTGTGTGACTTGACATTGTGTGTGTATAATGTAGTCCGAGCGTATTAATTTTCCTCTTGTGTTCATTTACCTTTGATTTCCTTTCCAGATGGGTAACAAGGCCATACTCTAAAACCAATTTGTCTTGGTTTCACAAAGGCTTCACTAGGCCATACTGATACATTGCAGATATATGACTAGTCGAATCCTTCTTAACAATGCGCTCTCGGAAAATTTGTCCCTGTAGGCATACGCACATAGTACTCCCTCCAATTCTCCAAAGGTTTTCGTCGATACATTCAAACTACAAAACTTTGACTACCAATATCTTTAAAAATATTTAGATTAGATATTTGGAAATTATGTGCTAAATTTGCCTCAAAAAGTGCTTCACTAAAATATGGTTTTGTTGGATTCTATAAATATATTCCAATAAAAATTAGTTATCAAAGGTGTGTCTTGCAGACCGTGTCAAGAGGGAGTAGCAATTTATAACTCATCTGATGAGAGTAAATGAGTGATAGCCTATGCAATTGATTACATACAGCAATAGGATTCATCCGGTGACTCACCTGATGAGGAGGAGATGAGTAATAGCCGATGCAATTGGTTACATAAAGCAATGGGATTCATCCAGTGCAAGCTGAGATGATTCCAGAGCCCAAACTGCACCAACAACTAACAGATTCCTCATTTGTGTCAAGTGCACAAGTGTGACTATTCAGACTCATTGCCAGACCCGGAATCCACATCCACTGAGGCTGCGCCACGGTAGACAGCAGATTCCTTTTCGTAGCGTTTTTTGTCGACTTTAGACTGCTGGATATAAGGTTGCTTCTCTTCAGCTGCTTACAATGAACGAGGAAATCATGAGCACACAGGTTCTATTGTACTAGCGTTTGTGAATGCGACAGATATGTTACACGGATGGGAGAAAAATGTTTTAGGGCATATAACCGAGGATGATCTAGAATATTACTTGACATCTTTTGCCACATCTCTCCAAGCTTCTTTGCAATCTCGGTTGGGGGCAAATCTGGATTGCTATTCTTCATATCCTGCACCAGGAAAATAGCAGATAAGCTTTGTTTAAATTCTCATCTCTAGCATCTATGGGTCAAGGAAAAATGCTTAGCCAATAAAAGAAGGTGGCGATATAACAGCATCACATCAGTGAGAAGAAACAGTACAACATGAAACTCGTCATGTCCGTAGTACGTTTGTAGTTCGAAGGTCGAACATTTGGTCCCCTAGTGCCATAAATTTAAGGAAAAAGTTCATCCCCGCCCCCTCCCTCTAAAACTATAAGCTCAGCACACCTTTTCCCCTAAACACACTTAACCTCCTAAACGATAACTGATGGTCCACTTAACCCCCCTAACACAGGATTAGTGATGACGTAGCTGGGGTTGCATGTCATGAACGTCACTTATGCGCCCTAAACGCCAACTAAGCCCAAGACTATTGATGATGTGACATCTGGTTAAAGAGGCCCCAGCAACCTGACCTAGCCCACTTTGTTTCTACACCCTTTCGGCTTCCTCCCTCCGCCCCTCTGTACCTTCTCTTCTCTGTCTTGTGACGGCGGAAGGGGACCTTGCCGCAGATGATTAGGGGGTTATGGGTAAATTCATGCTGACATGCTTCTTATGCCACAAAAACCTCCTGCATGGCACCATGGGATTCCTAAACCACTGTTTGGATGTCAATAATCCCGGATTAGGAGGGTTAAGTGTACTATTAGTCATAGTTTAGGGGGATTAAGTGAGCCAAGGGAAAGTTTAGGGGAAAAAGTGCACCAGGTTGATAGTTTGAGGGGGACGAGTGGACTTTTCCTAAATTTAATATGAAAAAAGGAAGTTTTTAATTTACATGTTACTAAAGGAAGAACTCTTTTGTTCAATAGTTTGAAAATACGTAACTGATGCAATAGGTTTCTATACAAAATAGCCTACTGTGCTGCTCAGTTGTTACCCGAAATAACTCTAGCTATCTCTAGCTTTATTCAGTTCAATACTCATTAATTATGTATTACTGGAGTATCTACTATAACCGGGATTATCTGTCAGAGTAACTTACTGCTCGCTCAGCCATTGAGAAGTACATGAATGGCATCATTGCTCTTTTGGGGGCGTTAGGATCTTTTTTCTTCTGCAGCTTCTTTTTCTCAGAACCTTCACCATCCTTAACCTTAGGCTTCCTCTTTGCAGGTGGCATTGAACTACTGGCTTCCTTTTTGGATGATTTCTGGAAAAGAGAACAGACAGAGCAAGAGATCATTATCATAGTGTCTTCACACTTCAGGCTTGCTACAGAAAATAATAAATATAATTACTCCCACTTTCACTAGCATCTGATTCGTCCCCGCCAGAATCATCAGTAGGAGATCCGCCATCATCCTTATCCAGAACAAAATCTTCATCCTAAAATGAAGTGATAAGGAACACAAGTATATGGAGGGACTTAGTAACAAGATTAACAATTCAGCATCAAGAAACAAGCCAACAAAAGGCAATCTACCTCTTCATCACTTTCCTCATCCCCAGCCTGATTTTTTATTCACTCTAGATGTGGATCGACAGCATCATCATCAGTGCCCTGTAGAACATCTGTAACCCCACCACTTGTACCTTGACCATCTCCAAGGTTCATTATTTTCAAGTGCTTTCCACTTAACATTACCAGAAACAAGAAAAAGACACCCACAAGTCCTATGTATAAATACAGCAAGAAAGACGATGAAGCCAATAGAAAGGCAAATACTTGATGAAATTGAAGAGGTTATGGTATTCATTCCTTTGAATATTTCTGAAGAGATGCTCTTGGTCATTTTTTAGCTTCACCAAGAGGTCAAAATAGTGAGATGATATACTGGTGCCCCCAGCACCATGACGTTCAAATTCAACAAACTCAATCTGCATTAAACAGTAGCAAATGGGCATGGTTAACAATTTCCATGGTTGGACAATGATATGTCATTTCAGCAACGCATGAACGGATGAGAATCAATTTTTAGAATAAGGAAAAAAGTAATACCTCTTCATGTAGAATGAGTGTAGGGGGCTTCGGCAGAAAGAAGAAACCCTTTTCAAGTGGATACAACAGTCCATCTTCTGCTTTGAGTGATGATTTAACTGCATATCCATCTTGGCAACTTCTGAAAGAACCTGGCCTTGTGACCTTAACACCAGATAGACCACGAAGGACTTTGGTGAATACCTCATGTATTAGACCCTATGGATAAATTGAACACTCAGTGTAAGTTATAGTTGATTTATCACAGCAGGTATTTACCAGACCAAAAAAACTGTTAACAGAGGATAATATGTTCAGTAAGAATTGCAAACTAGTTCAAAAAAGTAAACACCAATTCAAGTTTGATGAAAGGTTGAATGTAATTCTTAACAAAGCACAAAAGGGAAGATTCAATTTGCTAATAGAAATAAGTCGCAGGTAGCTCGAAGCAGCTCTTTCTATCTCAGCATACATAGCGCTCTAGGTGGAGTTTTTAGTACTAACGAACTTGTCTTTGCCAATTGCCATGCATATTTTGTGATTTCATTTATAAGCAAGATTTCTGATTCCACTTTGAATGAATCAACATGAGCAAAAGAGTATTGTTTGAAGTAACAAAACTTTCACCTTATAAGATTCCTCCAACCTATCTTTGTATTTTTCAGCCAGAAGCTCTCTGCTTAATTTCACGTCTCTTTCAACTGCTGCCTCTGTCTCAAACTGTCAGAGAATAAGGGAAAAGAATCAAACAATTGCTAAACTGGTAGCAAAACAAATTTTGTAACACCAAGTAGCCAAACCAAAAATAACATCTAAACGTCATGAGCAAAGTTTGCAGAACATAACCTGAATGACAATGTGAGGATAGAGTGTTTGCCCTTTACGGATTGGTGGATCAAGAGTGATAACCACAATTGTATGAGGATTGTTTGACTGCAAAGCACAATCATGCAATACAATTATTTTCATGTCTAGCATCAATAATATGCACAACATCAAAGCACAGCACACAGTAGAATACGAAAAGGAAAAAATCTTTGGCAAAAGAAAGAGGCGAACAATGCTGCTATATTGGATTTTAAAATCATTAGCTTGTCCTTGGAGTCGCAGAAATGAAAGATGAAGCTCAACACTATACCGTCCTCTGCATTGCCAAAGATCTGTTAGTTTTTTGGGGAAAACATAAAGAAGATAATCATGAAGAAGTCATCTTGAATTTCTAATAACATAAAAGGTCCATACTTCCCACCTTGGTGTAAGAATAGCTATTCCTTCAAAGGTGACAACTGCCTCTTCAGAAGAACCAACATCAGCAAATTTCAATATTGTCACCCACAGAACCTACACACACACAAAAAGAGAGAAGATATAAGTAGTTAGTATTTACAATGTCAATGTACTTCATGTTGCATGGTGCGTCACCTGGGCGGAAGTGCGATTCTCATCTCCAACAAATTGAGTATTTGACGTAGGTACATGAAAACTCATATCCATGAGTGAATCCTTCTACAATCACAGGAGATTATATTTTGAGCCCAACACCCAAACTTGTGCATGAGGAACAAGTACTAACACAATAAGCATCAATCGTCTTGGATGGAAATGTAGAAAACATGAGCAGATGTGCTACAAACCTCACTAGCCCCAGTAGTATCATCAACATGAAACTCCAAGAGAACATCTGTTTTGCCTTGCATCTGGGTTTGTGCGACGTCTGCCAGAGAAACTTCAAATGCTTGCTTTGAACCAACCATAAAGGTAAGCATGCTTCCTACACTAGAAAGCGTGACTCAAATATAGAATTCAAAACTGAATAATGTTTACAGCAATAAAAGGCCATGCAGCTTACCATCTATATCAATCCTTCCCCAGTTGTGACCACTAACAGAAAGCTGTTTTTCATCTGGTGAGATGCCCATATTCTTTTGCATGAAGTTGGTAAGGTTGCTTACATCCTAAAAAGTAAGTTCATGATGAAGATTGCATTAGCAGACCACATTAACCTCACCACTCATTATTGCTAGCAAGGCAATACTCATAGAGCTGACTGACAGTATTTTCAACCAAAAAAAAATCCTGCTTGTCTATGGAAAATTTGATGGTTTAAGTCTAATTATGGACAAAGCTACAGGTAATTCCATCGGTGAATAACACTACACTAACTCCACTCTATAGCTAGAGTGGTAATAAATTCAAAGGCTCCCATCTTGAATGAGATGCACCTTAATAGAGTACCCAGATACTTTTCATGGTGATAGCATGATTAATACAGCATGTCATATAGATCACACAAGTGCTGTTGTGTAAACTATTCCTTCAATATTTCCATAAGGTTCACATACACATAGTATATTCTTCCCACAGAAGATAATCGATTCTGCAAGACCTAAATAACTCAGGTACACCATATGATACAAAAGAACATAGCCACCAGTTTGCCACTTCACCCTGATTCAAATACAGATCATAGGATACAGAGCACTAAAGCTAGAATGTCTCAAGCGCAGGTTTGATAAGCAATACATGATGAGTTCATACAAAAAAACATATCAAATAGGAAAATTTGAATTATTCAGGTTACATATAGAATATAAGGTATGTTACACTAGCATGACTGCAACACAGCAAATTAAGAAGGGAAAATTCAGAGAGTGTTGATGATGTTACAAATATTTGGAAATGCTAGTGCAACTTTTGGTCTTGTAGGTTCTGCAAACTTGCAAGCATCAGGATCAAGGGTTTTTTCCCCAAATATTGTGCCCAGATGGTTGTGACTCTAAGCAAACATCTCTCATATTTCATCAGATCTAGCATATGATTACTTTCTAAGGAAATAACAACCTGTTCACGGAAGCCAATAAACATGTAGAACAGGCCATCTTTGATCCTGACTTCAAGCTGATATGCCCTTGGGACTTTCATCCATGTCACAGAGGCTACGTCAGCTTTACCAATCTCGATCACCTTTCCTCCACCTTGTCTCTTCCATGCAAGCCCTCTAGAATGCACTTTAAACTGACCAGGATTCTGTATAGGAGCGAGTCATGAAACATGAAAAGATTCTCAACATATGCAAACAATAATAGATCAAATACTATTCAAGAAACGGGTGAACGTATTAAAACAATAAAGGAAGGAAGTCCTAGCTTGCAGTCTCAAAGTCATTAAGTACAACAAAGGTGGTAAGATGTGGCATCAAGATTATCAAAATCATGCATTCATGAGTGATGACTGATGCAAGCATTACCACATCAAGGGTTACGGAAGCAATGTATATAATTCAGATAAGTGCACAACAGTTGAAAAACTATTTGCTACCATGGCAAACATCGACTGTGAAGTCTGAACCATAAAAAAGATATTAACATCGACTGTGAAGTCTGAACCATAAAAAAGATATTATATACTATTATATCTAATTTGCAGTAGAATCACATGTCAAGATATTTGCAGATCAGAAGCCCTAACTTTATAACTAATTTGAGCACTCCACAGCAAGATCTCCCGTTTCAGCTGCTAATTGTTACATGCTTCTGCTGATATACTTGTATTATGTTATCTCTAGAGAAATTTGCTAACTTCTAGTAGTTCTAAAAGAAACTATTCACTGCAGAAGCAGCAACAACATAAATCCAACAATTCGCCTAAAAACCTCGACACAAATCGGGTATAGTCGCGCCACAATCACGAAATCGAACAAATCAGAGGAGAAGACATCTCCTACCAATCACTCGGTTCATCCCAACAGAGCAGCGTAACAAAAAGGAGCGAAAATGTGCCCCGATGTGCCGGGAAAACCCTAAAATCCGACCAATGCGCACCCGCGATCAATCATCGCAAATTCGCAACAGAACAAGCTACGAGGTCCGCAAACTGCAGCTACTCAGGACGTCACCAACGGTGACGAAATCTCGCGAAAACACACGACGGTAACCTAGAAACCGATCAACGGCAGGCGAGGAGGAGCAGCAGCAGGAGCAGGAGCTCACCGTGCCGCCGCGGCCGCCGAGGAGGATGCTGTTGAAGAGGTGCCTGTCCATCATCTGCGCCGCCGCCGCCGCCGCCGCGGTCGCCGCTCGCAACCCCGCACGCGCCCCCGCCCTCGATCTCCCGGCCTCTCCCACTCCTCTTCTTCTCGGCGAGGCGAATTCGTGAAACTCGCTTGCCTCGACCGTCTCCGCGATCGGAGCGCGCGGCCGCGGCGCAGCAGCACTTGCTCTCCTATAGAGAAAAGCTTGCCGGTCCCACCAGTCAGGAACGGACGCATTGCCCCACCCCCAGGTGTAGTTGTATCAAGTGGGGTCCACCTGTCAGCCGAGCTCTTCTCTTCTCCTCCTCCTCCGTCTTCCCCTTCTTCTTTCCCGATCTCTCTCTCTCTCTCTCGGTCGCGCGGCCATGGCGGATTACCACTTCGTGTACAAGGACGTGGAAGGGGCAACCACGCAGTGGGACGACATCCAGCGCCGCCTCGGGAACCTGCCCGCGAAGCCCGAGCCCTTCAAGCCGCCGGCCTTCGCCCCGAAGGTCGACGCCGACGAGCAGCCCAAGTCCAAGGAATGGCTGGACGAGCGCGAGGCCGACGAGCTCGAGGAGCTCGAGGACGACCTGGAAGATGACCGCTTCCTCGAGCAGTACAGGTAGCCCCGCCTCACTCTCCCGGCCTCGATCTGGTCTCCGGCATGTTTGGTGATCCGTGTTGCTGAGTTTTTTCCCGTCAGATGGGGTAATTCGTGTGATTTTGATAGTAACCTGATCTGTTTCTCGTTGTTTGATCTGATTCGGAGCAATACTGTTGGTCACAGGATGTCAGGATAGTTGGATGCAATTTCAATTGTTTTGGTAATTTTGAGAACTTTTCTAATGTTTTGATGTTATATGGTGCGTGCAGGAGGATGAGGCTTGCAGAGCTCAGAGAGGCAGCAAAAACCGCGAGATTTGGCACAATAGTGCCGATCACCGGCTCCGATTTTGTGCGTGAGGTGTCACAGGCTCCACCGGACGTCTGGGTTGTGGTCTTCCTCTACAAGGATGCGTAAGGCGACTCTTTCTATTATCAATATGTTGCTGTTCTTGTGTCAATAATTACGCCAAAATATCAGCTAAATTGAATATGAGCACATAGAACTGAATTCATATACTAACTATACTGTATTTGGTTGTGTTGATGAAAAGTAGGAAAAATGTCTATGGTAACTTGGAATATGAATAGATATTAATATGGCTCTTGGAATTTGGGAGCTGTTTCATAGCCAGAGATTTAACTGTGGTGAAATGGGGTTCCGGCAGAATCTGACCTTGGATATATGTGATTTGTGAACGTACCATCTCAAAGCACATAAAGAAACGTACCATCTCAAACCATATAAAGAAAGATAGCTTAGCAAACTATCACACAGTGCTATATTTTCCTCTATTTTTATACGTGGATTTACTCAACACTTGACATGCTGTCCACTTTAAGTTGTTATTATCTGTGAAGTATGAACTGATATAAACTATGACTCTTTACTTGTATTTTCTGCTAATTTTGACTGGAAGCTGTAGGATTCTAGCTCATTAGCCCTTTATGTCATGCTTGTCTTTCTACATAGTGAAGCTTCCATGAAACATTTGCAGTGCTTCTGTTTTATATGTTGTTTAACTGTTCCAAAAGGTGCTTATAATACAGAAAGGATTTTAGAAAGAAAGTCCATCTGATCTGATTCACTGGGTTCTTCTAATATATTGAGCTGTTCATTGTCTAAGACTTCTATGGATCTGATGGCAGAATACCAGAATGCGGGTTGCTTCAGACTTGCCTGGAGGAATTGGCAACAAAATACGCAGAAACTAAGTTTGTTAAAATTATCTCCACGGACTGCATTCCCAACTACCCAGATAGGAATGTTCCTACAATACTGGTGTACAACAACAGTGCTGTCAAAGGGACTTATGTCGGTCTGCAGAAGTTTGGGGGAAAGAAATGCACACCTGAATGTAAGTTATAGCACAAAATTAGTTTCCAGTATCCGATTTGCCAAGAGTAGATCGAAATTTCTTTAATTCTATATTTTGTTGCTTGGGCAAAAAGAAAAAAACTGTCAGTGCACACTAGTAACTAGCGTGTGGCTATTTTAAAGTTGCAATCAGACAATCAGGATACCATTTACAATTTTTCTGGATATTACAATCTAAATGCCTCCGTGATCTTTGACCTTAGGGTAAGATAATTTTTTGTACTAAAAGGAAAATATATTCATTATGACAGCCTACAGCATGTCTACGGTACTAACCATCCAGGCCTGATGTATGTTTGCGTTTCTTCATATGGCAAATATTTAGATCAGTGTGCCTAACGCAGAATCATGCTAGTTCACAGTTATGCATTGCTGTTACCATAAATTCGAGCTTTTTCTGCCAATAAGAATCAACATGATTTTTTCTTGCTCATTTAAATGACGCTGAAATTATTTAGGCTTTCTTCAACAAAAAGACCAATCCCAGAATTATTTAGTGTTACACATTGTCTTCCATGATTCCATCACCTTATGCTAAAATTTCATTCTCTTTATTTCAGCTGTTGCATTGGCGCTTTGTCAGTCAGACCCAGTACTGAATGATGGGCAGGGTGGCAGCGATTCATCCCGGAACAATGTCATAGAAGGTGTTCGCAGGAAGTTCATAGAGAAGGTTGTCGCCCAGCATGAAGCGCGGGAAGACGAAGATGATAGCGACTAAAATGACTCTTTCTGCTAGTTTTGCTCTGGTTCAGTGGTATCATTTGGTTGCGTGGATGAAGTTTGTCTCAGCTTACTGATCTTTTGGTTTTCTGTGTGAAAAACCTGAAAGCTGTTTTTTACGAGGTTCTGCATAAACTTTGTTTTAGAAGCCTGCTGTGATACTGATACGCATGGTTATAATGTATCTTAGTGTTCTTGTTTCGAGAGATGATTATGGAACTTGCATACTTGAATGAAGATAATCATCCATGATCCATCCATAGCAAAGTTTTGAGAGATGATTATTCACGTTAATGTGAACTGCAGAGTCGCTACTTCCATGATCAGTTGGTATCCAGAGAACAATTTCATGGAACATAATCCAACCCTAATCAGTTTAGTTCACCACACATCACATTCTGAAATGTTTGCATTCCTGGCACATAATTTCTCAATAGAAAAGAGACGAGAGAAAAATAAAGATGAGCTTTTGGATACAGGAGCAAAAGAGCACTGTGAAGAGCTATTTACTAGCTCGGCTCTGTTCATGGAGGAGCAGCCCTTGGTCGCGTCCTGATGCGAGCGAAGATGATGACCACGCTGGCGAGGATCCACGGTGCGAAGATCGCGTTGGCCACCCTCGACGACTGCAGCGCCTCCGGCACCCCGTTCAAAGCTACCGCCACCATCACCGCCGGCACCAGCAGGCCGGCGGCGATCATCAACGCAGGCTTCGTCCACGACCACGACGCCTGCACAAGGACAAAAGCAAGCCGTGATTTCCACAATATCTATGCACTGCAGGGTGCGAAACGCAAAACAGGAAAGAAGAGCTACTACCTTCACCTTGGGATCGCCGTCGAGGGCGATGACGGCGCCGTCGCGGAAGGGCACGACGGAGAGGCCGCCGGCCGTGGGGTCGGCCCGGATCCGGAGGCCGCGCCGGGCGCCCTCGGGCTTGAAGGCGAAGAGCGCCAATAGCCCGTGCTCGGCTTGGATGCCGCGCACGTCGAGGCGGTCGCGGCGGGGGCCCCTCAGGATCGACCGGAAGACCGCGGCCGGGCCGGCGCCCCGCCGGTACAGCCGCACCTCCACGGACGGGTCGCGCAGGCTCGTGGCTGGCTCGAGCAGCGGCGTGGTTAGCGACTCCTCTGCGGGCGCGACGGCCACCTCGTCAGCCATTGGCATCTCGCTCAGGCCTTGGTGCTAGTTTGGCGTTGCTGCGTGGTGAGCTGAACTGGTAAAGTAGAGATGTGGAATAGTACTACAAGACTACTTGTAGTTACAGAATTTTCTTACCAATTCGATTAGAGATGCAAAAGTTTTAAGATTCCCAATTAGTTCGTGAACACCAGAACTTAAAAAACCGTAGCATTTTAAAAGTTGCCAATTCTGTATAAACTGAATTGTAAATTGATTAGTTGAAATAGCCAATAATGATTGAAGATACTTGCGCCCCACGTCAGAATCAATGCGATATGATACAACTTACACAAGATGTTACAACATGTTTGTGTTCCAGGTCCAGCCAGTATAGGAAGCCAAGAGAGAGCAATCTCCATCAATCCAGCCAAATGATGCAACATAGCAAGTTGCTGTTTCAGGCGGAGATGCGCAGCGGAGAGCCACAGTAACAGCGGAGTTCAGCCCATTTTAGTTACAAACATTTTAGTACGGATATCACATGTGGGCGCACGGTGAGCTCAATATCAGTCTGCCGTCCAGCTCTGCTCCACAATCTCCCGCACTTTGCGGTTGTACTCTCGCTTGTTCTCGCTGAACAGGCGGGCAGCTTCTGAGTTAGCAGGCGAATTCGGGTTTGGATCACACAGTAGCGACTGCAAATGGCACGCATATCAGGTTAGTCGGATACAAGCACAACCAACATCCTTGCCTGCAACAGAGACATGCAGACTCATCCTGATAAGAAACAACAGCATGGTTGGAACTTGCAAACCTCTTCCCATGCTGTTATGTCTCACACATTTACAAATTTTGCACTGGCTAGAGAGATACATTTGCTACAAGCCTACAACCAATATTCATTTGTTTGACTAAATTTGGTAACAATTTCATTGAGTACGCCTGGTACAGAATTTAGGAAACCAAGAGAAGTTTTGAGACCTTCAATCTGGCGAATAGTATATCCCTAGTTGTTTCTAGAAGAGGCCATTCAGTAGGCATGTCAATGCAACTGAATGCTCTGCCCTGTGAATTTCTAAATTGGCTGTCCACAGTACAATCGTCCATTTTGGCACTGCCAGTCACATGGACAATGGAGATCTTACGCAAAGCTCAAGATCCAAAAACAGATACAATTAATAGATTGACTAATTCAACTTCCCCAAAAGTGAAGATGGACTAATGTAATTGATCCCTATATGTTCAAACAATTGGTTCTTGGTTGCCTGCCGCTCATGACTTGCTAGAACATTTCAGAAGTATTGGACTACTTACACTCAACCACAGCAAACAATTTGTAATTACCATCTGGATGTGTTGAGTAAGTGGTTTATACCTACCATTGAAGGACTACCCAAATATGTCCCAAATCAAAACTTGGAGGGATTCCAAACTTGAAAGCATGTTATGAATTTCAAAATATAAGCTCTTCTGACAAAGTAACAAGCTGGCGTTACAAAATGTTGGTGAGTAAATAATCTGAGCTGCTAAGAAAAAAAAGATTTCTTGTACCTGGATGGACGTAAGTATAGCAGCAACATCATATATTGGGCTCCACTGATTCTGCAGGATATCTAAGCATATGCTTCCATCAGCATAAACTGCACGCCACAAGAAAATTTTCAGCATGACAAATAAAAGTGGAGATCATAAGATTAATATTTTGTGGTTTAGGATAGAAAGATATCAGCAGAGGAAAAAGAAAGCTGAAGTTTCCTCGATTCAAAATCGTAAGCAATGCAGAGCTCAAACTAGGCTACAAAATCTGCAGCATGCTTGGTTGAGGCAAGCAAGGTAATCATCAATTAGGTATTCCCAACATAAAATCAAATTTATCAAGCCTTCACAGCACAACTGACAAGTGTAAATCTATCAAGTAGGTAACAGAATAAATGGGAAATTTGTTAATATGTTAGTCTCTGAGCCAGAAGGAGCAGGAGAATTCAGGGTGAAGAATACAACTATGCTCCAAAAATTTTAAGCATATGCATAGCTTGAAATTAAATACTCTCAGTAACATGTGATGGATCAATCTAACTTAATTACCGTGCACTCAGGTATTTAAAGATGAGGTGAAACAACTTACTGTTAGGATGAAACATCCGAGAGATAAACCGAACTGTTGGTGGCTTGTTAGGATATTCTTCATTGAACTGGAGAGTCAGCTTAAACGTACCTGAAAAAATCAGACACATTTCAGCACAGCAATAGAAAAACAAAAATCAAACATGCCATGAGAGCTAAAAGAAAGGATACTATAAGCAACCTTAGAACAATTCAGCTGAAATAGAATTCTCTTGATATTTAGCATTTTCCCAATCTATTGAGTGATATACATTGTTAACTCCAAAATGGGTCATATTTTTTACTTATCGTGGTTTTATATCACTGGCATCAGCAGGTACTTTACACATTTGCATATGAAACGAGAGCCATTTCCCCTGTTCATGTTAATTCGATTTACTCAGCATGTTTGCTAGTGTGAGATATTTGATAGTGAGGTGACAACTTCACATAATGGCCATTTTTGTTCTGCCAGCCACATACAAGTGTGTTACTAGTCGATTATGATGCTCCATATCACTTGATCATATTAATGTGTTTGGTGTTAATCTGGCATCACCAATGGCAGCAGCATATATACATGAACTTAATTGTTTCCATATGACACCTGAAGCGCAGGTACAAACCATATATTTTCTTGGTTCAAGAATAACCAGAATAAAACAACGAAGCATGGTGACTGAATTTCTATAACAGAACATTTACATAGTTAGCAAATACACTTAAATCAACTAACCTCCATCCCATGGACTATCGTCAGGGCTGGAAATCAACATAAGGAAAGGCATGAGCACATCATGACCCAAAACAAAGAAGGGAAATAGAACAAAACGCACAACCATGAATTCTAGCATCATACCCAAAAATCACGGCATTCCACAGCATTATGTTATTATCCTGCGGGGCGCCACTTATGCCCGCAGGAGGGTCCTGCATCAACCGCTTGAAGTCCCTCATCAACCTCTTCCTTGAAGGAGTTGTCATCCTCAGATGTCTCTGCGCAACCCATATCCCCGTGCGAGTCAAAGAAGCACATAAAGCTATCAACCAATGCATCACGGTACAGAACAGAATTTAAACCAATCCACCACGGCAGAAATCAGAATTTGCAAACTCCGGATACCAAAACTATGAACATGAAATCGGTCCGTGGTGTTCTCGCTCGTGTTTCAGCTCAAATACTCACTCTTGAGGCAAACGCTCGAGTTCCGCGCACCAAGAGCAGGTGAATTTCACAAGAGAACAGCCGTCGCATCGAAATTTTTAACCTAAAAAATCCCAACACCAACCGAACCGGGGGAGCAAAGCTAGGGTTCGAGCGATCTGGGAGGGGTCAGGGGACTGTGGTCACCTGAGATGCAGCCGGCGGTGGAGGCTTAGGCTCTCGCGCGCTCCTTCCCCTAGCGCATGGAGACGACGACGGAATGGACGCGTTTAGGTCAGCCTCCTGGGTGATGATGGGATGGAAGGCTCGGGGATGGAGGGAGGCTGTGTAGAGAGAGGCAAAATGGGTTGGTCCAGGAGAGTGCAGCAAAGTCAGCGACGACGCCACTCGCACGCAAGCGATCCATTCCAACTTTTTGGTGAACAAACCATAGAAGGGCTGATAAAAAAAATATAATGTACATGTCGAAATAGAACATCGTATTATCGCATTGTACAAAGCTAAGCGTTATATAAGATGAAAATATGGGTTGGATTATGTGATAATGTGTGCATTTTAAGATCCACTATTGATATGAAACATAAAAGATTCTTTAAGCTATGCTAGTATTGTATGTTATTAATATTGTTATCCAAACAGTATCTTAAGTGGCTAAGTGAGGTTGATATAACTATACCAAGAGGAACATATTTAGAGGGCAAGAGTCTCGCCATAGTCACTGGCCTTGCGATGTACATTTGTCATGAATGATTTTGTTACTAGCCTTATTGCCTACGAAAGGGAGTAAAAAAAATATAGAAGAAACCGACATTATTAAACAAGATATGTAATATAAATGAGTAAAAAAGTAACATTATTTATGTTCGTATTGATAGTAAAAGGATAATAGGTGTTAAGTTATACCACGTTTTTCCTTCTTCTTTTCTCATCTTTTCTTTCACTTCACTTCTTTCCTTTCATTTATGTTTCTTTTATTTTCATTATTATGAGTTTATTTAGCCATCGCTTGTTGACTTAGTACTTGAGGTGCCGTCTAGAGGCGCAGGCAATGGATGCTTTAACATGACAACGGATTTGATTAACTGCTCATAACATTTTTGTTTTCCATAAATAATGAAATAACCCGAAGCATCATTAAAAAGTCTCAAAACAAAGCATTTGTTATAATAAAAACAAACAAAAATTTTGTAGTGGTTTTAATAGGTGCATGCTCCATTATGAATCCTACACTGATGAATAGTGAAATCATTTGTCTTTGCTCTATATTTCTCTCTAAAGGTGTGTTATTTAATGTGTCCATATAAATATGTAGTGCTATCTTGGTTATTCTCCTACACTATCATCACTAACAACCACCACCCTCGTGGCCTCACCATAATCACATTTGTTAGTCTTATACGTCACTAAAGGTTATATTTATAAAATATCATGAACAAAAAATCTAACCTGATGTAATGGTTTATTGCCAGCTTGCTAGTACGACTATTTTAGATTTGATATTCAGTTTTTAAAATTTTTTAATAGTTAAATCAAAAATATTGTTTCTATATAAGTAGTAGCACTCCAATATTAATGTATGCATATACATTGTCCTCGTTGCCTAAAAAAATGGATAAGATTACTCATATTCGTGTTTTTACATGCAAAATGGTAGAGTGACACGATTCCCAGCACCCAATTTTTCTTTTTTCCAACGTGACCAAAATATCCTTGACAACTGATTAAATTGGCCGTAAGCCTTTCTCGCAAAAAGGAAAGAAGGGCATAGGCCCACTACAGGCAGGAGAAATGGGATAATTAGCAGGAGCAAAATGAGGAAGAAGGCATCAGGATACGTGAGAGAGAAGCATTGGCGCGCATCTTTTGTCTCATCAGCGGCAACGCAGCCACCGGCGGACCGGCCCACACCGCAGGCTTCACCTCGCACTTCCATGTTCTTTCTTATCCGCGACCTCTTCCACTCACAAAACCCTCACCCTCTCTAATCTAAACCCTCACCACCTCCCATGGCGATGGCCGCCGCCGGGCGGTGCCTCCTCCTCTCCCGCCCCTCCCCTCTCCGCCTCCGCATCCTCCGGGCCGCCCTTTCCACCGCCGCCTCCCCTTCCCCCGCCCTCGCCGCCCCCGCGCCCCCTCCCCGCCACGAGCTCCTCCTCGAGCGCCTCCGCCTCCGCCACCTCAAGGACTCGTCCTCCGGTCCCACGAAGCCGCTGCGGGAGAAGGCGAGGGGCGGGGAGAGGGGCTCGCAGCACCCGCAGCAGCAGACGAGTGTTGAGGTGGAAAGCTTCGAGGAGCTCGGGCTCGAGGAGGAGGTGATGGCCGCGATGCGGGAGGCGGGTATCTCCAAGCCCACCGAGATCCAGTGCGTCGGCGTGCCTGCTGTTCTGGCCGGCACAAGTGTGGTGCTTGGCTCACATACCGGCTCCGGGAAGACGCTCGCCTACCTGCTCCCTCTTGTTCAGGTACTTGGATTGATTCAGCATTTCATCTTAGCGAGAGATGTACCTGCGCGTGTATTTGCAATAATGTCGCTAATTATGCAAAGAGCCGTGGAATAAAGAGCAAAGCTGCAGCATAAGTGTGGTGCTCTTAGTACATTTTGTTACATGGGAGAGCAAAACAATTCATTTAATTTATTGCTTGCTGAATGTATCGCCGTCTCATGATTTAGGTGACACAACTATGGCATAACTCATATCAGAGAGGCTCATCTCTAGCCAGTGCCGGAGCGTCACCCAAATTACAGAGATGGCTAATTTAACAGGTCATGCTTAGTGGTGAACAGACAATACTAGTTAGTTGACAAATCTAAGGGAAAGGGAAGGCATTATTTGATAATTACTTGATACGATATCTGTTTTGAGCTCAAATCTGTAGAAATTCCAATCAAGTTTGGATGAGTTAACATCTCGCAGAGGCTGTGAAATGAAAATCGGTCTTGCTTCATTTATCACTCCTGTGTGCTACTGTATCGTATAGATTACTCCCTCTGTTTCGCTATATCCGTCGATGGCCTCGGGAGTCCAAAATGTTTGTCCATCGAGAGAATGAAGAATGTAGTTATTGTGGGTTTTCCTATCTAACCCTTCCTAAATGCTTTGTAAGAGGTTAAATGGTTGTAGAATGTCACTTAACCGGGGCATGCATAGTCCGGTGTGGAACTTGGTGTGTGCACATGGTGAACGGTGGACAAATGTAGTGGAACTTTTTTTTTAGATAATGAAAGTGAATACTCTTTGGCCTCTGCACCGGAGTGCACATGGCCAAATGATACAAAGTGTTCATAGTTCAAAGAGAAAAGACAATAAGAAAACCAACACTAAAGAGAAACAAGAGCTAACTTAATACAGAAACATCAAGACTCGGTAATCCGACTAATAGACCGCCACCCATGCTGGGTAACGAGCTCGCGGGTAACATCCTCCATAGATTGGCAGCCCACCAACATAAGCTCCTGGCGCCCCACACGCTGCAGCTGAGCGCAATCCCGCATCCACTTGATAGCCAAATAAATGACCTGCAAAGGATTGTTAGAACAAATAGCGGCTGCGCCAACACTCATCATAGGGACTACATGGGCAGAGACACCAAAGAGCCAAGAAATACTTGTAGGTTTAGGTAGAGCAAAGGTAATCTGAACAACATGCCAAACAAAATGCGCAACATGACAGTCAAAAAACAAATGTTGAATGTTCTCATCCGTCGTACAAAAAGAACAAGAAGGACTACCACGGCACTATCGTTTGATGAGGTTGTCCTTTGTAAGAATGATCCCTCTACTCAAATACCAAAGAAAGATTTTAATCTTAAGAGGTAGCTTCAATTTTCATAAAACCGTGTGGCGAAACCGAATATTACAATTTGATAATGCGATATACATAGAATTAACGGAAAAAAGCTTGCTGGCTTGAATATTCCACAAGAGTCGATCACTGATGTCAATCTGTAAAGTAATAGTCGAAACCTGATGAGTTAAAAGATTTAGGGAAGCTAGATGATGACTCAAGAGAGTCCTCGGAACCTTAAAGAAGAGGAACCGAACTCACCACCTTAGCTACACAATCCATTTTATCCCGTACAATGTGGAAAAGATCAGGATATTGTTGACTAAGAGGATGAGCACCAAGCCAAGTATCGTTCCAAAAACTAACCCGCTCACCATCCCCAACGTGGTAGGAGACAAACTCAGAAAAAAGAGGCTTAATCTTCATAAGCCCCGCCCAAAAAGGCGAGTCCCCTTGTTCACCGGTCACTTGGGAGAAAGTCTTAGCAAATAAGTATTTATTGAAAATGAGATCTTGCCATAGACCTTCTTCATTAAGGAGCTTAAAAAACCATTTACGCAATAGACTAATGTTTTTTAGCTCTAAATCAGGAATACCCAAACCGCCTTGTTCTTTAGACCGACAAACTATGTTCCATCGAGCAAGTCGATGTTTCCTCTTGTGAGAATCACTTTGCCACAAAAAGTGTGAGCGATAAAAATCTAGACGTTTCAAAACCCCCTTAGGAATAGAGAAAAACGATAACATGAACAATAAGATAAAAGCATGTGTGCTCCATCTTGTCTAGACCTTTTTTTTTATAAATAACATGGCTCATGCCCTTGCTCCAGTTTTCATTGAAAAAAATAAATGGTAGAGTCCAATCAGGACAAATGAGTGTTTTCTTTCACCATATTTTAATAGACTAGTCGAGTACATTCTGGACCGATTACGCCTGGCAATTAGGGCATATTTTCTAAGTTCTAACCACAAGGTTCAGTAAGGATGGTAGTTCTTTGATTTCTGCAGCTACTGCGTCATGATGAAGCGACATTGGGTATGTCGATGAAGCCAAGGCGGCCAAGAGCAGTAGTTTTGTGCCCCACGAGGGAGCTGACCGAGCAGGTTAGCGGTACTCTTAAGTAATTTTGGAATGATGATTTGATATCTGGGTCATTAGCTGTTGTTCATGTGATGATCTCAAATGGCAGGTCTTTCGTGTTGCAAAGTCCATAAGCCATCATGCGCGTTTTCGGTCAACAATGGTTAGTGGAGGCACCCGTCTAAGACCCCAGGAAGATTCTTTGAACATGCCGGTTGACATGGTTGTCGGGACACCTGGAAGGATCCTTGATCATATCAAGGAGGGTAACATCGTTTACGGTGATATTAAATATCTGGTGTGTTCTTGAGTCCATTACAAAAAATTTCCATCCTGCAATATTGTTGCTGTTGTCTTAATTTCTGATTTGGAATGAGTTTATTTATCTGCATTGCAGGTTCTTGATGAAGCAGATACAATGTTTGATCAAGGCTTTGGAGAAGACATACGGAAATTTCTCGCTCCTTTGAAGAATCGTGCTTCAAAGCCTGGTGATCAGGGGTTCCAAACCGTATTGGTTACTGCAACGATGACCAAGGTTTTCTTCTATCCAGTCCTCCAGTGAATCCTATGTAACTTAATATATATGATATGCTATTGTCTTTACCTTCGAAGGATCCCTGTTTCAGATTACCTAGTACAGATGCTCCAGGCCTTACTATTTTTCTGTCCACATTTTGTGAACTTTTAATACCCTTTGTTAACCACCGTTCTACTGCAGGGAGTACAAAAGCTGATTGATGAGGAATTTGAAGGTATTGTGCATTTACGGACATCAACCTTTCAAAAGAGAATTGCAACTGCACGGCATGACTTCATCAAACTTTCTGGTTCAGAAAACAAACTCGAGGCTCTCCTGCAGGTTTGTAGAACTGTCTGCCCTCCTGTCCTATTTTTATGTGCATACAAGTGTGGCTCAGTGTGAGCGAGCTTCAAATTGGAATGATGTCTGTTAAATTTTCCATTTGTTTAGGAATCTTGTTGTTGTACAGCACTACAGTTTTATTGGGGTTGACAGTGTCCATTCGATGTCAAGAATTGACATTCACGAATCAAGTAGTACATATGCTGCTTTATCTAGAGAGTTTGATCCTCAAGTGTCCTTCTGTTGAAACAACACCTTTGGCTTCTAGGGCCAGTGGCCTGAACTTGTCAGTAGGGATTTGGAACTCTTTTGTGCTTAGGGTACTAGCAACGTGCCCACAAGGGGAGCCGCATGCTGCCACTGCCAGGGCTGGCACAAGGGAAAGAGTTGTAGTGACGGATGACTCTGCTTCAGGTCATATTGGACTCGGTTAGTCCAGCCAAGCCAATGTCCTACATCTGGTTAGTCCCTAAGCCAGTCAGATCAACCATATTTATTTGAATGAGTTGTATTGGGTTAGGAATCCTAGAGATAAGTGTTATCTAAACGAGTTGTGCTCAGTTAGGAGTCCTAGAGATAAGATGAGTTGTAAACATATAGGGTGTAATCTATTGAATCAAGCAAGGAGTTAGAAGGATTATTCCTTCTCTTTGCCGCACCCTCTCTCTTTGCACTTAGGGCTTCCAGCCCTAGCCGCAGCGGCCATGGGTGCCCAAGCGCCAACCTCATCCTCACAAGCTAATCCTTCCCTGCAAACTCCATTCCCATAAATCAAGCCATGACAATAGCTTTGCCGTGCAAACATCAAACACATTTTGTTATGGCTTGTACCATACAGCTTTTAAATTTTGTCTGATGGCCAAAAGGCTCACAGAGGACACAGCCAAAACGAGAGTTAGATAAACAGATCTGCAATATGCACACACAAAAGATCAGGCAAGATCCATCTTTAATTTGTCCAATGTTGAAAGTTTTGCTCCAGAGTCAATCAATACTGTACAGTGTACACTTGATGTCAGTTCCTTGCTTTCTGTTATGCCAAGTGCATGAGATACTCAGGAATTTTATTCTTGCAGGTTCTTGAGCCAAGCTTAGCAAAAGGAAACAAAGTTATGGTGTTCTGTAACACTTTGAATTCAAGTCGTGCTGTGGACCATTTTCTAACTGAAAATCAGATATCTACTGTGAACTACCATGGGGAGGTTCCTGCCGAAGAGAGGTTTGTCGGTTGCCTAACGAGCTCCTACTGTTAGATAGAATTTTAAACAAAATGGAGACGATAGCACAAGTGTAACTCAGTGAGTGTCCCAGTTTCAATCTTCCACCATAGAAGTCGATGCAGTGGGTATAATCATCTGATTGGAAATTTTCAAGGTCCTAATAATCACTGGCCTGACTGCCTAGTTATGCTTGTCATGCTTTATGCTGTTTTTCTTTTTCAGTAATGCATCACCGCGCGTACATCATAAAGGCACGTGATTGGAGTGAGCATAATATTGTATAGGCAAATTTCGTTAGAAGCTCTTTGAGGATGAGATTTATGCGTTACTTATGTTATGTTTGCTTTTATGGCCAGTAAGTAAAGCATGATTCTCTGGGCTAACACACCAAGTTTCTATGCGAAACCATTTGCTTAGGTATAGTGGTATACCAACTTGTTTATTTTATCAACTAATGATATTTATGCAGGTATTAAGTGGTTGCTATTCTTGCGATTTTTTCTACTTAATTAGGCTGCTAAGAACCATTTATCGAGTTCTCTACAAATGAAGAAAAAGAAAAACACAAACTTTTGCTTGATTTTTGCTGAGTGCTTTTAGTTTTAACTAACTGTAGAGTTGAGAACCTGAACAAGTTTCGGAATGAAGAGGGGGATTGCCCAACATTGGTCTGCACTGATCTGGCAGCCAGAGGCCTAGACTTGGATGTTGATCACGTCATCATGTTTGACTTCCCAAAAAATTCTGTATGTGTTGCATTTTCCTTTAATGTCTGTTCTGAATTAATTCCACCTCAAGGATTCTTATTCTAGCCATTTTTGCCATTTTAGATTGATTACCTCCACAGAACAGGAAGAACAGCACGTATGGGAGCCAAAGGTATAATCACTTGTTAGCTGTAACTGAACAGTCATTTATATGATTACCTCTTATCTCCTATTACACTGCAATTCTGCATACATTATGGTCGCTTCTTTACCTAAGGTACCAATAAAGGTTGCACGTGTACTCTGCTGAGAATTTACATGCAGTAACAAAATATATTAATCATCTAAATACTAACAAAGTTTGATAATGATTTGCAAATGTAGAGAAAGAGATAGCAATAGTTGGAAACTTGGGGTTGAAATGTAATCTGTAAAACAGTATGCAATTTTTTCTTATAGAAGTGAGATGATGAGAGATGGCTAAAGAAAGATATATGATATTTCTGCCATTCTGGGTGATTTGTCGGCCGTAATAGGTAACTGGGTAGTCTGTACTAAGTGTTTCCACCTTTCCTGTTGATACTCACGTATTGTCATTACCACCTGTAATGCAGGGAAAGTTACAAGCCTTGTCGCAAAGAAAGATGTGCCTTTAGCGACACGGATTGAAGAGGCCATGAAGAAAAACGAGAGCTTAGAAGCGCTCACTACTAGCAGTGTCAGGAGGGTAGCTACCAACCCACAAAATTCGAGCACCAAAGGAAGGACTTCAAGGTTGTCTAAGAATTCAGATGCTCCAAGGGTTGTTAATCAGAAGGGAAGAAGGGGAATCGCTCTGTCGAGTAGGTCACCAAAGGTTGCCATCAAAGACACAACTTCATCCAGAAAGCGCTCGTCAAACAAGAGCCAGCCATCTTCATCCAGAAAGCACTCGCCAGCTAAGAACCAGCCGAAGTCCAAGCCAGTATCGGCCGGGAAGGATAAGCCGGTGAGATCTGCTAGTAAGGGCGGCGTGAAGGTTGGGAAGAGCAGCAGAGGGAAGCCAGAGAGTCGGAAAGGGGACGCTCTGAATAAGCTGGGAAGTAAGCTCAGCGTGGTTGGATTCAGAGGGCGCAGCTCAGGGAAATCAGCGCAGGCTTCATGATAATCGCTCAGAGATTTTGGTTTCATGATAATCGCTCTGAGATTTTCGATTTTGCAACCTGTAAATATCGGTGACTTGGTTTCTGCCACTTTCCCTTGTCGGCTTACAATTGAAATATTATTTTTGTCTGTTTGAAAAGGGGACAACTGAGATCTTACCACGACATCTACAATAATCTTCTTATCTGTTAGAACTCACATGTTCTTTATTACCCACGAATGGCGTGAAGCGTATTGCGTACTGTTGTTTTGGCCTGATAAATATGTTCTTGCTAAACGTTAGCCATCCGATTTAGAAATGAAGGGCTCAGATTGATTTCTAGTACGGCGTTTGTACTGCACTTGTTTGCAGATTGAAGTAGTGCAGGAGTTACAGTGAAACCGTACTATGATCTCCTTTGATACAATGCAGAAGAGAGGGATAGAGGACTGGAGAAGCTTCTGGAGAACAGACCATCTTCCAAAATAAGAAGAGAAAAAGCGCGACGCCAAGTATCTCTACTCCTACGCGCAGCAGAAGCGAGACCCTTGTCACGAGGGGCTCACGTCTCGCTCCCAATGACACGTGGGCCCGACCGCACGATATTTGTTCCTGAGGGAAGACCAGTAGTCCTCCCAACGGATGAAAGCTCTAGATGTTTCTCCATCCAACATCCCACCGCTTCCACCGCCTTTCAGAACCTTCCATCACCCTCCAGACTCCCGGCCTCCCACCACCTATTTAAAGTCCTGTCACTCCCAGCTCCAAGAATCATCATCATCACAGAGTCGAAGCAATCCACAGATCGATCGATCAAAGAAACCAACGCGATCCAATCCAAGGAAGAGACCAGCGAGCGAGATGGAGGGGAGGATGTTCGGGCTGGAGACCCCGCTGATAACGGCGCTGCAGCACCTGCTGGACATCCCCGACGGCGAGGCTGCCCCCGGCGCCGGCGGCGAGAAGCAGGGCGGCGGCGCCGGAGGCCCCACGCGCGCTTACGTCCGCGACGCGCGCGCCATGGCGGCCACCCCGGCCGACGTGAAGGAGCTGCCGGGGGCATACGCGTTCGTGGTGGACATGCCGGGGCTCGCGTCCGGCGACATCAAGGTGCAGGTGGAGGACGAGCGCGTGCTGGTGATCAGCGGCGAGCGGCGGAGGGAGGAGAAGGAGGACGCAAAGTACCTGCGCATGGAGCGCCGGATGGGCAAGTTCATGCGCAAGTTCGTGCTGCCGGAGAACGCCGACATGGACAAGATCTCTGCCGTGTGCCGCGACGGCGTGCTCACGGTCGCCGTCGAGAAGCTGCCGCCGCCGGAGCCCAAGAAGCCCAAGACCATCCAGGTCCAGGTCGCGTGAGAAGGGCGAACCAGAGGTCTAGCGTGCACGTCGGGTCGAAGCAGAGTGGGTACTACTGAATTTGCTGTGATGAGTGCTGTGTCTGTCTTTTTCATCTGTTATCGGACTCTTGAGTGTCATCTCAGTTTATATGCAGTGGTTTTAATGTTTCGTGAAAGAAATGCGAATGCTTTCATGCTTACCTTAATAAATATATGATTCTGTGCCCACCTCACCCTTCATTTTGAAAAAAAAAGAGATCCGGAAGATGGGATGTCTTTCCAAAATCGAAAAATTTTATATTTCTTTTTGAACTGAGTAAGATGTAACGTCAGGCAAAAAAACAGATGCATCAAAATTTCCTTTTTAGGCACATAATTTTGCATACGCACAAATATTCACGAATTGAATTTTCTGATTGTTTTGGTGAGTCCTTTTTACTTGAGCTAGGTACAGGCAGGCATATCAGTTCAATCTTCAGAATGAGCAAAAATGACAGGATTGGGCAAGACAAAATAAACACAATCTACTATCGAAACTTTGTTTTACGACAGGTCAAGCGAATAGAATATAAAACATAGATCTCCGTACATGATGCACGTTACAGTTCTGCGTCGGAATCGGACATGCCGTTCTGTGTGGACTGCGGGCTATTCGGATTTCTCGCGTACAAATCCTTCCCTGATATTTTGTCCCGCACATTTGTTGACATGTACGGCGAGACGCACCCCTTGACCTGCGTTGGCGGTGGAAGGAAGATCAAGGAACAAATTTCATGCACAGCGGAGCAAGGTTAGGGTCCAAAGTTGCATATCAAACAGGGAAACGAATCGAACTATTAGTTCCAGAGATGCATGATCTAAACCATAATACTAGAATGCAGTTGATATCTATGCAATACAGGTTAATTCTATTGTAGTAATAGAAGTACTGTTTCTTCCCGTACTACTAACAATTTCTTAGGGGTGCCAATTGTATATAGGATTTTTCATGAAAATAGTACCTAACAAACTTCCATCCTTCCGCAAAAGGTGTCCCTTCGCGATTCATGATCCTAGGGTTAATATTATAACTAGATCAATTTTAGAAGAGAGAAGGATATCTTTTAGAGTTGTTTATGCGTAGAGGACATAAGCAATGCTAATGCTTTACTCCATTCTGGATCAGCAAATGTTTGATCTGAATGTGTTAGAACATGCATTATCATTCTGCTAATACATATTCCACCACGGAGATCGTCCTGACAAACTATCACCAGGGCAAACAGGTTACCTGCAGAATAGATCTCGGTATCTCAATGAGCCCCTGCAGCAGCAGATCTACGCTTTGAAGAGATTGAACAGGAACAGGAGTGATAACATATAACAGGCGTCTTTGCACATCGATGCCTCTGACAATACCTGAACATGTATATACCGTTGTCAATGTTTACACAAGTTCAATATAGAGGTTGGAGCTGCTATTGTCAAGTGACAGGTTTACGATTATATCAAGGTTGAGCTGCAATTATTAAATGATTAGTTCACGATTTATATCAATCAATCATGAATTCAAGACTATGACAGAAAACCAGCAGAACAATGTTGCTGAAACCATAGAACATCGACTCACAGCACAGAACTGGTGCAATTGCTTATTTGCTTTATTCAGCAGCTAATTGTTGTCTTTTTTTCCGCAACGTTATGCTCTATATCCATGCTTGCTCGATAGATTCATACGAAGTGACTAGCTTATCTCAATAACCTATGATTATCGGAAGAAAAGAACTACTTGAATTACATGTCCATGTATGTTGCCGCACTCACTCATCTAAACTTCATCTAAACTTGATAGATAGTTCTTTCGATGTAGCCAAAACAGGCCGTTTATGGCTTTATGCTGCAAATTTCAATAGTTGTTGCACTTATTACCAATACATGTGCATGAGAGAGAGAGGGGGAGAGAGAGAGGGGGAGAGAGAGAGAGAGTACCAAGCCCAACACACCAAGGAATTGCATGGGCTGCCTCAGGTGTGTCACAACTAATTGCCAAGCCAACTATGGTAGCGTTCAGACTTCGCCATATCTCACTACGGGGTACCTGAACAGAAAGGATAATAGACAGAATATAATTTCCCTGTTACTGTTCAGCAATCACAAACTCTTACAAACCTAGAGTAGATTTTTTGGCATATAAATACTCCATATGTTAATAGTATCCTAAATTTAGAATCATCGTTAATGAGCAAACCGGTAACTCATAGAAGATAATTTAACAGCTAGCTCAACATGTTATAAAAGAAAACTAATGCTGTCTTATGGTTGTACTTCTTTTGGGTCCACAAGCATTTCTACTCTCGAATTATTTGCTTAATACTTTGATTGAACTGTCCTTGCATGTTTGATCAGCACTTTATTTTTCTCTGCAGTAGATTCAATAAACTCAGAAATCCGAACACCCTCTCAACTGACGGAAAGGTACTACTCAGGTCAATTGATGCATTCGTGGCAGAGCATTACTAGTCTTGAAGGTGAAGACCATAGTGATGCAAGGGTTGCCCCTCGCTTAAACAGATTGCAAGAATTTGCTAGAAAGCGTCAACTACTGAGGTGTTGATGCCTGGATTCTGGCCACAGACTGAGGAACTAATAAGTGAACAATTGGTCCAAATTTTATTTTAAACTCAGAAAAGTGAACAATAAAGGAAGCGTGCCAGGTTATGTTCCAGAGTGTAGTAATGAAGACAACTAACCTGGCAATGAAGATGCATAACTGTAACATCTGAAAATGATACTTCATAGGGTGGGAGTGACGCTAGGGCATAAGCAAGCTCTTTATTTGTTGTTAGTGATATGTCACTTGGAAAACATTGCTTAAAGTACTCCACTAGCCGGCGTTCACGCATTCCGCCCGCATCTTTCCTTTTTAACGATCTTGGCAATTCAAAAACAACATTAGCATTTGCTTTCAATAAATCAAATGTCAGTACTTTTTGTACACCACGAGCCTACAAGTATTAATCCGTCAACTGCAGCTGATATGAATGTGGGGTGCGTAAAACTTACAGTATTGATTATTGAAGCTAAGCACTTAAAACAGTCACATAAGACAATGTATTTGTACCAACAAATATAGATGACTGAGTATAAATCATCTATGGAATTTGAAAGGAAAAACGTAAGTATTCTTTCAGTTCTAATTATCATAGTTCAGGTAGGTAGGTTGGTTCCTACGCCTACAGAATGAAGTAGACAGCACAGCATTGAAACTGGCACGGATAACATACGCCAATTTCAGTTTTAGTTATTCATTTGGTGTCTGCAAATTCGAGCTTGTGTATAGACAGGAATTTGCGCAGGAGATGGGAGACTTTAATGTTCTCAGCTACAGCTATTCAACTACAACAATTTCCATCAAAGTTTTTTTCTTCAAAAAAAATGTCCAGGAGCTCTAGCATTCACTAAAGAACGAGACGGGTACCAGAGTTGCTCCTAGAACTCAAATTCAGGTACGCAGGAGGTTAAACAGCCTCCTCACCACCAGGCCACTGCCATTTTCTCATATTCATCAAATTATTGCGAAGAGCCGAAGACTATTTTGTGGTCCTAAGATTTGAACCCAGGTGGGCAGGGAGGTTAAACAGCCTCCTCACCACCAGGCCCCCGGCCTTCTCCATACTCATCAAAATTCTAGGAAGACTGTTGGACTGTTTTTCAGTTACGCAAATTGGAAACAGCTTTGAAACTGACTTGAACACTAAACTGAGAATGAAATTTACTTACGATCTGGATAAGGAATCACTAGATGCAGCATTAATGCTAATCATTTTAGGTCCTGTTTGCCCACCATCTAGCCAAAACATTCCATCAGGGAGATTCTCTCTCTGCATTCTGGTGCGTATCTGAACAACAATTGTGGGACAGATATACCTTAGCATCTCTACAAGCATATCAAAACCAGTACCTATATTAAGATGAAACGAAAGACCTTCAGAACAGTGAGCATCGAACAATTAGAACACAGATCTGCAATACTGTAATAAAACAAAGCTGCATAACTTAAGCCAATTGTTAACATATACCTTTCACCCATCCAGGAGTGTTGACAATTAAAGGAACCACTTCACTCCCAGGACATCGATATTTCTCAACAAAGTAATTATACAATAGAAATAAACAGTTAAGATATGTTTCTGGATCTCTTTTTGAAGATATATCACCAAAGAAGCAGCACCTGGTGGATATTATATAAAAGGAATGTGTGGCATTAGAAAGGAACATAAGTTTTCAAAATGTTAAACTAAAAACGTTTGCTTCAGCAGAGTCTAATAGGCTATCTATTGATGCAAATAGCAAACTGATAGATTGAAAGACTTCTCGAACCTACTGCGGTGTTGGATAGGAATAAGATATATGCACAAATAACAATAACGTGAAACATAAGCGAATTTATGAGCAATGACTGGAAAAGAGAAGGATGTTTGATAACACCAGCAGTTGAACACAATTATATATGTCCTTGAGGTATTGTTTGGTCAAGTTCCTCTTTTGTTCTAACTTGCACCATGGAGAAACTAATATTATGGATCTCTTTGAAGTTGGATCCATGGAGAATTTTTGTTGCACACAAACTTCTCTCCTTGAAACCAGTGATTCTGAACAATGAAATTTATATTCCTGCAGATTGCCTGGTCCTCTCTCCCTATGTTATCTGCGTAATTTGGTATGGGTCTGAGGCCCAAGGGTAGGGTACTTGCCCTCATTTAGCTGTTGGCAGGGCTCTTCCCTGGCGTTTTAGCAAGGTTCTGAGACTTACTTGGACTTCTGATTATTCATTGCTTCATCCAAATATATGACAATATTCAGCTCCATTCTGAAGTAGGATACGAACCTTGTTTCGCCTGGAGTGGTAATTTGCGGCAATATGAAAAAAATTGGGAGAAAATAACTAATTCCATCTATAGAGACTGGAATCAATTAAATCATAACTTTCTATCCATAAGGATTATTATCTAATCTTATCTTTAACTTCCAAACTAATCTTATATTTTATCTGTCTTTTAACTTCCTCACAAAACTATATCTTTATTCCATGGCTAAGATTAGGGCCAGCTGTCCTGCATGAGTGATATCCTGCGACACACTACAGTGTATGCTACAGTACCTCTTCTCATAACACCTTAGCTTCCAGGAGCACTTGAAGCACAAAAGTGCTGCTCTAAATTCTTATTATGCAATTATACTGTACCTGCAACATTGCAAGGCAACTCCAAACAAGCCTACAGCAAGAGCTACTTGTAACACGTTTCTATTCGTATGACTTACTGTGCATCACAACTAAAATTCATTGATCAAGCAGGTACAGACAAAAGTAAAAGCTAAGGCCTTCCCTTTCACATCCTAAGCAACAAACTGCAGAAAGTGGAACATATTGACCAATTTCATTGCCACATTTGATGGGGTTTTATTCTAAACATCATAGGAAGAACTTACTAAGCACAGATTCCTAAACCTAAGAAGCCCAAGCGGTGATCGGTATTATCATTTGGCGAGCTGACGAAAAGAGAGCGGAAATTTTCACACCTTTCAGCCTTCCGCAGAGTTGGGTTCCGCAAATCTGCACACAAACCAATAACCAACATGTCAGTGACCTACGGAACCAGCCTACCAGTTACCAGCACCCAATCCCCACATGCACACATCTCAACCTGCAATAGCTTTGTCGACGACGTGAAGCGAGAGGCACCCCGGCGGCGAGAACTCCGGCTGCCCCACGTCGGTGTCCAAGTACCCGACCCTCCCGTACCTTCAAAACAACACAGTACACACACCACCAGTTAGAGAACCAGCGTAGTTAGTAGTGCAAACGAAGCGGTTAGGACTGGATTCGGGTGATCACCTGGGGAGCAGCGAGTTGAGGAGGAGGCGGGAAAAGGTCGACTTGCCGCTGTTCTTCGGGCCGCACACGACGACAACCGGAGGCGAGAGGTCGTCAGAGGAGATGAAGGCGGTGGAGGAGGCCCAGTCCGGAGGGACTACCACTGCCGCCGCCGCAGCAGCCTCCGCCGGCGTAGGAGTGGCGGAGGCGGGGCTTTTAGGGCTGGGGCTCGGGCTTGACATGGGACGGGCGGCGTCGGTGGCTCGGGATGCAGAGGGCACGAGTCCAGCTGCTCTTGTACCACTTGCGGGGCTTCTGTACCGCCGCGCCAATGGGATCCTGAGGGAACGGAGGGTCAGGAGGAGGTTCGTCGGCGGCAGTTAGAGACGGTGGGGAGGAAGGGGGGGAGGCGGACGGCGAGTAGGCGGCGGCGGCGATGGAGACCCAATCCGAGAGTGCGGTGCGGCGAAGTGCGGGAGAGGAGAAAATCTGGAAGCGCGTGGCCGCAAGGCATAGCTGGGAAACCACGCCTACGCCCGTGGCGGCAGGCCCAGCAAATCGGTTGCAGCAATGCGTGGCAGGCTGATAACGGGCCTGCGAGGCCCAACGACCCGGAGACCGGTCCGACTCATTTTTTCCACGCTTTCCCTATAAAAAACTCCAGTTCTGTTAATTCTCACTTGCCTGAAATTGCCTGAAATTTTAACAGATCTTAGTCACCTAAAAATGTATATCAATTAGCATAAATTTAGATATTAAAAGTGTACAACTTTAGCATAATATTACTGTATTTTTAGTTCGTGGGGTACATAGTAGGAGAGTATTATTGGATGTTGATCCAAAGTCTTAGAAAAGCGATTGGGATTGAAGAAATTTCTGTCAATTTATGAATAGACAATCCCGAAACACTTATTTTTCCACGCTGTGACTATTCGCAGCACACGAATCTCACAACAATCGGTTTGTAATTCAAGTGTATCTAATTCCTTTCCATGCGTGCCGTGCTACCATTCACTGTGCAAAATGTACTGCTTTCGCTGCAGCTCGACGAACCCAGCTGCTTACTTTATAGGACAACATATAGACTGTCCAACCGAAAAGGAAAGGGAAATACTGAAAGGAAGGAAATGGGACTCACGCAAATATTGAATTTGCATCGTGTGCGTCACTGCATCATGTGGAAAGATATTGATTTTGAATCTTGTACGTGTATAGGACATCTGGAGCGTTAGTGGTACGTAGCGTGTTTGACTGTTCGCCGCGTGAGTTTTTTTAAATAATATTTTTTTATTTAGATATTGCAAAATATTATCTGACTTTAAATTTTTGCAAAAATAACTTCAATCGCCACCTAATATGACGATTAGGTCCAATCGCCATTTGGTGTAGCTATTACGACTGATATCGCCACATGGAGCGACGAGGCGACTACATAATGAATCTCCATCTTTAGTGACGATAAATCAAAATTGTCACCTTTGATGATGATAACAGGTGACAATGCGGCCATAAATTGTCATACCGCGTGACGACAACGCCACATAGCCGACCGCTGGGCTCGGTTAGCTGGGCGCAGGGTGGTAGTCGCTACCAATCGCCAACCTGCACGGCAATTGGTAATTATCGTCATTCCGTGTAGCGATAACAGCTAATCGCTATTTCAGGTGACGATTGAAATTATTTTTGTAAAATTTTGAAATCTCGTAATATTTTTACAATTTCTCAATAACAAAATATTATTTTTAAAAAAATCGTTTGCCGCGTCTCACGCATTCAAGTACACACGGATGCATACTTGCACGATCGATCCATAGATATAAGAAAATACGTAATAATTGGTTGAAATCTTGCATATGTCGTATAAAAAACACGTAATATCGCTTATTTTTGTAGGTGCAGGTGTGTGCATATTCCGAAGAAGAGAATAAATCATGTTCATGACGAACTAATCACACTTTCTCCTCCTGCTCAGAAGCCCTGCCGTCGCACGTCTCCAGCAAGCCGCCACTATCCCAGTCCCCATCCCCATGGCCAGCGTCACTGCAGAGGAACAGCAAGCAGAACCCACCAACGGTCACGGCAAGAGCTATCGCCACCACGAGCAGGTCCAGTGGCCGCGGCACCATCGCCGCTACGCGCGCCGAGAACATGACCGTCAGCGCCATCGACAGCGCCCACACGCACACCCTTAGCCGCTCCCTCGTCGGCCACCGGCTCTCGCCGGCGTCGACGAGCGCCTCGAACCTGCCGACGCAGTAGAGGAGCAGCGCTAGCGCGGCGGACGCGGCCAGCACGAAGGCCAAGTCGACTCGGGACTCGCGGCGCGCGCGGCACGCGGCGCGCGCGAGGTGGGCGGCGACGAGGAAGTAAGCGACGAAGCGGAGCAGGCCGCGGCAGAGCCTGATCTGCGGCGGGTCCTCGATCAGTTGGTCGGCCTGTGCCTTGCCGTCCATGGTGATCAGCCGTGGATCCGTGGAACGCGTCGCGCAGGCGCCGCCGCTGCATGCTCCCTGATGCATGGATAGCGAATTGCAGTGCACGTACGTACGTATGAGAAATGATTTAGATCGATGTGAACTAGAAACTGAGTCCTGTGAGTTATATATCGATCCCTCGCGTGGCTTGCTTAGCTTTAATGAAAATCCGCGTTTCTGTTCCACGACGACATGTTGGATCGAAGACAGTTTCAGTGAAATTGTAGCTTGGAATGGGTCGATATATATCCGACAGGCTCCATGTTCTTACCAGTTAATTGCAGCTGACTGCCTGGCTGACCGTGACCTAGCAATTAAGTCTTGCTGGAGCCGTGTAAAACCACCAGAAAAAAATTGATGCCACCATGATCTTCTTCTTAGACACGTCATGCGTTTGCGTATGACACCGCGGGCCATGCATGAAAGTGCTATATTGAAAGAACGGAGACGCGTCATCTCGCTGTTTCTGAGACTTGGATCGATGCAGGACAGCAGGAGGATATGCACGTACACTCGGAAACAGAGAAGGGTCGTCTCGTCTCGTCGTGGACGCAACAGAAATGCGGCTGCAATTTCCCGCATCGTGGCGGGTGTGGACGCGGTTACCTTTGAGTAAAGACCCCGTTCGGGTCAACCGAGGGCCACCCGGTGTTCCCTGTCCTCTGCATCAATCGATGCATAGAGCAACCCTAGTCCACTGGAACTGTTCAAATCGCTGCGGTTTACTTCCATGTAGATATTCAACTGTTCCTCCCAGCAGACAAGCACGGAAGAATTTGTTGCGATTCATTCCTGTGAATTTTTTTTGCCTCCAAGGGGTCGTGCATCACTTGTTTACACCCTATAAGAGAATCTCATTCGATCTCTAACGAAGTAAAGTTGGGGCGGCGTCTGAGCTAAGTGATCTCCCAAATAATCCACTCTTTTCTTTCACGGAGCAAATATTTGTTTGGAGAAAACCTCGAAAAAGCTAGAAATTAGAACAATAAAATTACCCAGTTAATTAGAAAAAAACCAGGTATAAAGGAAACAAGCCCCCACCAGTCAACAAAACGACGGGTCACATAGACGAAAGCACCAACACCACACGATACAACAACGAAAACAGAGCAGCACTAAGGCCTCCAAGCCACACGTTCCTGTGGGGACTGAAAGTGCATATGTCCCCCCTAAGTGAGTTTTGATGATTAATAACAAAACGATTAAGGGGCTAATGAGTTTATCAAGTGTTGATCAAATGTTAGTCTATGAATACAGTGTTGACGACCCCTAAAAAAATTGAAGTATGCCTCGCAGGTATAGAACATTAAGGGTATTTTTCTCTTTTTTTTGTGATTTAAAGAATCACAATGAGTAATAGGCAAACCGTCCTATTAAGAGGGGGAATAAGTCGGTAGCTAGGATGGATGTATTGCATGTTGAAGATGATCAAATCCTAAGTTTCTAAGAATCCCTACATCTTTTGATTCCATTTGGAGCCACCGAGCCGAGTGTGTCCAGACCATTCGAGAGCTCGAATGCCTTTTGTCCAAAAGCATTCTTCTTGTCCGAAATATCCGAGTGTTATCCTGACTTCTATTTAGAAGCATTTTTCTTGATTGGAACCTCCGAGCGTGTTTCGTCCGAACACCCAGAGAGTTTAAAAGTCTCTGTCCAGAGAGCATTTCCTTTGTCCAGTGCCTCCAAGTTGGGCTTGTCCTGATTGTCTGGGAGTTTGCAAAGTCTCTATTCAGAGAGCTTTTCTTCGATTTGTGCCTCCGAGTGGGCTCTATCAGAACCGTCCGAATGAAAACCTAGCTTCTGTTTTTTGTGCTGATCATGCCCGGACACTCCGAGTGAGCTTCATCTGGTGTCTCCTAGGAAACTAGCTAGTTCTGAGTTTTCCCTAAGTGTTGAGCCTCCGAACACTCCGAGTTGATACTATCTGAAGCATCCAAACCATGTTTTCGTCTCTGGATAGGAAGCAATCTGGATCTCTGAACGTACCTTGTCTGGACCCTTCGGGTGTTAGAATTCCCTTGTTGTTTGAAGTTCAAAACCTCTGAATGGCGTGGGCGATGCTTTGACTCGCACAATTTAGCTGTTATTTCGTATCCTAGAGCCTCTAGGTGATGCTCGTTCGGAGCCTCGAGGAAATGCAAAAAGTGGTATAACGACTAGATTTTGAGTGCTCTTTATAAATATCCGCACCTACTCCAATTTGGATTGTCTCCTGCTCACCCATTCCAGTGCTCCTGTCATTTGAGTTCTTCTCGTCCTCACTTCTCTTGAGAGATCCTGGACGTAATAAAAGACATAAAATGGTATGATCTAGTTGAGCATCTAGCAAAAAGATCTTCTCCAAGCTCCAGTTTCACTTGTTACTCTTGGAGGTATGCGCCTTCTAGATGGGTAGGAGTTCTTGGAAAGCATTCAAGAAGGTGTGAATCACCCTAAGCATTTGTGAAGGTTGGAGCTCACCGACCGTAAGGTGAATAGCTACCAAGTGAAGAAAGGGCTTCTCATCGACAAGCCCTTTGAGAGAAGAGCACGTTTTGGTGTTGGTTTCAATCGTAGGACCAAACTTCCTCAATAGAAACCTAAAGTCTCACTAAAGGCTTAAATTTCGACAACAAATCACCGTGCCATCTTTGTTTGCAATCTTACTTCCCAATCTCTTCATAAGATTGTTGTGTGATTGCTTAGTTGTCTTATTTTGTTTCTTCTTCACCTCTTTTGAAACTAGTAAGCTACGGGTGTCTTAGTTTTATCTGATAAAAATTTAAATTTCCTATTCACCCCCTTTAAGCTACATCATTGATTTTTCATGGACAAACTCGTGCTCGCACACAATCCAAAGTGCTTCACACCTCCTGTAGAGGAGGCTAGATCCGACATTGACCCCACCATGAGGAGAAGAAAAGGCATCACCGGCCAGGAGGAGCACTGAGCAACACCATCGACAAGCATGAGACAAGAATAACCTTGTAAAGGATCAAGATGTCGGTCTAGAGGGGATGGGTGAATAGACGACTAAACAATTTTAAACAAATCTTACAATTTGCGGAATTGGATTCTATTAACTAGCAAGAATAGCAAGTGATAGGATATGAGGTAAAATATCCTAGTGAGTTTAATACAAGCAATATGAGTAATACTTGCAAAGTATTTTTGCGAAAACTAGATGAACAAGGAGACAATGAATTTGTTGGCGAAGTTCGGATCCTTAGGAGGATCCTACGTCTCCGTTTGGGCAGCTCGATCACACGTGATCAAGAGCCCTTGCTTCTCCTGGACTTCTTCTTGGTGATTCTTTCCTCACGGAGGCGAATCCAGGCCTTCACAAACTTCTCGAAGCTCACCACAAATATGGAAGCTCTCAAGAACTCCTAGCCGTCTAGGAGACCCCGATCTCCAAGAGAAATGAGCTTGATGAACACTTGGAGATGAACTCAATGCTTTGCTTGGATTGATCTTCAAATCACTCAAATCTTTCTCTTCCTCACAAGGGGTCTCTCTTGGTGCTTGGAGGAGTGGAGAAATGCTCTTGAGTAGGCAGGAAATAATGGGCAAAGAGTTCCCCTTACTTGGAGCAATGTGGCTTATATAGAGGCTCCCTAAAAAACTAGCCGTTTGAGGAAATCTACCTAAATCTAGACTGTCTGGATTTGGGCCGGACCCTCCGAATTTTGAAATCCAACGACTAATTTTTGAGGTGGCAGAGGGAATCTTCCTCCTTTGCCTCAATGAAGACAGGCTCGGAATGTCCGGATTTTGCCCGGACTCTTCGGGAGCCCGGACAGTCCGGCTGCAGTCCGGGAATCCACTGAGAGTTAGGGTTGGGATCTTTGTTAAGGCTTTGGGCGACAAAAAGGAATTTTACTCGGCAAAGACACTTTTTGATCATGTTCATCAAGCCCCTCTTAATAGTACGGTGCATCTATACTCAATGTGACTTGTGTCACTAAACGGAAAACTATTCCTCGGAGATATACCGTCTTATTTTCCTCTTTTTCTTTTGAGGTGTCGTCGATGCTTCCCTTTCTTTATTCGTTGAGGACTAAACCTGTTCACAAGCTTGCAATCGGTCATTAGTATTCTAATCATTTGTCATTAACCACCAAAATAACGTTTAGGGGCCTAGATGCACTTTCATCTTGCTTAGAACCATCGTCGAAGAAACCCTGCCACATCGTGCAGCATCGCAACCCCACTAAACAGGCCAGCTGCGGTGTGACCCACCCAGGAAGAACGGAGGACAACCTCGGCAGGCTCTAGAAGGAGCACGGAAGATGCCTCGCCGAAAGCTTAGATAGGGAGAACCTTGTTCCACGTCTCGGAGGCCCCAGACCACCGACAAATCTGGAGCCTCTGTCCCAAGCCGCGCTGGCCACTAGAAACACCAACCCGGCCGCGTAGCGGGATACACGGGATCCGATGAAGCCGAGTTGTCGGAAGCGCCAACCCTCTAGGGGAATGCGCCATGGGGAGCACCGCCCAACTGCCGGCCAAGGAGCGCCGCCAGCCACCAAAAATGCATCGACCGCCTAGCACCTTCGGTGACAGGCACTACTGGCGGCGGTGGTCATAGCGCTTGGGTTGGATTTCAGTTAGGGTTGCCTTCAGTGTCACCCGCTATGGAGCGACACGGGAGGCCGGTCTTGTGTGCAACAAACTTATTCAAGCAATGCAACAACATGTTATGCAACACACGACGTATATCCGATTTTTAAGGAAACCAATCCCAAAATTCTGGCATCGTGGGCTCCTTCTGTTATGACGACACGGAAATATTTGCATAGTGAGAGGGAAACATGTTATTAAAACTTGCGCAACAAATTTATTGAACCAATGCAACAACGACAAGTATACAGCGCAATCCCGGATTTTTAGGAAACTAACTAACTACATATTTGTAACATCATCCACCACTGTTCGAAAAAAAAATATTATAGCAACATCATTCTGGCCAAAGGTTGAGGCCGCCGCTGCTGTCGTCAGCGGACACGAGGGTGCACAGGAACTTGGCGATCTCGATACTCTTGTTGCAGACCACCTCGCGGCGGTCGGCTTACACGTTGCAAAGCCTGCGCTTGCCGTAGAGTGCGTCGGGGCTATCCGACGTGAAGGACCAGTCGCCGGGGACGGCAACGACGACCGGGAAGCGCATGAATGAGGAGGGCGCGCTGACCATAGGGGCAGGGGAGGCCAACGTAGAGGTGGAGGTGTGCGTAGGGGGCACCGGCGACGGCGGGAAAGCCGGACGGGGTGCGGGCGAAGGTGCCCATGGTGTGGTCGGAGGGCGCGAGCTGCCGCATGAGAAGGAGCCACGCCGAGGTCCAGTCATGGTGGACGGCGAGGAAAAGTAGGACGGCAGCGCGTAGCCCCACTTGACGTGGGAAAGCCAGTAGCGTGGTGGCCGGTGGCCGCGGCCTGGTGCTCGACGGACGCCATTGGATTGATGCTCGGGCCACACGAGGAGAGTCGACTGATGGAAACAATGAAGAAGAAAAGACTCCAGGAACTGCCGATGGAAACATAGGAAGCGGAAGAGATGCGATGATTGAGCACGGTGGCAATCCGTTATAATTTGTTAGAAGTTTTTGGGCCATCAGATCAGATTAGCTTGGATCAACGGCTGTAGAGGGTAACTATGAATCACCCGGTCCGTATGCCGGAGGAAGGGTTTACAAAAAAATATCAATGAAACGATGACTACTTCCAATGTAGTTTAGACCCTCTGCTCCGGGGACAGTTCCTGGAGAGTCCTCTCCGGCTGGCGGCCGTTGGCCGGTTGGGCATGGCCGTGATCTGCATCGCGGCACTCGGCGTCTCTGCGGCGGAAAATAAAGTAGAACGCGACGGCCATGGCCACGGCGGTGAGCCCCCACACGGCCAGTTTCAGCGCCAGGTTCGGCATCGCGTCCGCGACGCGCAGCGCGAACGTGTTGGCCAGCGCCACCGAGACCAGCCACACGGCGAGCCTGACCCGCCGCCGCTCGGGCGCCGCCGCCGGGTCGTCGAGCCGCAGGAGCTCGAGCTTGCTGAGGCAGCAGTAGAGCAGCGCGATGAGGTAGTAGGTGGTAATCACGAATGCGAGATCCCGCGGGCTGTCGCGCGCCCGGTACACCGCCCACGCGAAGCCGCCGGCGACGAGGAGGAGGATGATCATACGGAACGCGCAGCGTGGCCAGCCGCCCCAGCTTGGCGCCTGGCCCAGCTGCGCCGTCTGCGGTGGCGGCCGCGGCGGCGGGTCCTGCGCGACGGGGAAGGACGTCGCGGGCTCCATGCGCGGCCAAGGTCGTGAGCTCAGAGCTGCAGCTGTCGGCGTGAATCGGAGTCAGCGCTGCGCGGGCGTTAAGTTGTTGAGGTTGTGCTCGACTCGAGCAGCAGCGGTTGCCTTTTGTATAGGAGAGTCGCTGCACCTGCTCGGAAAGCGCAGAGAAGCAGCGGAGCAGCGGCACCGTCCACGCAGATCGAGGCAGGTTCACAAGCGCGTCTGACGATTCCCCGCGTCCTCAGATATGGTCATGGTTACACTTTCTGACTTCTGAATTTCTGACCAACCGGTAGTTAACAATTCGCAGCAAATCAAATCAGTCCAAAAGCACACGTTAATTGCATATACACGGATACATCATACACACGCAACTAGGAGCTGTTCAAAGTTCAGGCAGCTGGTTTTTGCCACAAAAGTACCATAAATACGTTCAATACTTACTTAGGAAATTCAGGGATTTAGGGTTCTACTATTATAGCATAGGAGTTTTAGGATAAAGGTCAGGCCACTTTCACCTTTTCACACATTTATTCATTTCAGTGAAGGGATGAACCATAAGAATGGTTCTTCTGGTGGCTGGCGCCGGTGGGAGTGCACATCTTGCTGAGGGCGGTCACGGGCAGTTTCGAGGGATTGTACAAGCTCCTTGGTCCCGTGCTCGAGGTTGAAGGCGCACAGGTTGCTGTAGGCGTCGATGAAGTAGACACAATTTGCCTTCAGGTTTGGATGGTTCTTGGCCAGGAAACAGACCGAGCTGTAGTGGCTGACAAACAGCCCGAATTCGCCAATGTCATTAGTCCTCTCAAAGGAAGAGGTCCCCTTGTCCAGGATCCACAGTGCAAACTTATTCAGAGATTGGCGCTTAACCTTTATGAGATCACCAGCTGGGGTCTCCACCAGACAGTTAAACTTCCGCTGATGATAGTGGACGAGGTTATGATGCGGATGATGATCCACCAGCGGTGCATCCTCATCTGGCCATGCACGGGGCGGCTCTGCCCACACGTCCACCGTACCATATACATCAATGGTGTATAGTTGCCTGCTGTGCTTGAAGACATCCACCAAAATGTGTTTCGAATCCACAAATGACCAGCTGTTGCTTCCTTTACGTGTTACTTTATATCCTTTATGGTCGCCATAGATGACAGCAACGGTGAAGTTGCTCTCACTCATGTCAAGCAGCACAGCCTTGGACAAGGGCCTGCGTCCGATTGGGGGGAGTTGAATCTGTGCACCACTGATGGGATTAACCAGCTGGATGGTTCCATGAGACGGGCTGAAGTAGATAAGCCAACCATGTGAAGAACCAAGCGGTGCCCACATAGAGCCAAAGATAGTGGTGGTGCTCGGGATTTTGATGATTTGATTCTTTCTTTCAGGTATACTGAAAAATTTAGAACCATCGAGTGGATTTGTTGGGAGCATCAGCCATGGGTCTATCCTTGGATGGTTGGATACATCCTTGCAGACACGGTTCCATGAGGTGCATACAGCACGGAATCTGATATAGTCAGGAATGGCAAGTTTCCTTATAATTATACCAACAATATCAGTCTGAAGACTAGCCCAATCTGCCATCCCAACAGAATTAACTTCTAGGCGCCTGAAAGAAACTTGTGTGTATCAGTGGACATCATGCATCAATGATACAGATAGCAGAGACGTAAACTTCTAGCATCAAGTTTGTGAAATGGTTTAAAACCTTAAACAGAATTATGAGGTTCACTAACCAATGCATTCATGCCTAGTGGAAGTTGCATAACATGTTTCTGATATGTACAGCTAAAAACGCTATATACAGCCGTCTGGTGGAAATCATAAGAAATGTCACTCATTCAATCTTGGGTTGCTTGAAGAAACAGAACGTACAAAAGACAGCCAAGTTAAGCAATGAAAAGTTGAAGTTCAAAAAAAGTAATGAAAAGTTGAAAACCTTAATCCTAATAGTTGAACTGTGAAACAAGTCAGATGATGCCATACAGGCTTCAGCAGAACATCTTGCTATCCAGGCCAGAAAAGAGTGGAGTTTAATGGAAGAAATTTTGCAACTCTTCACAATGTTATTTCACCTCCAGTTATCCCGCCGCCTTCGAACATAGAGTTTGACACATTAATAGCACATGCTGTTTTTATTGACACATAAAAAAAGCCCTGGTTTTCAATAGTCAAAACCCAAACAATAGCTGACAACGAGTATCAACAGGAATCACATCAACCAGAGAGTGTTGATAAGGATAAAAAATGCCACTTCAGGAATATTACTGTTCTATATGTTGATTTTAAAATATCTTCATGGACAAACATGACTCCAAGTCAAAATGTGTCCATAGAAATACGATAGTAGTATGTAACCCACTTTAGGATCATCATTCTAACGAAACAGATTAAATAACATGTTTTTTTGAAAGGAAAACAGTAGGAGAGGCTCCTACTGCAAAATATATTAAAAAGGGGTGGAAAATTTACATGGTGGATGTCACAAGAACATTGAGCTCAAGACTGAATGAAAGCATGAATATCCCATAATCATTTTTGGATGACTATAGTACTTCATATGTAATTTAACTAAAATAATATACTTTTCAATAATCCAGCAGTTTTCCAGTGAGTGGTGATGATACCTTGGCACCTTTGCAGACATGCTACTTATTACCAATTCAGCTGCTGTACAAATCCAAACCCCGCTACTGCAGCGTCAGTGTTTTGGAACTTCAGCAGATTGAAGAGGGAAGAACAAGCCCTGCTACATTGTAGCATAAGTAATGAATAAAGACATCAAAATGATAAAAACAGATGGAGTAACTACTCAGTAATTCAACACTGCTAAAGCTCCAAAGTAAGGAGAACCATCATTCTAAATATCACAATGCTTAATATAAATTTAGGCTGCACTGCATTATCAGATTAGCTCATGTGCAAAATCATCTAACCCGTTTTTAATAAGTTACATCCCTAGACCGTGCAAAGTCAAAATGATAGCACATGGATAAACTCAAGTATAAAAGCTCACAGCCTTACAGGTGAGAAGTACTACTTCAATTACTCGGATGTACATTCTGATGTCTTGATCATCTAAATAATTACTCGGATGAAAGAGTGCACCTCGGAAAGAATGAACAAGTAGCTTAGCTAAAGATGGAAAAATTACTATGAAAATGATCGGTTGAGCTCCTATGTTTAACCTGCGCTTTTCATTGGAACTTACAAGAGAAATAATGTTACGGATATCCTCACAAGAATATCCAATTACATACATTACTGCGTACCAGCGTGCTTGTACATCCGGTGCTTCTCTTTTTCTTTTAGACAAGGGGAACAGCCCTCGGAGTCCACTATCAAAGATAACAGAACAACCAGGTTCAAATCCAGTGCTTCTCTTAGACATAAATCCAATTTTACAAGTATCGTGGCAGTAACAATCACAAATACAAAATATCTAATACACGAAGCTTCGTTGTTTTCTCAAGTCACGCTAACACAGTGGACAACGTGTCCATGCCCACCAACCTGATCTCTTGTTGACCAAACTAGCATCTTTCGTGCGTCGCACTTTCTCTTTCCTTTTTCTCTTCTTCTCCAACGAGAGTGTCGTTCCCTTCCCATTCTACACCTAATCACCAATATCTCACATCGGTGCCAACCTGCTCACCTTCCTCCTCCAGCGGGTTTCTCTCCTCTTGCGTGCCGGTGGCGAGCCCTCCCCACGTGCAACGGCCTTCAAAACACAGTGTCATGCACCCTCATTGGCAAGGTCGTCGGAGATCCTCACTGCTACTGCAAATCCTGCCCCATCGTTGTGTGTAATGCCTCCTCGATGCGGGAAAAGGAGGTAGGGGAGGCTAGATCTGGGGATTTGAGGGGCCTTTTCCTCAGTTTCTTTGATTTTTAGTTGAATTTTTGACATCTCATGAGTCGAAATTTCGTTCGACTGGGTTGAGGATCCCGATTGTGAGTTGAAAGTTGCTTTTAATTTAGTTGAATGATGGTAGTTGTGCGTTGAAAGTTTCATTATGTCTAGTTGAAAGCTGATATGACGTTGTTGAAAACATATATTAGCAGTTGAAAGTGTGCCACGATCTAGTTGAAAGCCGATTTGATGTTGTTGAAAGCACATATATTACCAGTAGAAAGTTTGTCATGATCTACGCGAAAGCTGATTTGATGTTGTTGAAAGCACATATATTAACAGTTGAAAAGTTTGCTATGATCTAGTTGAAAGCTCCAGCTCATGCCGTTGAAAATTACGTGAGTTGATTTCCATTTGTGGGGAGTTGAAAGTGTTCTTTTCTTTTGATCCAGCACTGACACTGCCACCGGAAACAAAGGGGAGGAGAGACATGAAGCACGAAGGTACACGCGCGGTGGTGGCTGGAAGCGGAAGCGGAAGCGGACGTGGAGAGGTTCCGACACGCATAACGACAGAGTGTGCACTACCTCGTCAAAGAACGCAGCTTCGTAAATTAGTATTCCCCTCGAAAATATGAGCCTTCGGAACGGCCACTGAATCACATCACCGCAAGATCAAAGAGTTAAAAAAAAGAACTAGGCGCAAACCCTACCAAAACCCCAAATCGAACACTCCAACGCCGCGTCCTCGCCACCCAAATCGCTGATCAGCGCTACACGACTCGGATCGAGCCTTCGATCGCCAAGAAACCCTAAACCCCAGACCGAATCAGCACCAAAACATCTCGAAATCGACCGATCAAACCCCGCAAACACGGCACGCTCAACCGAAAAAAACCGGATGACATGGATGGAACCTCACCTCTCCGCAGTGAACAGCCGGAAATTCAGCGAAGAAAACGCGGCCTGGATCTCCCCGCTGCACCGCCGATCGTGTAGATGTCGGAGAGGAATCGAGAGGCGACTGTTAGGGTTTGACGGCGGCTTCTATTGTTAAGCTGCGTCGGCGCGATTCGGTGCAGGGACCGCGAAGAGAGGGTGGAGAAGAGCGCGTACGTAGCAATCGCCGGCGGCGACGGGTGCCGCCGGGATCGGTGCCGACGTACGCGAGGTGAGGAGGATACTGGGAGCCGACCCGAATGGGGTGGGGGTGGGGAGCTGCGGGTGGGAGGAGGAACGGGTTTAAGAGCCGCCGGGTTTGGGAGGAGGGTGACTTGGCGCGGTGCTTGCGTGGCGAGATGTACAATGCATCCAAGGCGGAATTTGAGATGAGCATCAGTGCTGGAGAGCCAGTATCGAATGTTTTTTTATATCCCTTTTTCTTTGGTTGAAACATTGTTCTCGAGTTATTATAATTTTTCAAACTTATGCATATGGATCATCGGATTTTTAGACATACGCATATGCACACATCTTTTGATCTTTAGAGGCTTTCGGCATATTGATAGTTTGATGGAGATAACGCTCATAGAGGGTGAGAGCCAGTTCTAAGGGCATATGTCAGATGTAACATCAATTGAATTTTTTTCATATCATATAATATAATTGCTGATGTGGCAGAGAGAAAGAGGGAGAATAACATGACTATTTATTGAGAATCAGGCTATACAATTAACAAAATATTTGTATGTTATTGATGTCTTTACATATTACTGTTTTTAATACAAACTTTTCATGCAGAGCTAGCTTAAAAGACGATCTATCACGTGAGTTATGTATTATCAACTCTACGTGAAGCGGTCGACGAGTTCTAGCAGCCATTTTCCTTGAATCTGTTGCTAATCAAGAGTAGTGTTGGAAACTGACATTATCAGTCGCTTTGCTTCACGAGGAGGCAGAGGATGGCCCAAAATCCCGACAGTGCTTGAACTGCCAGTCTCCAAAATATCAATGCTTATGAATTTAGGCTGGTTTGTGGTTACTATGCTGAGTTGTAATGAACCGTGAGATCTAGTTAGTTAAGAAAAATCTTTATTATTTCTAGTTTATCTCTACGATAGTGAATTACAACTTAGAGCCTGTTGTTTGGATGCGGATAAAATCACAGCTTTTCAAATTGCTACGAAATACCACAGTACGTGAATACTCAAATTTATATAGCCTATAAGAAATGGACAATCTGCACCTGCATGTTCTAACAAACTCAAAAGAGCACACTAGTCTCCTTTCGATAAAATCTTACTTTTGCCATACACGTATGTTGCGCAATGGACCTACAAATTTTGAACTTTTTTTTTGTGAATTGGGAAAGAAATACATGGGAGGAGAGCCTAATATAAGAACGCTAAGTCTATATAACTTTTATTTTGCACAATATATGAGATTTACAGATCCACACATGAACCCACAATTTATATATAGAAATTTATTCAAATGTCTTTAAAACAAAGTGTGATTTTTGGATTATTCCGTTGTCCAGCCTTAAGGACATAAGACCATCTCTAGTGTGAGCCCAAAGCGGTTCAAAGGAGGCTTGGAACCGGTTCAATACACTAGAGCCAGCCGATTCCAAGCATCACAGGGGAAAAGCGAACCAACAACTTGGTTCGGCTCCAACCAATTAAAATACAATATATACTCTGAGACAACAAAGAAGCCGTTGCCACAATACAACGGTTGCTCTTCCTCCTCCTTCTTCTTTATAAAGTCTGCATACATGTTCATATCAAATTCCTATCTTCAGCCATGGATAACTCTACTCCCTTCAACGAATTACTCAACAGCCAAGGCCCAATTTCGGATTCACAAAATACACCAAACACACAACACTACCCATCTCACCTTCTGATGAATCCCCTCCCACCATATGGTTATCACCCTCAATACCCACAAGCTTTTCGTGCCTTCGGGAGCTCCATCAAGCTTCCAGCCAGGAGCTCCACCTGGTTACCAACCGCTACATCCAGGAGCTCCACCTGGCTACCAGCCGCTACATCCAGGAGCTCCATCAAGCTATCATCACCAGCAACCACATCCAGGAGCTCCTGCAAGCTACCAGCAGTTGTACCATGCTAATGTAGGGCAGCAGCACCCACAAGGAGTTCCTGGAGGAGGCATGTTCGGCCGTCCACCATCACCGGCTGGTTCGTCGGTTTTCTTCGGAGCAGCTGGAGGCAGTGGTTCAAGAGGTGACGAGTCAGCTTCTCCCATCTCCGCTACACAGTACATACATGAGAAGCATGTTAGAAATGAAGAATGTGGTGAAGATATTCTAGATGAGCAAAAGAAAGGTGTGCGCAAAAGTTGGGGTGTAGAAGAGAACAAAGGGCTAGTTAATGCTTGGTTGAAACATTCCATTGATCCAATTGAAGGAAATTCGAAGAAATCAGATCATTATTGGAAGCAAGTTGCAGAAGAGTACAATAAGCATTCATGTAAGGCGGAAAGAAGAAATATGACACAATGCAAGAATCACTGGAACAAGACCAGCACCTTAGTTTCCAAATTCAATGCTGCTATGATTCGAATGGGAAATATATATGCCAGTGGGCAATCTGAGATGCAACTTATTGAGAAAGCTCAAGAAGAATACAAGAAAGAGTTGAACACAGATAAACCTTTTGCCCTACTATATTGGTGGAGAGTGGTGAAGGAGGAAGCTAAATGGAAAAACAGTAATGGATTTGGAGATGTGAGTAAGAGAAGTAAAATAAACTTGTCTGGAGATTACACCTCCCCTTCAAATCAAGACACCGATGAAGCGGGCGGAGCAAGAGAGCGTCGGCCCCCAGGGCGAACTTTAGCAAAAGATCCAAGGAAAACAAAGAGAAGATGACATCGGAATGCTCTGTGCCCAGCCAACAGCTCAACGAAAGTTTGTTGCAATTCAATGATCTCGCATTGAGGAGGTCGGAGGCTATTGAAAAAATGGCAAAAGCCGCAAAAGAACATGCTGCAGCTATCTCTCAGAAGGTTAAGTTTGACAAGATGCAACAATACCTTAATCTAATGGCTACTGACACTACAAGATATTCTCAAGCACAGCTGGCACGACATGAGAAGGCCCTTGATCACTTATCTCAGGAGCTATTTGGTTCAGATAGTTAGTTTTCCAGTTTGTGTGTCCTGTAGAATGTAACCAATGCACTCAGATTGTGTGTCATGCACTCAACTATTTATGTATCCAATCTATTTAACTTAGCTATTTATGTATCCAATCTATTTAACTCAGCTAGCAGTACTTGTCCAATCTATTTAACTTAGCTATTTATGTATCCAATCTATTTAACTCAGCTAGCAGTACTTGTCCAATCTATTTAACTCAGCTAGCAAGCTGAAAGACTAAAAAATCAAGCTGAAAGACTATATAAGCAAGCAAGAAAACTAGCCGTTGTAAAAAACATTTAATATGCCAACTAGCCGTTGGAAACTAGCCGTTGTGAAGTACAGTGTATAAATAGAGGTGAAGGTTCAGCTTCTACTTCCATCATTCTACTTCCACCATTCTCCTTCCACCACTAAGACAACAGCTTCTACTTCCACCATTCTCCACAATGGCCACTGAAGCTAACTCCCAGTCCGAACACCCTGAAGATTGCAACCTTGATGTAATCCCTTTTGACTTAATTTGGATTTCATCAATGACCCACTTGAGGCTCAGATTGAAGCACAACTTTCAGCTCAGATGGCAGAGCAGCTAGGAGGTATGTTTGATCAACATATGATTTTTCTTGAAGGCACATTGAAAGAAACCGTGAAGTTGGTCAAAACAGGTTGCTAGCAGATTATTTTGTAGAGAACCCAGTGTACAATGATGTTCAGTTTCGCCGGAGGTTTCGGATGAAACGACATCTATTTCTACACATTGTGGAAACTCTTAGTGGTTGGACTCCATATTTTCAGCAAAGGACCGATGCATTTGGCAAGCCTGGATTTTCACCTTTGCACAAATGCACTGCTGCCATGCGGATGTTGGCATATGGGACTCCAGCTGATTTGTTTGATGAAAACTTGCGAATGGCTCAAGCTACGGTCATTGAATGCTTGGGTATATTCTGCAAAGGTGTCATTGAGAACTTTGGGAATAAATATCTAAGAAGGCCGACGGCCGAAGATATTCAGCGGTTACTCCATATAGGGAAGGCTCGTGGCTTCCCCGGAATGTTGGGAAGTATTGATTGCATGCATTGGGAGTGGAAAAATTATCCCGTGGCACGGAAGGGCATGTTTACTCGTGGTCATGGAAAGTCCACTATCATGCTTGAAGCCGTGGCATCACATGATACTTGGATATGGCATGCATATTTCGGTGTTGCCGGATCAAATAATGACATCAACGTGTTAAACCAATCAACTTTGTTCACCCAAAAGCTACAGGGCAGGGCTCCAGAGGTTCAGTTCATGGTTAGTGGCAACGAATATAATATGGGTTACTACTTAGCTGATGGTATTTACCCGGAGTGGGCAGCATTTGTGAAAACAATCCCGCTGCCTCAATGTGAAAAAGACAAATTATATGCACAAAAGCAAGAAGGAGCAAGAAAAGATGTTGAGCGCGCGTTTGGAGGACTGCAAGCTCGTTTTGCTATCATACATAACCCAGCTCGTCAGTGGCATATGGAGACACTTGCTGATATCATGTATGCTTGCATTATATTGTATAACATGATTGTGGAGGATGAGAGAGATACTTATTAGGTTCGATATGACAATGACTACAACGTCCCCAATGACTATGAACAATCAAGCTCCTCACCAGAATTGAATGGATATGGGCATGGGCCAATTCATCAGTTTTCTACAGTACTGGAGACAGGCCATGCTATTCGGAATCGAGGAATGCATCAACAACTCAAGAATGACTTAGTTGAGCATATATGGAACCGTTTTGGGGACAATCAAACATAGTATTAGAATTATTTTTCATTCGGTGCCTACTTCTGTTGTTTTGAATTGTCATTTTATTTATGCATCAACTTGTATTAGATCATCTGTAATGTATCAAGTATGTATCTTTTAAATTGTCTTTCAATTTACTTTATGGTCTCCATGTTTATTAATGTGTAATATTTCTATCTTGAACCACCGTGTGGCAAGCATGAGCCCCAAACTGATATCAACAACATTCTAGCTTGAACAAAGAGCAACCAGCAACTTCACTGTAAAACAAGAAAACTTGCAAGAAAAAAGAAAAAGAACCTACAGGTCTCCCAGGACAAGCCGGCGTCATACACGTCGACCCGAGGAAGTACCGCTGCTGGCGTTGTAGGCGTCGCCGTGGTCGCTTCGGTCAGTCCAGCCTGAGTCGTACGTGCATGTGTGGTCGCTCCCGCCGCTGGCGTCGTAGGCGTCGATGTAGTCGTCCAGCTAGTTCCGACCGTAGGCGTCGATGTGGTTGCCGAGGAAGGCTTGTCGCCGGCGTCGTACGCGTCGATGTGCTCATCCAGGAACCGGCGATTGAAGTTCCCTTGACGCTGGCAAGCCCGCGCCTTGGGCACCACCTACCACCAGTGCTGCTTCGCGTCGCCGAGCCATTGCCGGATTTGGTGCATTGGCTTCCGCATCAGGATCCAGTGCTAGATTTCTCGAGGATTTGTGGATGGAGGGGGAGCGGTCGGTGGGGAATTTTTTGGACGAGGAAAGCTCATCCGCGCAAAGGGATAGGGAAGAGAGAGAACCGAATTTTTTTTATTTTGGCTGGGCCCACCATTAGTTGTTGGTGCCGGTTCGATACACTGGAGGAAAAGGGCTTCGATTCGAACTAATTTACGAATCGGCTCAGCACTAGACATGGTCTAAGAATTCGTAGGATTGCTGTATTATTTCAATGTTTAGGTCTTTTTCCTCTAGGGGCACTTTGGGTCATAGGAACTGTGCTACTGATTCCTATGGCCGTAATTTCATAGAAATTTTAAGTTTAGCTCCAACATCTGATTTGCACACATTCATGCAAACGCATACACTTTTTCTAGGTTATATTCAAATGACTATTCTTTTAATTATTTTATGTTTAGTAATCCTCTATTTGCATTTTAGTTCCTATTTTTCTAGCAACATACTACTAAATTTAGTGATTAAATTAAGACAATACAACATATTAAAACTAAAATAAACACGAGCAACATTGTCCCTTAGTAAAAGAAAAGTCACGTCAAGATTTTTCAAAGTTATCGTTTCTAACTTCGCCTTTCGCATCTCAACATTCTTCAATTTCTGTTAAGTTCTTGCGTTTTAATTTTAATATCCATGTGTTTTTCATTTCTACACTCAAAGGCCCAATTCATTCGGGTCTAAACGATTGACTGAGCTCCAAAATTCGTAAAGCCCGACCCGCGCGCCCGTGCAATCAATTCGCGCCGCGCCGCCACAATTTCGCGACGAAACAAATAGTTTCGCGCGACCTTCAAAAAAAAAGTTTCGCGCGAACTTCAGGCATGCACTCCATTCCGTTTCGTCGAGTACTCTCTTCCAAATTCCACTTCCATTCCACTTCGATTCCCACCGATTCCAATTTTTTGTCCTCCAAATCCTCGCGTGCTCTCCCTCCAATCCCAAATTTTTTTCGTCTCGATCGAGATCTTTTAAACGCCTGTTCCCTCCGCTCCCAGATCACGCGCCACGCGAACCTCCATTCGCCAAAATCACCCATCCATCCATCTCGCCGTCTCGGCCATGGAGATCGCTAAGGACGCCGCTGCGAGCGGTGGCTGCAGCATCCGTGATCTGCCGCCTTCGAAGCGGTTCAAGTTCGTCGGCTCCCACCTTGGGTCGGCTCCGTGCCTGCCGCAGCCTGCCAAGAAGCGCGCGTTCCCGCCGCCACTGGCCAAGAAGCGTGTGTTGCCGCCGATGCCGGAGACTGTGCGCGTCTCCGTCTGCCTTCCGGCGAAGAAGCGCGCGTATGCGCCGGTGGTGGCAGAGGATGCCACGAAGGTTTGCCTCCCCGTCAAGAAGCGCGTGTATGCGGCCCCGCCTGATGCCATCGTGCAGGCGTGTCTTCTAGCCAAGAAGCACATCCACATGCCGCTTTCGCCGCCGAAAGATGCCGCTACCCCTCCCTCCATCCCGGCCAAGAAGCGAGTCCACCCGCCGCAGCCGCAGCCAGAAGGCGTCACTGCTCCTCCCTCCGTCCCGGCTAAGAAGCGGGTCCACCCGCCGCAGCCGCCGGCGAAAGACGTTGCCGCTCCTTCCTCCATCCCGGCCAAGAAGCGGGTCCACCCGCTGACGCCGCCGGAAGGCACCGCTGCTCCTCCCTCCATCCCGGCCAAGAAGCGCGCTCAGGCGCCGCCGCCCTCGGAGGACGCTGTTGCTTCTCCCTCCATCCCGGCCAAGAAGCGCGCTCAGGCACCATCGCCCCCAGAGGACGCTGCCGCTTTGGTCCCGGTTTGCCTGCCTGTGGCGCACCCGGTTTTAAGGCCGGATAAGCCCTTGTGTTTACGGTACCGGTCCCTGGATCAGTAGCCGATACCCACAAATTTACCTGTGTATCAAAATCATACACGCACTTATTAGAATATAAAGCATAATCCGATCTTTAAGATCGAAAAACTATACCTTTAGCCCAACGGCTAGAAATCTTGCAGCGGAAAAACGAGCGGTGATGAGCCCATCAATATGCCATTCCCAACAGGCAACTGACTGGGGGTTCGCCCTAGTTATCGTGGATACTGACGTTGCTTTCGGATGGTTGCCCTTCGGTCTGGCCACATAACAAGCCAGGTGAGTACATTGAATGTACTCGCAAGCGCTCCACCAGGAAGTTTAGCACAGATATATGCATGCAAGGGAATTATCAAGAACTTGGCTCTATTCTAGGTTTCATGTTGTGCGAGAAAGTAAGTTTGCATTTGGAAATACGTACATAGATGTAAAAGCGATTTTATCCAAAAACATCTCGCCGCAGCGAGATAGGGTATTGCTCAAACACTCGGCCCGTACCCCGGGGGAGTTCACTTTTGTGCTTACCGCTACCTGCGGTACAGCACGGTACTTGCCCGGTTCCACAGGGAGACGCAGCTCGCCTCGTACTTACGGGGTTCCCAATCACCCGGTTCCTCAGGTAGACACAGCTGACCTCGTACTTACGGGGATTCTAGGGTTTGCCCGAGTCCACGGGAAAACCCGACTTCACACCTCATGACACAGCATGACACCCTGCGAACACGGCGGATCGCGTCCTTAAACCCATAACCCAGAAATCCTTTTTGGGGCTCAGAGAGCCAAAACTACTTTAGTGTGGCCCGACCAAGTTCGTCCATGACCGCGGACACGGCTATTCGAATAGTTTTAACACTCTGCAGAGGTTGTACGACTTTACTCACACGATGTAGTTCACCCTGGGCATACCGGGCCCTGGTACACTACCAGAGCTAGTACAACGAGACTCTTCACCGCTGTGAACCCAGCCACGAACCCGTCAGAATAGACATGTCCCACACCTAGCTCGAATCAGTACCCCTGCCACGAGGAGGTTGGTGTTCCATCTTTGTGGCGGGCGAAACTCGGTATCCCCGGGTTTGCCCTCTTCGAAGTGTACCCCACCCCATCTGCACTCTACTAACTGCCCACGGGTTCATGCTAGTCCAGGTCGGCTACTAGATCAAGTCCTTCCCACAAAGGACATGTGGTCGTACGGTAAGACTTGGCCAAACGGCACTTAAGACAGGTCCTTAGGTGATCCGAGAAGGACTCCACTCCACTCCCGTAAACGGGCAGCGAGAACCACGACGGGCCTTACCTCGCTCTTTAACAACTCCCTTCAATCACCCTTCATTACCAACCCGGATCGAAAACTTCTCCATTTTCAGCTCGGTTCCACAGAACCATTTTCGGTAGAATATCCCAACCCATGCATATCCTACCTTCCATGCACCTCTACAACCCGGACGCGACGGTCCGTTTCGATATTCCATCACGTGAAATATGGGGTGTTGCTTTCCTTTTCCTTTTTGAAAACCTAAGTCATCTACTGCGGGGCTAAGCATATATATACATGCACTACCCTAAGTTTCCGATAAATCTTCGGAATACAATAGTCCTAAGGCGACAAGGATTACGAGGTCGGACTAGGGTTTCCTATCATCGGTGTTATCTACTCTACATAAAATAACAGGGATAAAATATAGCATGCACGGTTCGAAAACAAAATAGTATTTCGTAAAACTGGGATTCAACATGATCAAGGGCGGAGAGCTTGCCTGGCGTTATCAGCCGAATTTTAGTCACGACCTTGGTACGTCGACGTCGGGAGTCCTGCGCGTGAGGTATCGCCGCGTCGCAACTACATGTCGTGAAAAACAACGAATCACTAACGGCGCGAGGAAGATCCATTTAAGATCCAAAACTATGCTCAAGCAAAATTTAAAACCATACCTCGATCTTAGAGGGTGGCTAGGGTTTTTAGGGTTTGGGTGTTAAGCACATGCTCCTATGGCTTTGGAATCACGCACTAAGTGAAGAAATGATGGACCACTAGGCTACATGACACTTGAACTCTAAACCCACTAGTAAAATGGAGGAATCATCTATTCAACTATATTTGAAAAAGAGTTTAAACTATATATGGATGCCTATGTTTTAGGGTTTCATAAATTAACCTATCCCTTTTTTAAACCTTGAGCTAAGCAACATGAATGCATGGTTGTAACTAGTGCAATGCTCAAAAATAAACAAGTTTACATGCTGGAGCAACCTAGAGCTAGACACCTATTCAAAAAGGGAATTAGAAGGACTGTTTGAAATTTGATCTGTGTACTGGACTGGGCTGTACAGGGAAATCCATTGAGATTTTCGAAAAGTGGTCTATATGAAAAAGATGGGAAATCAATTTTTGAACAACTTTTATTTGGGATATTTCCTGAGAATCGGCTTGGATGGGGCTGTACAGACCAGAACAGCGAGGAAGGGACTTGAGGCTGTGGCAGGACGCGGCGGCGGAAACAGCTAAAATGAGCTGCCGCGGTAGGAATGGGGCAGCGACGGTTAAAAAGTTGGGTTGCCGCGGTAGGCGAAATGGATGCGGCAGGCTGCCGCGGCAGGGTTTTGGCGGCAGCGGCAGAGACTTAGGCTGCCGCGGCAGAGGTTTTAGGCGCAAGGGACTGCCGCGGCAGGGAGTTAGGACTGCGGCAGGAGCTTTGGCTGCCGCGGTAGGGATTTGCGGAGGGGTTGCTTGGCGCGGCAGGGCTGGGACTGCCACGAGCTGTCGTGGCGGAGCAAAGGGAGGTGCGGCAGGGACCTGGGGCTGCCACGGCAAGGAAAAAAAATGCAAAACAGCTGCCACGGCAGGGATGCTAGGGGGGTTTGGCAGCTCGGGAAAGCTTGGGGCGAAGCTGAGCTTGAAGAAAAGGAACTCGGGCTGGTGCTCGACGTTGGAGGAGCTTGGGTTGTAGAGCTTAATGGAGAGGAGAGCTGCTTGGGGAGCTGGGCTGGGAGCTCGGGCTCGATCTTGGGCAGCTCGGGCATGGCTTGGTGAGCAGCTCGGGTCGGGTAGAGGAGTGGGAAATGGGGCAGCTCAGTGCTGGAGTTTGAGCAGAGGGAGCTCGGCCAAGAGCATGACTAGGAGGAAGGAAGGTAGAGCTTGGGGAGGAGAGGCCATGGCAGACCAATGGGATGGGGGCTGCGCATGATGCTTGTGAGAGGGAAGACATGGCAGCTTGGGGAAGAAGGAGTTAAGGGAGAAAGGAAAACTGCGGCAGCTGGTTAGAGAAGGGAAAGTAGAGGAAGGCAGTGAGCTCAGCTGGGAAGGAAAGGAGTGGTGACGAAATGGAGTGAAGAAGAAGGGCACATGCATGCAGCTTGGGGGAAGTGCTCTGCTGGTTGGCTGCTCGGGGATGAAGTAATTTGCTGGTGCTGTTGTCATGCGCGCAGAGAAAAGAAAAGGCAAGGGGAAAGGTGGCTTGGACAGCCCGGCATGGGCTTGCTCAGGTCAAAGGAAAGAAGGGTGAGGGAGATAGGACTGCTGGGTTGAAAATGGAGTAAAGAAACCAGCTTGGTCAGTTGCTGCTGCTGCTTGTTGTTGCTGTTGTGTGGTGCGGCAGAGAAGGGAAAAAGAAATGGCATGCTCAGGTTGATGGGAAAGAGTGGTTGGCTGCTGGATGCATGCAAGCTGATGAGAGAAAAGGTGATGGGAAGGGGGAGTGGACTGCTGTGCATGGCGTGGAGTGGAGTTAAGTAGCTGGTGTGGGCTGCATGCATGCAGGAGATAGAAAAGGAGTTGATGGGCAGCTGACTTAGGTGCTGGTGTACATAAAATAGCACATGCATGGCAGAGATGAAATAGCTGCTGCTGTGTGGAGAATATGGCACGACATGGGTGAAAGGAGAGCACTAGGGGAGTGAGAAGCATGGGAGCAAGAGAAAAAGAAAGGTGGCAGCTGCTGTGGTTGACTTTGCATTCATGGCATAGAGTGGTTTGGTGGCACAAGGGAGAGCAGCAGGGGAGAAAAAGAAATGGGCAATTGGCTGCTGGTGTGGTAGCAAATATTAGGCATCTGATGCATTAAGGGAGGCGGCAGGGGCAGCAGAAATTGAGGATATAGGGCTGCCACAATATTTAGTGAGTGTACTAGAGGTATACTTAGGAGAGGGAAAGGTGGCGGGGTGTATATGCATGCATATGTGGTGAAGAATTGTTTTAGGGCATCGAAGAGGTGGGGTCTTGACTGTAGTAAGAAGTAGCTGGATGAATCGGTGAAATGGTAAACGGTTAATTGGTAGGAAACTACTGGGGCAGATATTTTTCTCCCGGTACGGTAATCCGGTAAAGGTGAAAAAGATATTTTTGTGTTGCATGGTAAAGAGGGAAGGATTACCACGGTGAAGTAATTATTTGAGCTTTTACCGTGCAGAGAGATAACAGGTGACGGGGTAAGAATAAGAGATATGGATGCCGAAAAGAAGGTGCATATACATATATATATTTACATGCATATACATATATTCTGGCAATGGAAAATGGTAGAGTAGCTAACGATATTTTCTGGGTCAGGTGGTAGAGGATTTTACCGAGGAAATAGTTCAGGGTTTGGTGTGTATGTGCCCACATACACTTGGTGATTCTTGCATATATGAGATTCGTATACGGGTGAATTGGACATGCGAAGTTGCAGGGAGTTGGGGTTGAACACTGCCACTGATATATGCATATGTATATGCATGGGGTGGTGGCAGAGCCGAATGACGAGTCAGGGTTTTGTTCCGCTGCTCAGAAGGAACAGATCAGGGTTTGAGAGCATTTGCCGAACAGAGTCCCGACAAAACAGAGATCAAAAGAGCAGGAACAGAGGGGAAAGGTTTTGGGTTGACACACTTAAGGGTTTCAACAGAGGCAGGATTTGGATAAAAGTTTAATATGATGCATCTTAACTTGCATTAATAAGAAAAAGTTTTTGTTGGTCCTAATTTTCAGGTCTCGGAAATTGAGGTGTTACAAATCTACCCCCCTTAAAATGAATCTCGTCCCCGAGATTCGGATAGACTAGGGGAAGAGGTGAGAGGCAGGTTGCATGGTCTTCTGCAGCGAACGGCCTTCGTGGTTCCATCGCAGATTTTTCTTTTGTCATTGGTGTAGGAAAGAGGGAAAATAGCAGGGGACTGAGAGGGAAATCCCAGGTTTTTAAACAATGCATACAAACAAAACGATTAACAATTGATAACATTACTAGGGCCGGAAGACCCACTGAAAACATCCGTAAAACAACAAAAAGACTAACATGACACGCAGCCATGCGTCTAGAAGAACATCAAACAGGGTCGTCTGAGTGCTGTGGGGCACCAGAACAAACCCAATCGCAAAGATCAAAACAACCCAAACACACAAACAACTGGATATACAAAGTCGGATAATCCACCCTCGGGGTGCATCGCCGACTCGTCCTAACTCTGGATTAGGGGCTCGAGGTGGAGCAAAGGCTTCTGGAGGGTTCCAATGCTCCGAAGGGTATGGAGCGTGGGGAAAAGCGGCATCACGCCGGCGACGGCGGGTGCCTTCTTCAACGATTGGTGCTTCTGGCAAAGGGGGCTCGCCTATTTCAGGAGCATAGGCGGATGTTGCCGATGAGCTGCTAGAGGCAGACGGTGAACGCAGAGGAGCGGAGCTCCGTTGCCTCAAGATCCAGAATTCCACCATTTGATTGAGGAGGTCGTGCTGAGCGACCAGATAATGGAAGAGGTGGGTTACCGCGGCGTCTTCGTCCGGCGGTGGGTTGACAAACCTTGTGCCCATTCCAGGGGCACGGCGCGGGTAGAGGAAGAAAGCCCTCTGGTTCATGCCCAGGGGCACCATGGCGGAGAATGCGATGGCCTCCCAAGCGGCCATCTGGATAGCCATGGTTGGGGTAGGCATAGCTCGTCCGTAGATTCTGACGGTGCGCTTGGATCTGTGCTGGCGGGGAAGACATGAACGTCGGCCCAAAATTCTGTCGCGGCGCCGGAGGCTGGGCCTCGGTAGACTTCATACTCTGGTCTCCGCGTTGCTCCGAGAACCTGTCGTACTGCAGTCCACAGGACGTTGGTGAATCCGGCGAGATCTTCAGCGGTTGTCTCCTGGAAGAGAGTACCTGGAGGCACCATGCTTGCGGGGAAAGGGGAAGGTGAACAGGGAAGGAGCACTGGGAGGAAAGGGGCTCTGTTGGCAGAAGGAATATCTGGCAAGGAGAAGAGAGAGACACGAGGCAAGGCGGGAAGATAGGGCTGGGCATCGCATAGCTGTTTGACAGCTCGGTGGAGAACACGTGGCGTGCTACCCTTGTTTGGGCCACACTGTCCACGTCTGACAGTAGCCGTTGGTGGGGAAGAACCAAGGCGGTAATGGAGATAGGCATGCGGCCGACACAAAGAGGAATCATCGAGGGCAATAAAGAAGGTAGTTCGATAAAGGTAAGGGTTGCCGTCAATACAGGAAGGTATTGGGGCGAGACAAGCAGAATAGGCTACCAGAGAAGAGAACGTCAAATATCCTCTAGACAAGGGGAAAGGTAAGACATACAGCTTTATTAACATACATAGGTATGGCTGCCACACACGTCACAGGACGGATGTGTAGCTCCACACCGCACACGTTCAACTAGAAGATGCAAAACAACGATACAAGAGCCGAAGGGTAGGAAGTAAATTCCTAGGACAAGCATCAAAACAACGAAAACACACATACAACTAGCGGCACGGAGGGGGCTAATCCAACCTCGGGGTGCCTCGACTACCTAGTCTAAGATTGGACGGCAGCACGGGGTGAAGCCGTTCTGCCGTGGGGATTTTCGTCCTCAAGGAAGGGGAAATACTCTAGGATTGTTGTTGTTCCTGCGATGGCGGAGGCCTCCTCCGGGTGTCGTCGGTCTTGGCGGTGGCAACCCGTTGGCTTCGAGAGCACGCGCAGGCGGCACCGAGGGGTTGCTGGGGCAAGGCGGGGCATCGAGGCGGTTGAGCGACATGATCCAGGAGTCCGCCACTGAGTAATCAAGTTGTGCTGGGCGGCGATGTAACAGTTGGCGTGGACCACTGCCCGGCGTCTTCTTCTTGATACGCGTCGGCGAACAGGATGACTCCTTCAGGGGTACGACGGGGGTAGAGGAGAAATGCACGCGGTTCATGCCAGAAGCCAGGTAGCGCAGGCACGAGATAGCTTCCCACGCAGCCATTTGGATGGCCATCGGGGTAGTAGGCACTGTCTCCCGAAGAGCGAAGAGGATAAGCTTGTTGCTGACGGCTGGTAGACATAGACTTCTGCCCAGAATTCGTGCAAGGAACAGGAGGCACTCCCCAGGTACACACGGTACGCGGGGCGTAGTGTCGCTCCAGGATTTGCCGAGCCATGGTCCAAAGGATGACTGGAAATCCGGTGAACTCTGGGGCGGTAGTTTCTTGAAGTAAGGCACCCTGGGACGGCATGCTTACCAGGAGAAGTTGAGTAGGGAAGAAGAGCACTACGAGCTAGATACTCCTCTGGCGAAAATGGTGGTTAGACAACAAGAGGAAGTGGCACGGGTGTGCCTCAAAGAGCGGAGTTGGGGCTTTATATAACCTCTTGGCGACATGAGGTCAACGAGATTCCAAGGAAAGATTTCCTCGGGATACGACGGAGGCTCGCGTCTGTCTGACTGATGACTCATGGATAAACAGGGCCAAAGTCGTCAAAACGAATCGACATAAGGCTGACAAAGGGAGGCGATATCGGCAACAATCAGGAGAAGATAGAACGGAGGGGACAGCAAGGCTTGCCAGGTACTGGAGATAAGGTAATGGCCTATTAGCTAATCAACAGTGGATGTGACCGCTACCATGCGTCGAAAGACATATGATGGCAGGTCACATTAACAAGCAAGAAAATGCAAAACAACGGATGCACTGCAAAGATTACGTATATATAATGCATACCATAAAGAGGACGCCTAGGACTCGTACTAAGAAAGGGTACATGTCTTGCTGCTTACTGCAAGCGAGATCTAGTGACCTAACTTAGGTTTAGTCCACACGGTCGACGTCTAGGGTCACTGCCCTCGCGAGGCGTTCTTTGATCGTGCTGACTTCTTGTTCCCGAGTGTGAGTGTCACATGATGACGGGTCTTTTCTTCTCATGCAGTGTTCCCTTCACGAATTCCCATGCTGTTGACATCGCAGATTTGAAAGGTTGGAGTGTTGGTATTGATCCATTGGTGGCGAGTCTCGACGAGCTTCTGGATCGTGGCGACGACGCAATTCTTCCAGATCCTCGTAGGTTGGCAAATTCTTGCATCATCGGTATGGGTCTCGCTACTTATTTTACTGAAGTTTTCTTAAAAATTTTGAAGTAGGTGAGGATGTAGAAAAACTCGATGTTTTTCTTAGAGCAGTGTAGATAAGAAGGGAGACTAAGAAGGATAGGGGAGTAGAACCCACTCTTATGATAAGTTTTTGAATATTTTTCTGAAATACTTTTTAAAAATAGGGTTTTCATCTAACGTCCGTGCTACTAGGGTTAACCTACAGACAGTATGGCTCTGATACCAAGCTTGTGGCGCACTCCGGTTTTAAGGCCGGATAAGCCCTTGTGTTTACGTACCGGTCCCTGGATCAGTAGCCGATACCCACAAATTTACCTGTGTATCAAAATCATACACGCACTTATTAGTAATATAAAGCATAATCCGATCTTTAAGATCGAAAACTATACCTTTAGCCCAACGGCTAGAATCTTGCAGCGGAAAACGAGCGGTGATGAGCCCATCAATATGCCATTCCCAACAGGCAACTGACTGGGGGGTTCGCCCTAGTTATCGTGGATACTGACGTTGCTTTCGGATGGTTGCCCTCGGTCTGGCCACATCACAAGCCAGGTGAGTACATTGAATGTACTCGCAAGCGCTCCACCAGGAAGTTTAGCACAGATATATGCATGCAAGGGAATTATCAAGAACTTGGCTCTATTCTAGGTTTCATGTTGTGCGAGAAAGTAAGTTTGCATTTGGAAATACGTACATAGATGTAAAAGCGATTTTATCCAAAAACATCTCGCCGCAGCGAGATAGGGTATTGCTCAAACACTCGCCCGTACCCCGGGGGAGTTCACTTTTGTGCTTACCGCTACCTGCGGTACAGCACGGTACTTGCCGGTTTCCACAGGGAGACGCAGCTCGCCTCGTACTTACGGGGTTCCCAATCACCCGGTTCCTCAGGTAGACACAGCTGACCTCGTACTTACGGGGATTCTAGGGTTTGCCCGAGTCCACGGAAAACCCGACTTCACACCTCATGACACAGCATGACACCCTGCGAACACGGCGGATCGCGTCTTAAACCCATAACCCAGAAATCCTTTTTGGGCTCAGAGAGCCAAACTACTTTAGTGTGGCCCCGACCAAGTTCGTCCATGACCGCGGACACGGCTATTCGAATAGTTTTAACACTCTGCAGAGGTTGTACGACTTTACTCACACGATGTAGTTCACCCCTGGGCATACCGGGCCCTGTACACTACCAGAGCTAGTACAACGAGACTCTTCACCGCTGTGAACCCAGCCACGAACCCGTCAGAATAGACATGTCCCACACCTAGCTCGAATCAGTACCCTGCCACGAGGAGGTTGGTGTTCCATCTTTGTGGCGGGCGAAACTCGTATCCCCGGGTTTGCCCTCTTCGAAGTGTACCCCACCCCATCTGCACTCTACTAACTGCCCACCGGGTTCATGCTAGTCCAGGTCGGCTACTAGATCAAGTCCTTCCCACAAAGGACATGTGGTCGTACGTAAGACTTGGCCAAACGGCACTTAAGACAGGTCCTTAGGTGATCCGAGAAGGCCTCCACTCCACTCCCGTAAACGGGCAGCGAGAACCACGACGGGCCTTACCTCGCTCTTTAACAACTCCCTTCAATCACCCTTCATTAACACCGGATCGAAAACTTCTCCATTTTCAGCTCGGTTCCACAGAACCATTTTCGGTAGAATATCCCAACCCATGCATATCCTACCTTCCATGCACCTCTACAACCCGGACGCGACGGTCCGTGTTCGATATTCCATCACGTGAAAATATGGGTGTTGCTTTCCTTTTCCTTTTTGAAAACCTAAGTCATCTACTGCGGGCTAAGCATATATATACATGCACTACCCTAAGTTTCCGATAAATCTTCGGAATACAATAGTCCTAAGGCGACAAGGATTACGAGGTCGACTAGGGTTTCCTATCATCGGTGTTATCTACTCTACATAAAATAACAGGGATAAAATTAGCATGCACGGTTCGAAAACAAAATAGTTTTCGTAAAACTGGGATTCAACATGATCAAGGGCGGAGAGCTTGCCTGGCGTTATCCAGCCGAATTTTAGTCACGACCTTGTACGTCGACGTCGGAGTCCTGCGCGTGAGGTATCGCCGCGTCCGCAACTACATGTCGTGAAAACAACGAATCACTAACGGCGCGAGGAAGATCCATTTAAGATCCAAAACTATGCTCAAGCAAATTTAAAACCATACCTCGATCTTAGAGGGTGGCTAGGGTTTTTAGGGTTTGGGTGTTAAGCACATGCTCCTATGGCTTTGGAATCACGCACTAAGTGAAGAAATGATGGACCACTAGCTACATGACACTTGAACTCTAAACCCACTAGTAAAATGGAGGAATCATCTATTCAACTATATTTGAAAAAGAGTTTAAACTATATATGGATGCCTATGTTTTAGGGTTTCATAAATTAACCTATCCCTTTTTTTAAACCTTGAGCTAAGCAACATGAATGCATGTTGTAACTAGTGCAATGCTCAAAAATAAACAAGTTTACATGCTGGAGCAACCTAGAGCTAGACACCTATTCAAAAAGGGAATTAGAAGGACTGTTTTGAAATTTGATCTGTGTACTGACTGGGCTGTACAGGGAATCCATTGAGATTTTCGAAAAGTGGTCTATATGAAAAAGATGGGAATCAATTTTTGAACAACTTTTATTTGGGATATTTCCTGAGAATCGGCTTGGATGGGGCTGTACAGACCAGAACAGCGAGGAAGGGACTTGAGGCTGTGGCAGGACGCGGCGGCGAAACAGCTAAAATGAGCTGCCGCGGTAGGAATGGGGCATGCGACGGTAAAAAGTTGGGTTGCCGCGGTAGGCGAAATGGATGCGGCAGGCTGCCGCGGCAGGGTTTTGGCGGCAGCGGCAGAGACTTAGGCTGCCGCGGCAGAGGTTTTAGGCGCAAGGGACTGCCGCGGCAGGGAGTTAGGACTGCGGCAGGAGCTTTGGCTGCCGCGGTAGGGATTTGCGGAGGGGTTGCTTGGCGCGGCAGGGCTGGACTGCCACCGAGCTGTCGTGGCGGAGCAAGGGAGGTGCGGCAGGGACCTGGGGCTGCCACGGCAAGGAAAAAAATGCAAAACAGCTGCCACGGCAGGGATGCTAGGGGGTTTTGGCAGCTCGGGAAAGCTTGGGGCGAAGCTGAGCTTGAAGAAAAGGAACTCGGGCTGGTGCTCGACGTTGGAGGAGCTTGGGTTGTAGAGCTTAAATGGAGAGGAGAGCTGCTTGGGGAGCTGGGCTGGGAGCTCGGGCTCGATCTTGGGCAGCTCGGGCATGGCTTGGTGAGCAGCTCGGGTCGGGTAGAGGAGTGGGAAATGGGGCAGCTCAGTGCTGGAGTTTGAGCAGAGGGAGCTCGGCCAAGAGCATGACTAGGAGGAAGGAAGGTAGAGCTTGGGGAGGAGAGGCCATGGCAGACCAATGGATGGGGGCTGCGCATGATGCTTGTGAGAGGGAAGACATGGCAGCTTGGGGAAGAAGGAGTTAAGGGAGAAAGGAACAACTGCGGCAGCTGGTTAGAGAAGGGAAAGTAGAGGAAGGCAGTGAGCTCAGCTGGAGGAAAGGAGTGGTGACGAATGGAGTGAAGACGAAGGGCACATGCATGCAGCTTGGGAAGTGCTCTGCTGGTTGGCTGCTCGGGATGAAGTATTTGCTGGTGCTGTTGTCATGCGCGCAGAGAAAAGAAAAGGGCAAGGGGAAAGGTGGCTTGGACAGCCCGGCATGGCGTGCTCAGGTCACAAAGGAAAGAAGGGTGAGGGAGATAGGACTGCTGGGTTGAAATGGAGTAAAGAAACCAGCTTGGTCAGTTTGCTGCTGCTGCTTGTTGTTGCTGTTGTGTGTGCGGCAGAGAAGGGAAAAAGAAATGGCATGCTCAGGTTGATGGGAAAGAGTGGTTGGCTGCTGGATGCATGCAAGCTGATGAGAGAAAAGGTGATGGGAAGGGGGAGTGGACTGCTGTGCATGGCGTGGAGTGGAGTTAAGTAGCTGGTGTGGGCTGCATGCATGCAGGAGATAGAAATGAGTTGATGGGCAGCTGACTTAGGTGCTGGTGTACATAAAATAGCACATGCATGGCAGAGATGAAATAGCTGCTGCTGTGTGGAGAATATGGCACGACATGGGTGAAAGGAGAGCACTAGGGGAGTGAGAAGCATGGGAGCAAGAGAAAAGAAAGGTGGCAGCTGCTGTGGTTGACTTTGGCATTCATGGCATAGAGTGGTTTGGTGGCACAAGGGAGAGCAGCAGGGGAGAAAAAGAAATGGGCAATTGGCTGCTGGTGTGGTAGCAAATATTATGCATCTGATGCATTAAGGGAGGCGGCAGGGCAGCAGAAATTGAGGATATAGGGCTGCCACACTATTTAGTGAGTGTACTAGAGGTATACTTAGGAGAGGGAAAGGTGGCGGGGTGTATATGCATGCATATGTGGTGAAGAATTGTTTTTTAGGGCATCGAAGAGGTGGGGTCTTGACTGTAGTAAGAAGTAGCTGGATGAATCGGTGAAATGGTAAACGGTTAATTGGTAGGAACTACTGGGGCAGATATTTTTCTCCCGGTACGGTAGTCCGGTAAAGGTGAAAAAGATATTTTTGTGTTGCATGGTAAGAGGGAAGGATTACCACGGTGAAGTAATTATTTGAGCTTTTAACCGTGCAGAGAGATAACAGGTGACGGGGTAAGAATAAGAGATTGGATGCCGAAAGAAGGTGCATATACATATATATATTTACATGCATATACATATATTCTGGCAATGGAAAATGGTAGAGTAGCTAACGATATTTTCTGGGTCAGTGGTAGAGGATTTTACCGAGGAAATAGTTCAGGGTTTGGTGTGTATGTGCCCACATACACTTGGTGATTCTTGGCATATCTGAGATTCGTATACGGGTGAATTGGCATGCGAAGTTGCAGGGAGTTGGGTTTGACACTGCCACTGATATATGCATATGTATATGCATGGGGTTGTGGCAGAGCCGAATGACGAGTCAGGGTTTTGTTCCGCTGCTCAGAAGGAACAGATGCAGGGTTTGAGAGCATTTGCCGAACAGAGTCCCGACAAAACAAGAGATCAAAAAGAGCAGGAACAGAGGGAAAGGGTTTGGGTTTGACACACTTACGGGTTTCAACAGAGGCAGGATTGGATAAAAGTTTATATGATGCATCTTAACTTGCATTAATAAGAAAAAGTTT
>JAGXJF010002956.1:0-99879 GCA_019208055.1 Stipa capillata | reverse complement strand
CGCGATCTCCGTCCTATACGCTGCGGACGGCCCGGATCGCGCGCGTCGCCCCGCGTGCGTGCCTTGCTCCGTCGCCTGCCCCGTGGGGCCCGTTGCTGGCGCCCCTTCCCCTTCGGACGCAAATGTGCGCCTTGTGGTTGCGTGGGCTGCTCGCAGGCCGCTGCTGCTTCTTGTCTTGTTAGCACCTGGGGTCTCTTTCTCTCTCTATCGATGGTCTCTCTCTTGCTCTCTCTTGCTGGCTCCGCGGGCGGTGCTGCCGCCGATGTGGACCGTGCAGCCTTGTGGGCTCATCAGCGATTGATGGCCGGAGCACACGCCGTTGCGGACAGTCCAGCCTTGTGGGCTCGTCGGCGATGGTTCCTGCAGGTGCTAGGCAGGTTCGGTTGCGGGGTCCTGTCATGGGCTGGCTGCTGGGTCGCGTCTGCATTCGGCGGTCGGACCATCCGTTCTTGCCCGTTCAGTGTGGTGCTCTGATTCTCGGTGCCAGGCAGGTTATGCGGTTCTCTTTCTTTGTCTATTTTATTGCGTGCTACAATGGTTTCGTGCAGTAACCAGCTGCCCGTTTAAGATCTGGATGTTCCTCTTCTTTATCGTTTTCCTCTTATTGTGGTTTGTGCTAGTTTCTCTTTTGTTATCTTGCTGTGCTGTTCTTGTGGCATTGATTTTCTTGCAAGACAGTAGCAATGTGCTATTAGAATTTGGTCTCAGATTTACGCATTTGGGAGTTAGGATCATTAAATATTCCACCCATTGGGGCTGTTAGCTACGTTGTTGTGCTGCAACTTGCTTTGCCTGGGCTGGTTACGGGGCGTAGGCCTGCATGATTGTGTGGTCGTGCTTTTTCGCGTTGCTAGTGTTTCCCAGTGTTCCTTGCTTCGGAAGGCCCGTGTTGCTCATGCGTTGCTTCTTAGGCACGGTGCACTGGAGGTGTTCCCTGTTCTCTACATCTAGACCAGCCTTTGGGCATAGCATGTGCCGCTCTCGTTTTGTGCACGCAGATCCTCTTGCCTTTTCGGTCGTTTCGGGATCACAGTGTTCTTTTTGCTGCTAATGCAATTACTTCCCCTGTTACCATCCTGTTCTTGTTGAGGGTGCTGAGTTTCATGCAATCCTGTATTTGCGCCTCTTCATTTTCCTTCTGGGTACCGTTTTCTTGCTGTTTCGTTCTGTTTCTATCAAAGGTGCTGGATTTCGATACAATTCTGTCTGAGTGGCTCTTGGTTTTCATCCTGTCTATATATGCATGTGAGCTGTGCTGGTTCTTCTTCTTCCTTGCTGGGCTGCGCTGCTTGCTTGTTAGGTGAGGAGTTCTCGGTCACTGTTTCATCCAAGACAAATCATTTGTTCTGCTTCCTTGCTGATATTGGTTTTTTCCCTTGTAGGGTTATTGTCTAGCCTCCGGTGTTGGGCTTCGTGCTTGTGCTGCTTACATGAGGTTGGCTTGCTCGGTTCATTGGTTCGTGGGCTATTCCTCTATTTTGGGCATTTCCTTGTGGGGTAGTCAGGCTACACATTTTTGTGCTTTTCGTGTCTTCAGTTTGTTGCTTTTTTCGGTTCTCACATGTAGGACCTTGGAGTATTATTGCAGTCATTAAATTGGGTGTCCTACTCACATTGCTGTGTTGCGAGCTGTTTTGGCTGGGCTAGTTACACAACATGGGATGGGATCGATGTCTGTGTGCTTGTGCTCTATGCGCTCTACGTTTTGTTGTCCATGGTACCGAGGAGTTGGCCGTTCACTGTGTTCCTTCCTCGGGAAGCCCCGAGCTGCCGCCGTGTTGCTTGTTTCGTAAGCTGTGCTGTATGTGTTCACTGCTCTGTGCACACGCCCAGTGGAGCCTTGCAGCATGCCGCGCGTCCTCCTCTGTTTTCTGCGTAGGGGTCTCGTTGCCTCTTGGGCCATTTGGGGGTCATGGTGTTCTGTCCGCTGTCGAGGCACGTGCTTGCGCCGTTACCATCTTGTTCCTGTTGAGGCGCTGCATCTCGATGCAGCTCTATCTTTGTGCCTCTTCGTTTCCCTTGTGCTCACCATTTTCTTCTTGTTTCTTACTGTTTCTGTTGGGCGCGCTGGATTTCGATGCAATTCTACCTGCGTGCCTCTTGGTTTTCATCATGTCTATATAAGGTGTGTGAGGTCTGCGCTGGCTCTTCTCCTTCGTTCTGTTCGCCGCCTGCTTTTCCCCTTTGGTCATTGGGTCTCTTGCTGGAGCGGCCCATGGTTGCTTGTTAGGTAAGGGGCTCTGGGTGCCTGCTCTATCCGAAACAAAATCATTCTTTATGTTTCCTTGTTCAGGTCGTTCTTTTTTGTCGACAGGGTTATTGCTTGTGGTCCGCTGTTGTCTTCGCCCTGGTGTTGTGGTGACGAGATTGGGCTACCCGGTATGTTGGTTGATGCGCTCTTCATTGCTTTTCCTACATGGTGGTGTGTCATTGCCTTTGCTTACCTGTTTGTTGGTTTCCTTGCAGCTCCGGTTGTGCCCCTTTCATGGTTTGTTTTGTCTTCATGTCACATGTTGCTCAGGGTACGTCCTCTTTCTTGTTTGTATATATATCTACCTATGTGCTGTCCTTCCCGCCTGGAAGGATTTTGCATGCGTTGTCGTTTACTGTGTTTGTTCTATTGCTCTAATGGTCGCTACTCTGGCCTTTTTCTTCTGCTATTAATGTTCCTGACTATTGAAAGGACCCTACTTCCGTGTGGCTTGCGTGTTCCTATCTCGTTTGCTTGCTGCTGAGGATGGATGCTACTAAGGTTTTTTTCTGACCCTCTTTGTTTCCTTTCTTGCTGGCTATTGTCTTCCTTATTGTTATGTTATATTTCGTGTTGTTGGGTGCTTCGTTGTTGCATGTATGTATCTATTTCGATTACGCCCTGGTTTCCTCTGTTGTCTTGCATCTTCCAGGGTTAGATTATTATGTTAGAATATATGAAATAAAGATGCCGAGGCGCTCTCGTTTGGCTGTTGCGAGGGATGCTGCTTCTTCTGTGGGTTCAGGCTGTCCATTGTTCGTGCCAACTTTCTTTTGCAATCGAAACGCCCAAGGATTGATGGAACCTCCCTTTCGTCTATTGGGCTGTTTAGTGCCGTTTCTCAGGCACCGAAGAGACCCAATATGTCCCTATGTGCCTGCTTTGGTTTGTCTTCTTTAATTGTTGCTCGTGGTTGTGCTACATCTCCCTGGTTGACTTAGATTATTATCTTTGTTGATTAGGGGATGATTTCTTCCCTTTGCTCACGGTGTAGCATAGTAAGCAGAATAGGGAGGCTTGTGTAAGGCGTAGAAAGATGAAAGGATTGGTAGGCAGGTGTGTGCCTTCTGATGGGCATGGTCAGGCACGCTTTCCATTCCCCCCGAGTATGTGGACGCTCTGAAAAGTGTTTGTGTTCTTGGCTACTGCTGTTTTGCCCCCGCTTTCTATAAGTGGTGCGCTGATTGTTTCCTGTTTGCCTATGTCTGTATTTGTTTCCATGGCCTTCCAGCAACTTATCCCCAGCGGTCCCATCTTGGAGGTCCATGCTATCGCTATCAGCATTGTGCTACTTCTTTCTGGTACGATGAACGGGTACAGCAAGAATCTAGTTGGACAAAACGACGTGTAGTTTACAATGCCTGTTGTCGCGGCGGGGAGTATCTCTATTCCTCCATTTCTACCTCCTCCACCAACCCTTGCATGCCTCATGTGGTTTAGTGGTGACCACCGTAGCCGTGAATTTATGAAGCACATAAGGCAATATAATTGCCTCTTCAATTTTACATCTCTTGGAGCTAATATAGATAACACTATAAACGATGGTGCTGGACCGTATGTTTTCCGCATTAACGGTCAGCTGCACCATAGAATTGGTACGCTGCTTCTGCTGACGGTGAAAAGCCTAAATTTGTGCAGCTATACATTTATGAAACTGAGCATGAAATTGAGCATAGGATACGAGCCTTGGATGACAATGCTGAGCTGGATGGCGATCTAGATCGCTCTGTGATTAGACAGCTCTTAGCTATGCTAGACAATGTGAATCCACTTGTCAAACAATTTCGCATTGCTAGAGATCGTTTAAAGGAGTGTCCTCACCAGCGGCTCGCCATCAGGATACTGGCTCCTAAAGACCATGGCGGCGTACAATACAATTTGCCAGCCTCTGATGATCTTGCAATGCTCATTGTTGGTGATTTCTCAGTTGATGCTTACAGACATGACATCATAGTACATGATAGGGACCACGAACTTCATTTTGTGTCGAATCTACATCCAGCTCTTATGTCATTGCAGTATCCTTTGTTGTTTCCGTTTGGTGATCGTGGTTTCCACTTAGGTATTGAGTATACCGATGCCCATTTACTTCTAGAAAAGGCTCGCAAAACACTGACCATGCTTGATTAATACTCATATTGCTGCCACTATAGACCCGGTCAGTATAACCCATACATATGTTGTGGTAGAGTCACGTCGCAGCTGCAAGTTGATTGCTATGCGTGCCTCGAAGACGAAGAGAAATCGCCTTTGGTTTATTCTTAGGAAACAAGACGAGTTGCGGTCTGATCAGTTCCAGAACATAACTGATGCAGTGGGCCAAGGTGCATAGATGGTGATAAGATAGGTAGAAAAACCGTGCTGCCAGCGTCGTATACTGGTGGTAGAAGATACTATACACAGCATTACCATGATGCCATGGCCATCTGTCAGGTGAATGGCGGCCCTGATACATTTAGTACCTTTACATGCAATCCTAAATGGCCAGAGATTGTCGATGCGCTTCGTTACGAGCCAGGGCAGCTTCCCTCGGATAGAGCCAATATCATAACCAGAGTATACAACATGAAGTAGGAAGAGATTGTCCGTGATATTAAATCTGGGGTAGTTTTTGGTGCTGTGTCTGCAGGTTGTGTTCTCTTATAGCATTGCCTATTTGTGCACCCTGTTTCCTTGGTCTTTATGCTCGGTTCTCCTTGCTCTTGCAGTACTGCACAGCATTGAGTTCCAGAAAAGAGCCTTCCGCATGCCCACATCTTAACATGGCTAAAGGACAGTAGCATTGCCATGCTATTATCTCATATTGATTCCCTGATAAGTGCCGAGATACCTGATGCATATACTGATCCTTTAGGATATGCACTGGTTGAAGAGTTCATGATGCATGGTCCATGTGGTGATGCAAACAAAAAATGTCCTTGTATGAAAAAAGGTGTTTGCTCAAAATACTATCCTAGGCCTTTCCAGGATGAAACCTCCCTTGATGATCAAGGATTTCCATTGTATAGGTGTCGTGATGATGGTCATGTTGTGTATAAGAACGGTGTGAAGCTTGATATCCGGTTGTGCCATATAACATGTTCCTATTAAAAAAGTATCAAGCTCATATTAATGTAGAATAGTGCAACAGAAATAAAATCATCAAGTAACTGTTCAAGTATGTCCATAAAGGGAAAGATAGATCACGTATCTATTTTGAAGATGCACGTGGCAAACGTGGCAGTAGTGATGTCCACTCAAAAATGGAAATTGATGAGATCCAGGATTATTTGGATGTAGACATTTAGTACCTCATGAAGCATTGTGGTGGTTATTTGCCTTTCCTTTGCACTGTAAAATGCCATCTGTAGAACGACTAGATGTCCATTTACTGGGATGAATACGGTCACTTTTAGATCAAGCACCAATTTGCATAACATTGTGTCGAACGCTGAAAGTTTCCAGAAAACTATGCTTACTGATGGCTGATAAGAAATGCTGGAAACATAGAAGTTGTCGTGACAGAATAGCTTGCATTTACTATGTGCATCCATCTGCTGGCAAGCGTTTCTACCTTAGAATGCTCCTTATGATCGTTAGAGGGGCCTGCAGCTTTGATGATTTACGTACATACGACGGTGTTGTTTATGGCACGTTTAAAGAGGCTTGTGAAGCACGTGGTCTGTTGGGTAACGATGGTGAGTTGTACACTGCGTTTGAGGAAGCTTCATTGTGGGCCACTTCATATCAGCTTAGGCATCTTTTTGTGACGGTGATTTTGTTTTTGCAGTGTGAATGATGAGCGAGCTTTTTATGATAGATTTTTGAGCTATTTATCGGATGACATTCAGCACAGATACCGTTCATTAGTCAACGATCCTGCTTTTGTTCTTCCAGCTATGTAGCTACAGGATCTGCTGATAGATGAATTGACTGAGCTATTTTCATGTAATGGTTCATCGATTATGCATTTTAACTTGCCACAACAGCGTCCTACATCCAATAGCTCCGGTGCAAATAGGTTTATTTATCATGAGTTGTCTTACGATGTAGGTGATCTTTTAGAAAATGCATCTATGCTATCTTTTCAGCTCAATCCAGATTAGAAAATGGCCTATGATGAGATTGTGGCGTGTGTCATGGCTGAGCAGCCTGGGTTTTTTTTCCTTTCGGGTCATGGCGGTATTGGTAGACCTTCCTATGGAATACTATAATATCGCACTTACGGTTTACAGAGAAAATTGTTCTTGCTGTTGCATCTTCTGGTGTTGCATCTCTTTTGTTGCCTGGCGGTAGAATTGCACATTCACGCTTCAAGATTCCAATCGATATTGATGAAACAACCTTGTGTGATGTAAAGAGGGGAACAATGCTCGCTGATCTTATCGTAGAATGCACTCTTATAGTCTGGGACGAAGTTCCTATGACACATAGACATTGCTTGGAAACATTGGATAGAACCCTGCGTGATATCTTAGCGCCTGTAAATGCTGCTGCACATGGCCTCCCGTTTTGGTGGCAAACCAGTTGTGTTGGGTGGTGATTTTAGACAGATTCTGCCTGTGATTGAAGGTGGCACATGGGCTCATGTGATTGCTGCGACTATAACGAACTCACCATTATGGCGGTCTGTACGTGTCCTCAAGCTACATGTCAATATGCGATTGTCAAATCCAACTCTATCGCCTGTTGACCAGAAAGAACTCTGCGAGTTTAGTAAGTGGGTTTTAAGTGTTGGGGATGGTAGGGTGGATGAAGCAACCGAAGGGACCGATGACATTGGCGCTATAATTACCATACCATCTGATTGCTCTGCCCAGGTGGTGACAAGATAATTGCCATTATCAATTCTGTTTATACTGATCTTTGTACCAACTATGCTGATCCAGTTTACTTGCAGAACTGAGCAATAGTATGTCCTAATAATGATACGGTTGATGAAATAAATATGCATGTGCTAGACATGATACCAGGAAAAATGATTGAACATTTAAGCTGTGATTCGATTTCTAAAATGAATGACAAATTAGGTGATTTCGACGATCTCTACCCTACTGAGTTTCTCAATTCCATTGTTATTAGCAACTTCCCGCACCATAGACTTGCTCTTAAAATTGGCTCTCCTATGATGCTGCTTACGAATATAGGTCAGAGTATTGGGCTGTGCAATGGTACTAGACTGATCATAACTAAATTGGCACACCGAGTGGTGCAAGCCACTATAATGACTGGTTCAAATGTTGGCGATACTGTGTACATTCCAAGGATCACATTAACATCTGAGAACTCAAGGTGCCATTCATGCTAGAAAGGCGACAGTACCCTCTAAGACTTTGTTATGCTATGACTATAAATAAAAGCCAGGGCCAGACCCTTGACCATGTTGGTGTCTATCTGCACCGACCTGTTTTCACACATGGCTAGCTGTATGTTGCAATTTCAAGGGTGACATCGCGTCCTGGTCTTAAGATTCTCATCGATAACGAGGATGGATCATCTGGTCACAGCACACGTAATGTTGTGTACCATGAGGTCCTTTCTCTTGTATGAAAATCAGCTCTAAAACTATATTGTATTGACTACTATGTCTAATTATATATGCTAGCTTTGTAGGTGAGGTTTTTATGTTTCATGACAATTTGCATTTGCCCTCCATTTTGGCTCGCCATGGTTCGCACAAGAGACTAACTATTGTCTCTATTGTACAGGTTCAGTTGCTTTCTCTGTCTGATGTTGACCCAACCAAAAACGTGGCACTATCTGCGTGCGTGTCTCACGCATGTGGGAGTACTATAACAGGGAGCGTAAACTTGCTCATGTTGACCTTGTCCTTATTGATGAAATGGTACAGGCTTTCTTTCATTGCTATACACCTCTGCTCTATCCCTGTGTTCATTTTTTTGTGCATTTAGCGACTTTTGGTTAGGGTAACAAAATGTATGCTGAGATAGGTGCGGCCCATGCACCTAAGTTCATGGAGATTATCAAGGAAGGTCATGTCTACCTGATCCGAGACTTCCTTGTGCAATCAGCAAAGAATATGTACAAGGTTGTTGACGGAGTGTTCATGATCAAGCTAACTAACAGGACAAAGATCCAAGAGATCGACGCAGTTGCGGAATCGTTCCCTCGTTATGCCTATTCCCTAACATCCTTTGAAGAATTGCCTAAATTCATTGGCAGGAAAGAAAAGTTCCTAGGCAAGTGTATTGAGTCTTATTCTTTGTCATTCTTTCACTTACATCCACTCGTTGCCTTGTTACATGAACTATTGTTGTATTGATATGTGTTTGTGCAGATGCTATTGGCATTATAACTGCAATCTCAGACCTACTACATGTTCAGTTACCAGTCCAGTCTTCTGTTTCTTTGAAAAGGAACTTGCAACTAATGGATATTCAGTATGTCTACTCGTTTACTGTGCTTTCCCTCTGTTATATATGCTATGGTACCAATTAGTTCGAGTGCCATTCCATTTTTTCCTTGAATCTTGGGATTTTTAGCTAAAGTGCCTCCGTTTGATGATACTTCTCAGTGGAAGGACCATTGATGTGGCTTTGTGGGGGCACCATGCATCTGCCTTTGTTGCTGAGCAGGTATACAAGGACGGTCAGTCAAAGCTTCTTGTCATCCTGTTCGTCGGACTCTGGTGAAGGACTATAGAGGTATATCTTATCTATGGTCACTTTCTTTTGCCAGAATAAATACCTATTCCATTAGGTCCCTTTTTGATGTTTGCACTGTCTATAACAAATATAGGTCGTGACACAATAAGCTGTGGGGAGGCGGCTAGGTACTACATCAATCCTGATATTCCTGAGACGCGTGCTTACTATGACAGGTTTGCATGCCATCGTTTCCTGCCTTTCAGTGAGTTCTCATAAATGTTAGCTAACCAGTTGTATCTCTGATGTTTTCCTGTATATGCAGATTTGGGCAGCAAATACCTGTCGTGCAATGGATGGCTGTAGTGATGATCGGTACCAGAAAGCTTACAAGCAATCTGAACCTGAGGAAGTTGATATCAAGACAGTGTTATCAAGAGATCCATATGACTTGCTTGTATGTTTTATCTCATCGTGTGCATATTCGTTTATTGCTATTCAATGCTGTGCTTATTTCCTTCTATGCATATTGATTTAGTGCCATTAGCTGATCTGTGTTCGTTCTATGATGCATGCATTTCTCGGCTTGCGTGCAGGGAAAGAATATGGTTTCTACCATTACAGTGATGAAGCTCTTGTCAAATTCATGGTGGTTCCTTGCTTGTTCTAAGTGCCATAAAACTGCATATTCAGCAGGTACAGAGTTTGCTTGCAGTGATCCAAAGTGCCTTTGTGTAGCAGCTGGGCTAAGGTAAATGCATTTCTAGAAAAAAAAACATAGTCCACCTCTTGTCTCTTCTTAATTCAAGGTAATCGTTTGCTGTTCTATTTTGGTGCGCGTAGGTACAGAATATCATTCGTTGGCAATGACGGCACAGGGAATGCTCAGTTTGTGTTGTTTCCTGGAGTGGCTGAGCAGATTATTAGGAAAAACGTTGATGCTGTCCAGCGCGCTTCAACACGTAGACCGGGCACGATCCCTGCTGAAATAGCATCACTTGTTTCGCGGAAATTCACTGTTAATTTCAGTGTCACCGAAAGAAGTCTGGAGTTTGGCGAACTTACGTTTCAGGTCAATAGAGTGGATGTCGTGCATCCAAATTCCAAGATCTTTGAATTTGCGACGGTTTGCTTCTGGTTCCAGGCAGTCAGACTCTGCAGTCACGTCATCTCCAGCCTCTCAGCTCGTTCCATTACAGACGGAGGTGGATATCCTTTACAAAGCAATACAGTTGCTCTCTTTGTGCCGGCAATGTTATGCCTGTTATTTGGTCGTTTCTTGTCTACTTTTCTTATTGTTTCCCTGTTCACGTTTTGTATCCTTGCCCAACTGTCGGTCTCCATTTATTTTCTGCCCGCCTACAGATTAGCCTTTGTATATAAGGGAGATTGCGGTATCCATGTTGCACAGTTGTTAGTTTCCTACTTTGTTCTAACTATTTTGTCTGCAGGCTGCGTCTGACTTGCCTACCTCTTCTGCCACAGGACAGACCAGCAAGGTTGCACCTACTTTTCCTATTTTATTTATACAAGGTTCCATAACGTGCAGGGTGCATTGGTTTTCCTTGGACGGGCGTAGCTGTGCACCTATTCATCATTGTTTCTTTTGCCTATCTGCAGTCGCATGATGATAGCGCGGTGGATGCTTCTCGTGATGATCATGGAGCTGAGAAATCGACCGTTACATCCAATGCATCATCGCCTCTACCGGTAAAGATCATGTACATATCCGTACACTTACCTGTTTGTTGCCCGGTTGTTGCACCTAGCCTGATGCTTTCACATCTCCCCAGCCTGTAGCAACTCCTCCCGATATTGCAGAACAGCTTGCCATCTCTAAACCTGATGCCTCTTCCGCCACCAAAAAATGTGGCGACAAAAGTTCACATATGCTGCTATATACTGCAATAGTGATTTGCATCGCGCATTGTTTGCTATATTTGTCACCATACAGATGTATCATGAAATAGCATTTGATTAGCATAACACTGGGCAATGTGAAAAACACCTAGGTGGCTAGGAAGTTGTTCAAAGGAGGTATTAATCAATCCTGTCAACTATGGCTACTTTTGTGTTCCAGTGTTCAATGCAATGTAAATTTGCCTTGTCATGTCGCTTGCTTATACTGTTTACATGTTGTTCTGCAGACTGATGATGCGGTTGTGCTTCGGTCAATGGATATCACATAGGCATCCTTACCGGCAACAAACTGCTCAGTATCTGTGTCGATATTTTGCTATGGTTCTTGCAGTCTTCCTGCAATGGACTTCGTCCTCAGGCATCCTTAGCCTTCGTGGTGTTATTAGCTACCTCTGCGCTCTACCTGTTTTGGTGTATGTTATCGGCCAACTAACACTCTTAGTGCTCTATCTTGAACCTGTTGTCGTCCTAAGTTGCCTGTAGTATACTGTCTGTCTGATTGTTCCTGTGATGTTATTAAGTTATCGTTGTGCTATTAAAGGTCTAAGCAGATCATCGTTGCTTGCCGGTTTCAGCTAGGATTACTTATATTTAGTTGCTCAGGTTGCATATTCGGTCAATGTCACGAGCTTCTTGTCTGTGACAATTACTATGAGCGTTCGGTTATTAACAGCATTTCTTGTTTCCAGCAACAGTACCACATCATTGCTTATCCATCCCGTTTGCTCTTTGCTGCTAGGTAGCACCTGCCGGTTAATCTCGCTAGCTACGCAGGATTGATGTATATAAGTAGAAAGTATATAGCATTACAGGGAAATAGCATACCGAGCTAGGCCAAAAACATATTGTCAACAAAAACCAACTGCGGAAACAATGAAATAAATGAATACATCAACAAAGACCAGCTAGAGACAGCACAAAAACGAGCTTACGCGGTCCACATTGCCTATCTGCCACGGGTTTTTACATTGTGGTGCTTCAAGGGCTTAAAGACCAGCTGCTCCGATCAGCTTTGCAAGACAGCAAATGTTTGCTCCATAGCAGACTGACGCAGACACAGCGTGGAGTGCATCGACCAGTGCATTAAATGACCGCTGCTTTTGTTCTCTCTCCTTCCTCAAAGTAGCTGCTTGTGCGCATAAGGTATCTTGCCTCTTGCTCTTGTTACTCTGCCTTTCTCATTCTCCATGGAAGAGACACAAGGCCGATGCGCTCTCCCAAATGATCTGCTAGAGGTATTATTCACCGGCGGCTCAGTAAAGCTACATTGCATTCTTCCTACCTACTGTTTCTTGAGATATAGCAATGACATTTTTGATCTCTGCTTACGAGTCCCTTTTTATATCAAATTGTTCTTTGCTCTAGGACATGCCTCTCCATGATCACTGTTCTATGCAGCATGTCACTGCTGCTGACTCCCGCGCTCGCTTATGGACAGGATCGTTTGCTCTGCTCAGGACCTGTGAAATAGGTTTCCATTGAGAACTTTAGTATAGGTCCATCGGCGACATGTTCGAGCCGGCGCAGGCCTGTTTTCTGTGATAGTGCTTCTGCTATGGACATCGAACTTGAGCTAGTGCAAGTTCCTGGAGTAAATTTCTTGTTCATTAGTAGCTTTGCCTAGTTTCCTATACTTCCTCCTGTCGGTCCTACATGTACCTTTTGTCTTGCGTTTTCATTTACCTTCCCACAACGATTTTCATTGTGCCTTATATAAATCTAAATACACAGCACATTGATGCTATTACAATGCCACTATTTCCATTTAGGTGACTTACACCTATGTACCTTGCATGAGTATACAATGTTCTGTATAAGCATAGACACGAATCACATTGGTGTGCCGCACTGTCGCTACGATCGATCATTTGCTATAAACTATAGACCCGAATCTTCCTCTGTAATAGTTCCAGGCCTTACTATCATTTTATACTTCAGTTCGATCATTTGTATGCCTCATGACCTCACATGTTATGATCTAATTTGCATATTTTTAGGCAGCACCAAAGGCTTATATTTCTAGGCAAGTGCTTCTTGATCAAATTGTTTCATCATTGGCCCTCATTATTCGTTCAAGTGGAGTTCTTAATGAGGCTGATTCATATGTCAAAGCCTGGATAGAAATAGATATACCGCCAGGTGTGGATCAGCCAATTGTTTAGACTAAAACATTCTATGGCGACGTTACAAAGAGTACATACAGTGCGATGGAAAGTGCAGCTCAGGTGGTGATAATACACCTGATGAAGGAGAGGCAGACTCAAATTGATGATGCTAACTATAGTGAGCTTGCTCCACTGAAGAAAATGCTTCAGGCAGTAAGATCTTTTCAGGATATTTACAGAGCGGATGAACAGATCAAGCTAGCTTATGTTGCTTCGCTCAAGGAAACAAGCCAAACCTTGCTATCCAAGATTCGACGAATCTGCGCCAAGCATGTTGGCCTTCTTCCACTTGAAGTATCTAGCTCACCTGGATCAGCAACGGCAAGGCAAGATTCTGATATCCGTTACACTGGACATATGCCGCCAAGAACGCCACAAGAAATTCTAGCGATGGATTTAGCCAATTTGGCTTTAGTGCATATCGTTGCTGGTCTCGTTATGCCTACAACACAGGTTGTGATTGTCCTTTAACCGTGCTTTTCAATGCATTTTTGTATCCTTCCATTTACATAGTGTATTGTTATCTTGCCTTTCAGGTAGGGGAGTGATCATGCATGCAGCTATGGTTCTGATGGTGCTCCTAGCTTGTGATGGTTGGTGTTTTGTATGCAGCTACTTTGCAGTTAAATAAATCTGCCCCTGTGTTGTTAATTATATGGCTCGTATCGAGTGGACCATACTTACTATCTCGTTTGTATATGTACATATTATGCTCCGGTCAAGATCGTTTGAGTCCCTCCGCTACATACTAAAAATGATACTCATCCTTCTACTCTATTTCTTTCCTTGTTCCCGGTATATTGCAAGACTGTGTATTGTGTGTCTTATATTGAATGCCTTTTCTCTATAGACCCAAATATGCAAGGTAAAGATACAACAATAATGTTGGTGTGGTGGCAAACGAGATGGTGAGTGCTTTAGGTACAACTTGGGTAACTACGTGTCCTGCAGCAGACCGCAGAGCTTCAATGCACAATTCAATTGTTAGGCACGTGCTGCTGTCTGATCTTTTTAATGAAAGCTCATGTTAATGCACTGTCACATTATTTGTATTTTCAGACGTTTGAAAAAGAGATTGATAATGGACACTATTACTAGCCCAAACAAGGCCGAGCTACATGAAACTTATATAGCTTTGGTTTACCACCTGTCTATGCCCCCTGTTATGAAGGATACGAGCACACTATTCACCATGCAATGTATTATTTCTTTGCCTAAGCCATGTCTTGTTACATTACTACAGAACATTTCATCAAGCCCGCAACGCTTTGGTTTCCTCTGGATAGCGCACGTGTCTTACTGGACTTTGGATGTAAGATGGATCCAGCTAAACCAATTATAGATTGGCAATAAAAAATGTTGGTTTAGTTCCATTGCTTACATACAGAGCCTATTTCGGCACATTGATACAGTTCCTAAAATGCAGCATAGACCAAAGTGACTGTTAAACTGATAGGTTGACCTACTCCATTACATACGTAATAGCTATGCTTTCCAGCAAAGTACTGAGATATACATATTAAGTAATCATTTATATATAGACATTAAACACTTAACAGTAAACAACTAACATATATCACTAAACTAGGCATGCATATAATACATTTCAAAAGATGCTACATCTAGAGACATAGCAGAAATATACTACGATTGCTTGTTGCATCTTTCACTTTTCCCGCTTCATCACCTCCTTCAGATTTCCAGCGCTCTCGTAGATTTTCTCTTCTGACCACTCGGTGATGTGCCACAATGCCGTCGTAATTTCTATTTGAGGCCCACCTACATCAGATGTGGGAAGAACGGCCAAGGCAGTGCCACAGACATCCGTGGGAAGAACGGCCAAGGCAGTGCCACAGACATCCTCACATACTTCTTGCACAGTTTCCATGACACCTAATAACTGATCCCACCCCCTTGTCAAGTTGACAGATTGTTTGGGCCTATTTTTTCTGCACAGAGATAGCAGCGTGGATATGTTCTTCAAGCTCTTCTTTCTGTTGCTCAGCTCTCGCACATCCCATGAAATTCACATCATCAATCTCAAATATGTACGTCTTCTTCAGCAGTCCTAAAAGAGCGGTAGCAGCAGCTTCTTCAGCAGCTCCTACTGTGTTGGCTAAACACCCCATTGCTTGCTCCAGCTTCCCAGATGTATTCACCTCTGCAGTGCTAATAATGGTGCTGACAACAAAATGGTACTTATCATGTTGAAACCAACATTCGTAGTACGGTCAGTACCGCCAAGGTTCTTAACTACTTCTGCAAGAATTGCTTTGCGAGGAATTCGAATAATATACGGGTTATCTGTACATAGAAGAGATTCATTAGACAATTAAAAAAACATACATTCATGTACGATTTAACGAAAGGAAAACACAGGCAGGCAATTTCGCCTTTGATGCTTCATGCTAATCATAATCAAACATAATAGACTGCTATGTACTATCTAAAGCTGATGCTTGTTTCTGCAGGTAAAGATCATACCATGCAATGCCATCCGCTTTCTTTCAATTGTTAATTCAAACCTACTATGTTCTGTTTTTCATCTGCCTTACAATTTCATCTACCATGTGAACAATTAACATACAATCAATGTTAATCTAGGTAGCTATCCTATTTATCTAAGTTATTTAAACAGTGAAGAAAACACCTTACAGAACTGTATGAACACCGGAAATCCTATCTAAACATGCCTGCATGCAATAACATTATCTATAGCTAAATTTGTTCTTATATCAATGCAAATCAGATCTTGCTTCTATTTTTGCCTCACTCTGTTCACTTGTCATGTTAATAGGATCATACAATCAATAGAGCAATTTGTCCAGTTGATTTGCTATACCCAACATGCCTACACACTCAGCTCTCTCCAATTGCATGCCCTTTTTTCCCTTGCCACATGTACAGCTTCTGCTTCATGCCTGCTATAGAAACTGTGCTGCCCTTTTTCTCGTTTCCTAAATTGGTTCATCAAACTGTAGCATCTAGGTACTCGTTGCAGTTTATGGTCAAATGCAAAATGCCAATCAATGGAACACCATCTCTTATTAGGTTGTGCTACTCTAAAGAGCATTACCTCTTGCCACAGCGGCCATTAATCTGATTCTTTTTCCCCTTCTATTACAGACAGTCAACAGTCTTTCTTGATGAATAGCGATACTATCAACCTCCTGCAGCTCAGAATATAGATGTATAATCGATCGGGTCAGTCGATATTTTGGCGTTGAAGCTCGAGTGTTTATATCTACAGCACAAAATACTTCCCACTTAATTGCAGAAAGACAACTCATTCAGTATATGCATAGAGAAATCAGATAAAAATCAATACAATCCACAGCCTATGCATAAATACTATATGCAATCGAAAAACGTAACCTAATTAGCTCACTATAGAAAGCATAATACTGAGCTCTTTAAGATGCAAGCAAGCAGCTTCCCTCGACCATAACAAAAGGACGTTCTGACCTAGAAGAGAAATAGAGCCAGGCAGAAAAGCGAGCAGCCGACGCTTTACCTAGGCAGATCAGAAAAGCAAGGAAGCAAGATCCAGCAACAACTCCTTTTCTAAATGGCCAGAGCACCAAACCCACAACCTTTCTATGGAGCAAGTGGAGAGAAGAAAAAGGAGCTTCCCTTGGTCAAGCTCTCGCCTGCAAGAATGAGGTAGAAGAGGATCGACCACAGTAACCAGACCCTGGGCCTGTTACAGCCATTGAAGCAATAAAACATAGGCCCACCAAGGTATATCTACCCACGTCGTGCCAAAGAGTCTTCCTACTGCTCCCTTAACACTGCAAAACATCGATGCTTCCTGCCTCTTCCAGTAGCCGCTTCATCTGTGTCGTTTCCTCTCCCTTTCGACGTGCTGTGCAGATTCGGCGACTTGGCCACCGCTGCGACCACCAAAGCACTATGCCCTCCTCGATCCAGTCTATGGAGTGCGCAGGTATTGGTATATAATACTCCCTATTGAACTTCATTTCTTGATATATCTGTGAGTTTAATAAATAAAGTTGACCTAGATCCCCGGTTTCTAGACGCATAGCAAGCATCTGCATATAATGTACTCAGACACGGCCACATGATACAAATGACGTTTGCCTGCTTACTTTTAGGTGGAAAACTATACTGCAGCCATCACATTTAGTACATATATTTTGCTCATTTTCTATGCATCTATGACACCATGATAGTCAAGCTATGGCTGAGCTGAATTTGAAAGTTCAGTTGGCGATTAACCTATATTGCCATGTATAGATTGCAGGTAGAATGCTGTAGATTGAACAACTCAGGCAATAAGAATCATATACCTACATCTTCCAAGGACCAGTAATATGCTAACTCTTGTATTAGCTATGCTCTTTTTTTATTAATGGAAGCTTACATAACTATTGTACTTTTAGAAATAGCCAGTCAATCGCCAAAAGTATGTTCATGTTAGAGACAGAGTAGGACCAATCTCTTGTGATATCAGTTAAACCAGTAGTTATTCCATATTTCTGCAGCATGATACGACAGCATTTACATTGCAATGCACCTATAGCAATAAATTTTCTCTTATCTTGCCAACCTATCATAGTGAACTTATTTCACCGAATATCAGTTAAATGAGCAACAACAGGAAGCATGCTAACTTTAACGGATACGATAGATTATATGCAATGTTCTTCATGCTCTCTAATGTTTATATATGATCTAAAAATGGCAGCATGCAATTCCTCAGAAAGCGGTTCCTCTTCTGATAAGGTCACGATGTACCTGCATGCCTTTCATCATGGCAATCACAATGGAAAAATCATTGCCTCACACAATATCATTGATATTAGCGATGATGATGGTATTTGCTACATCCCGCCTGTACCTTCTAGTGTTATTTATTTAGATGCACATTAGTCCTTAATTTGTCATTTAATTGTCTCTTATGTAGCCACTGATCTCTGCAACGATACCTGCAATTTAGTCCCTCCTCCTGCAGATAAAAAACCAAGACTATCAGAGAAGACTATTAAACGAGGTACTATGGTGATATTATTCTATTGATCCACCATTACTATAGTATAACAGATTTGTCTTGTTCTGTATAGGTCCCTATGGTGCCCAATATTTTGGAGGATACAATAGTCTCTGTGTATTTGGCAATGACATCGAAATGACAAAGAAAGATGTGAAACATCTAAAACAGATAGTTGGTGCTAGAAAACTACCCATACCACACTATGTCTGCACGATGAATAGAACTTTCACTAGCTCGAACAAAAAGATGGTAAATCTATGCCTTCCTTGTCGCATTCTATGAGTATATATATATATATATATATATATATATATATAGCATGTTGCAACACTTCTCCTTTTGTATTTACAGTACTTTTCGGTGCCTTTCACAGTTACGTACCTCGAGAAGTTCCTCCATGAGCCGATTGACTGCCTCGACATCATAAATACGCACAAGAACATTAAGCACCAAGTTCGGCTCGTGATCGGAAATGATAAGTGCGCAATGATAACAACCAATTGGGCTTGATTTGTGCAAGCTACCAATCTCAAGAAAGGCGATATATGTGTCTTCACATATAGCAATAAAAACAACTGTCTGGTGCTAACTTTGCATGTTCTTTCACAAGGTTAGGTTTTTCCTCTTCTACAGTTGTTAAATTGCATATTACTTGTAAAAATAAGGCATTCAATACGCTTTAAATGCAGCCATTTTGCTGTTCTCTGATATGTTCAGTCTTTCCATTGCTATTTGTTCTACAATTCCTTTGACACTGCATTGTCCAGATCCACAATCGATAATCATTGTTATGTGCTATCATATTGCTCCCATGTTGTACTAAATCTTAAAATAGTAATCCCATTAAGAAAAACTGAAAAGTGCAATTGGCTATTCAATTCAATATGCATGTTTCCATGCCACAGCACTTACAAGATTAGTGCCAAAATAATAAGTATTTTTTTGTGCAATTGCTGCCTATAGTGCAAATGATATATAACATATTTCCTAAAACCCAGACCTAACATGCAATACAAAACATATATCTCAATCTATGCTTTTCTCTCGCAACAATAGCAGTCATGATTGTTGTGCACATATATGTTCCATGTGATATATACATCATCATTTTTTTGCTCCAGCTCCTGCCTGTGCTAAACATTTTCTTAGATTTCCTCGCTAAAATGCACACCTAACATGGAGCAGATAGCATATTACTCAATCTATACATTTGTCTTGTAGCAATGACAATCATGATTGCTTTCAACATATATGTTCGATATTGTTTCTGCTTGTTGATTGCCACACTGTCCCAAATACGCTTTCATTTAAGAACAACCTTTCCTTCACAGGTACATTTTGAAACGCTTTGTCCAACGCAATTCAGTGTGCTCTACCCGATCAACAGTAATCAACAGCTTCAAGATTACCTTGTGTCAATTGCCTTGCCACCCTATTCTGCCTATTAAATACTGGCAACGTTCCACACAGCTTTCTCTTGGACTCAGTAGCCCTTGCAGTTAATGAATGCCCAGAGCATAATGCAGTCTATCTTAAGTTACAAACTTAATAATGTATAAGACTCCTTTTAACACTATAGCACGTTGCCTCCAATTCTTCTCCCTACCACTTACGTTTATTTGTTTTGTCCTTCCATTGCAGTATTTGCAGCACCAAATTTTCCTTCTTGCCACCAAAAATAGTATTTTCTGCTCTTTCCTAATTCAAAGTATATGCTATGCAATCTCCGATACATAGTCTGACAAGTCTGAGCAATATCCATTCAATCAAAACTTTTCTCTATTTTAGAAATTATTTATATATATCTCCTATGCTTTTTCAATTGTTATCTATTTAGCAACGGGCGTCGCAATTCACGCCTTCACACCATCTAGTAAAAGGAGAAGAAGCACGGAACAGCAGACCAGCCCGAGACAACAGGCGCACTACAAGATTCATCGCGATCAAGTACCCAGGCAATATCAGAATCAATTCTCATTGCTGGTCACGTCCTCACGTGAAAAGCAAATTTTACGTTTCTCAGCTACATTCACCCAAGGAAAGCTACAGGGAAGTTCATGTTTTCAGATTTCTTTGCTTCCCGTACAGATTAATTCTACCAGAAATTTTTCTTTGGGCTTGTACTACTTTATCCACACAAGATTCATCTACTAATAGTTTCCATATAGTATGATATTTCGCTGTTGGATCACGACACAAATTTTCTCTATGGCAAGTCAAGATGAAAGTTATTCTAGCACAAATGGATCTGGATGATACTCTTTTAGAAACTGACAAGATGCTAGCGCCATGATCCAATGATTAGAAGCAACGCAAGGATCATAAGGATTTATCTCAGATTCATCTTCATCTATCTAATAATATTCTACATGAGGTTTTGAAGGAGAAGATCGCCGCCGCATTCTAGCTAAAACTAAAGCAAATTTGTATGACCAAGGACCTGACCAGCAAAATACACGTCAAACAAAACCTCTATTTACACAAGTTGACGGAAGGCGGATCAGTATTAAACCACCTGACAGAATTCAAAGAAACTGTTGCTGACCTCGAATCCATAGAGGTTAAATATGACGATAAAGATTTGGATTTTATTCTTTTATGCTCTCTGCCTAGTTTATATACTATTTTATATAGCCGAGAAATTCTTAATCTTAATGAAGTTTATGAAGCATTGTATGCTAAAGAGAAGGTAAAACATACGATTTCTGATGAAAAATCAAGCTCATATGCAGAAGGATTGGTTGTCCGAAGCAGGAAACAAGAGAAGAGTTCAAGCGGCAATTTCAAATGCAGAAGCTCTAGCAAGAATAATAAAGACAAATCTAAGTCCAGGAAGGGAAGTCATGCAAATACTACAAGAAAGGTGGTCATGACATATATGAGTGCTCGAAGCTACAGAACAAGGAAAAGAGAAACGGCACATACAAACCAAAAGGTAACAAAGAAGATGAAAATTCTGCTAATTGTGCTCATGATAGTAGTTTTGAAGGTGACGTGCTTGTTATTGTTGTTGGATGTGCTGAAACTAATGATGAATGGATTCTTGATATTGCTTGCACTTTTGATATGTGCCCACATAGAGATTGGTTTACTACCTTTGAACCTGTTACTTCTACTGGTTTTGTTTTGGGTTCTGATAATTCTCCACGCAAGATTGAGGGCATTGGCTCTATTCAGATCAAGATGTTTGATGGCACAATTAGAACTTTAATAGATGTTCGATACATTCCAAAGATGAAGAGAAATCTTATCTCTTTAAGTACACTTCATGATAAGGGGTACAAGTATTCGAGTGGAGGTGGAGTCCTGAAGGTCACCAAAGATTCTCTTATTGTAATGAAGGGTGATATAAGAAAAACCAATGGTCTTTATTATCTTCAAGGTACTATAATTTTAGGTAATGCCGTTCTTGTTATTTCAAATGATACTTCTGACTGTGATGACTGTGATGCTACTAATCTTTGGCATATGTGTCTTGGTTACATGAGTGAAACCGAAATGACAGAGCTACGCAAAAGAGGCCTATTTGATGGTCAAAACATCAATAAATTGAATTTTTTTGAAAATCTTGTCTTCGGCAAGCAAACAAGAGTGAAGTTTGGCACTTTAACTCACTCTACAAAAGGCATATTGGAGTATGTTCACTTAGATTTGTGGAAAAAGTCACACGTTCCATCGCTTGGAGGTGCAGGTTACATGTTGACCATCATTGATGATTACTCAAGAAGAGTTTGAGTGTATTTTCTAAAGCACGAATCGGATGTATTCAAGACATTCAAGGAGTGGAAGATTATGATTAAAAGACAAACCGGTAAGCACGTGAAAAAATTGCATACCGATATTGGCTTAGAATTTTGTTCTGGAGAGTTTGAATCTTTGTGCAAATCAGAGAGAATTGAGAAATATTATATTATCCCAAATACCCCTCAACAAAATGGTGTGGCCGGATGCATGAATAGAACCATCATAGAGAAGGTACGTTGCATGTTATCTAGTTCTGAATTATCTAGAATTTTTTGGGCTAAAGCGGCTTCCATTGTCTGTTAGTTAATCAATTGGTCACCTAACCTAGCTATTAAAAAAAGACTCCCATTGAGGTATGGTCTGGTTCTTCAGCAGATTATTCAGATTTAAAAATATTTAGTTGCTCTGCGTATGCTCATGTTAATAATGGTAAATTGGAGCCTAGAGCTGTTAAGTGCATTTTCCTTGATCTTAAGCCTAGTTGAAAGGTTATGAATTGTGAAATCCTGAAACTAGAAACTATAAAGCTTATTTGATTGGAGAAGTTCATTGCTTTCTTCTATTATTGGAGGGAATTTGGTTCAACATGGAGATTGTTGAAAAGTGATTCGAATTCAAGTTACCATGTTGGGCACGGCGCTGACTCATGCTAAACGTAGCATCATGCGGTATGAAGATTCGTGCTGGTACGTGCGTAACCGAGTATAACTCGCTTTCTTGTCCTCCAAGGATTCTTGTATACTCCTATATATATGGCCATGTACTCATACCTAAAGACCGGCATGTGGTCTCGTGCTTGTAATACTTCTCCATTATAATGAGGTCACGTCTTTGTACGTTCGTGATTTTTTCCCGTAAAAATTTTCACGTAAAAATCTTTGTCTCTTATCACTAGATCAATTTCTAATCTTATTGCCCATATATTGTTGGCATTGAAGCTCATATCCATGATCAGGATGGCTTGCTATGACCTAGAGTGCCCTGCTTAAGCGAGTTCAGTATCTAATTAAATATGTGCAATGGGAGTTCAACGATCTACTTGAACTTGAACTGGCGGACAAGTTCGGTTACCTATAGTGTAATTTTTACTACGATGACGTGTCCAGAAAAATGGTAATCTGGATATATTAAGTGCAAAACATTATCTGTTTCGAATACGGGAGTTATATATGAATTTCATAGAAGCGTTGCACACGACAACAGTTATGCCCGTCCATATTCCAAAGAAACTACCTGCTGGGAAACCTTACACATGAGCCCTATTTTCTGTCGCTGTCACGTTTTCAACATGTAACTAATTGGTTGTGGCACTAGAGCCGACAGCCACCAATGCAAAAACTTGTCCTTTTGCAACTTGGGCATCTCACCTCGGAGACTCAGATCCTCGGAGGAGGACAACCAAGGCAGATGCTGCGTTGTCCTTTTCTTAACTCATTTTCATGCACATATGCAGAATTCCACCTGGCAACTCCCAACCCATGCGCAGCGATGGCAATCCTCGTAATCCATGCACTCGGGGGTGCGGTTCATGCTGTGTACCCAGTGGGTGGCGCTGCTCCAGGCGCTCGTCACATGACTCCTGCGAAGAGTTTTTTTTAATATTATTTTTTTATTCAAAAATTTTAGAAATATTACAACATTTAAAATTTTTACAAAAATGACCTCAATCGTCACGGGTAGTGGCGGTAGGGCCTTAATCGCCACGGCCCATGGTGATTTTCAGCTATCGCCAGCCCAGTTGATGATTCACTATGGAATCGGTACGTGCCATGGCGATTTGTCAGTAATCGCCACGACCCATGGCGATTTCTCCTAATCGCCACGACCAGTGACGATTTCCCCCTTGACGACCGACCACCCAAGACGATTTATTATCGAATCGCCAGACGCCATGGCGATTTGTCAGTAATCGCCAGACGTCTGCCATGGCAATTTGTCAGTAATCGCCACGATCTCCGCACCCCCTTCTGCTATTTAAATGGATGAGCAGATGCTTCCACCAGGTAGCTAATCTTCCCTGAGTTCTTTCGAAAAATTGTTGGTATCTTGAAGTAGATTGTTTTGATTTGGGAGGAGAAGAAGAAATAGTTCGCGGATGGATAGCGACGATAGAGGTAAGTCTTATAATATTTTTCCTCCTCATATGCGTTGAAACATTCAGATCTACAATTTTTGTTTTGTACAATAATAATTATTTGTGTAAATTACTAGATGCAAGTGATGTTGTTTGGAACCCGAGAATGAACTACGAACTTCTTACAGTCTAAGATCTTGCCATGCGCCAAAAATTGTTCTACTCGATTTCTAAATATAGTACAAGTGGGTACAACAAAAATTATATATACTACTTTCTGCACACAAATATTATAAAGTATTCTTGAACTAAATAGAAAATATAAATGTTCAACCTCTAAATCGATGTCGACTTGCTACTTGAAAATCGATGTCGACTTCCTACATCATCTACCTAATCTACCATTTGTTCTGAACTAATCATCTCACTACCTCAGAATATGCCTCCACTGACGGGCATTTAACACCCTTTGCTGACAGGCCGGCCGCCCGTCAGTAGCCTCCCGTCAATGGAGGGGCAGCCAGCACTGACAGTTGCGTTGCCCGTCAGTGGCGATGCCTAGAATGAGCAAAAAAACCAGGCCCTAGCCCGCACCACCCTAGCCCGCCAGGCCCGTATTGCCAGCACGGTCCCGCCGCCGTGCCATTCCGCCCCGCGCCGCCGGCCTTCTAACCCCCGCTGCACCATTCCGCCCTGTGACAGACGTGGAGTCCAACCAAGGCGACGCGGTGGCGGCGGCGCTGGACCGGGTGGACCGCATCTCGGCGCTGCCGGAGGTGCTGCAGTGCGCATCCTGGCCGGCCTCCCGCTCAAGTCGGCCATCCACACGGCCGTGCTCTCCCGCGACTGCCAGAACCCCTCCTCCCTCCACCACGGCCTCCTTCCGGCTTCAGCTACAGCGGCGCTTTCATCTACATCTGCTTGGGAGGAGTCCGGAGAAGTCCCGATGCCCTCATCTGCAGCAAGGTTCGGAGAAGCGAGGGGGGAGAGGGGGAGCGGCGCCGGCGAGGGGGGAGAGGGGGAGCGGCGCTGGCGAGGGAGGAGAGGGAGCGGAGAGGCCGGCGCCGGCGAGGGGGAGAGAGGGAGCGGCGGGGCGCGGGGGGAGAGGGGGACGGCGCCGGCGAGGGGGAAGAGGGGGAGCGGCGCCGGCGAGGGAGAAGAGGGGGAGCGGAGAGGCCGGCGGGGGGAGAAAGGGAGAGGAGAGAGGGAGTGGCGGGGCGCGGGGGAGAGAGGGGGAGCGGCGCCGATGAGGGAGGAGAGGGAGCGGAGAGGCCGGCGTGGGAGAGAAAGGGAGAGGAGAGAGGGAGCGGCAGGGTGCGGGGGAGAGAGGGATTGCGGGCTAGGTTAGAGCGCCGGTTAGGTTAGAGAATTTATATGGAAGAGATTGCGGGCTCGGGGTAGGTTTTTAGCGGGCCAAGATATCCGCTGACGGGCCCACTTTCTCGCCCGTCAATGGTAGATCAGCACCACTGACGGGCAATGTTCCAGGCCCGTCAGTGGTATTTTTTTTCCCAAAAATTACTACAGCTGCAGTCTCCACTGACGGGCATATTGATCGGCCTGTCAGTGATGTCTTTTTCACTGACGGTTCGTATTTTGCCTGTCAGTAATTGCGTTCAGGAAAAGTCTATTCTGAGGTAATGTCTATATAATCTACCATAGGTTTCTATTTTAAATACTACTATATTTCTACACATTATGAGATCTAAATACTACGAATAAATCTACCCTAAATTTACCCCTGATTCTAGATCTACTATTATATCTAGTACTAAAAATATAAAATTACTACAATAAACAGTGAAAGATTTAAAAAAATAGCTCCAAATCGCTGCAGAAATACCCCACACTTCCTCCCTCTCTATTTCCTCTTATCTATCTTCTCCTCTCCCTCTCTCCCTCCCTACCCGAGCCCCCTATTCTATCCTCTCACGGCAGCCTCCAACTCCTCCTCCTCTCTCCCTCTCGGGTGGCGATTGCGCGAGCTTATATAGGCCAGGGAGTAATCGCCACCACCCGTGGCGATTGCGCCGTAATCGCCACCACCCGTGGCGATTGCGCCACGTGGCTTGGCGGTTGGGGGTTGGCGAGTGATCCGGCCAGGGATTAACTTCCAATCACCATGACCGGTGGTGGTTGCGCGTTATCGCCACGGGTGGTGGCGATAGCATTGAATACCGTCAGCTGAGCTGGCGATAGCTGGAAATCACCATGGGCCGTGGCGATTAGGGCCCTACCGCCACCACCCGTGACAATTGAGGCTATTTTTATAAAAAAATTGAACGTTGTAATATTTCTAAAATTTCTGGATAAAAAAATAATATTTCAAAAAAAAACTCTCCTTGGAAAGCCTTCCAAGGTACGTGTCTCTGCCCTTCACCGTTCTTGTGGCCACAATTCAAGGCGTTCCCGTAAACTCGTAAAGATTCCATATTGGAAATGCTACTAGCTCTTGCTTTCAATCCGAATAAACTATTTCATTTTGGTTTGGGTTGGATCATGGAACAATTGAGTATCGGAGTAAAGCACGGAGCAAGAAGAAAGGCATGTTCTGATAGGGAGAAGAATAAGCAACCGTGGACAGAGGAGGGAGAAGCGGTGATGTGGCTTGATCTAAGCTGTGCAAAATAGGCAACAGTCTCGATGAGCTGAACTCTACCCGGTGGAGTTGGGAGTCAAATACAGGGGATCCGCGCCCATGCACTCGGTCGCATTCCTCGTACCACTCTTCCATCGTTTTTTTTTAAATGACACATTGAAAATTAGAGAAATAAACGTGTCAACTTTTTTTAACAGGAATTGCCCTTAAATTGCCAAGCCAATATGTTGGCCAGCTCACAATTTGCCAATGCCAATTTTTGATAAATAAAGTGGTGAGTGGTTTGCTCCCAATTGTCAAACCCACGTTGTGACATTGCCAAAATTCGGCAAAGACATAGATATTGTCAATATTTTGAAAGCACTTACCAGTATATTGCCTTGGTTATTTAGGGGCAATGAATGAACCAAACGGGGCCCCTAGTGGCCGTATGGGAAGTTGCGACAGGGACGGAGCCAATAAGCCCAGGGGTGGACAAGAACCAAGAACCTGACCAAAAATAAAATGGATACACATTAACTCATGAATTGTGTGTGCACCACTTGCCCATAAGGAGGGCATCAGGCTAGCCGGCAGCCCGCATCATACCATGCGGCAGTGCACCTCCTACTCATTCCGCTTCGTTGGCAGCCATCGGCCGATTGGCTTGGCCTGATCGCCAATGGTTAATCCGTTAATGGCTTGGTTTGTTGCATGTGTACCGATCCCATTAGTCTGAGAGATATCTCTATCTATAAAAGTTGCTGGGATTCCAGCTACGTGATTGGTCCACGTGGCAATAAATTAGCCGTTGGATTCTGCTTCTCATCTCCCATGTGTATTGCATCTCCAACTCCCCGTCAATTCTGGACTCGAGCGCCACCACCCACCACACACAGGGCAAGAAGGCCGAGGAAGAGCGCCATGACGGTGTCGGTGACCTCCTCGGCGCGGTTGGCATCGACATGGGCGAGGCGGAGGCCAAGCTCGGCGGCCGCGGCAGGTGCGGTCAATCCCGTCGGGCCCGAGCCCGAGCTCCGCCCCTAACCCGCCGAAGAGCCTCGCCGCCCCTTGCTCCCTCCGCCGCTGGTCTTCGGGGCGCAGTGCACGTCACCCCTCCGCCTTCAAGACGAGCGCCACCACTATGAGCCCCACGCCGTCGCCTTGCCCGAGAAGCTCACCGCCGCCGGCGGATGCGGTCAATCCCGTCCGGCCCGAGCCCGAGCTCCATCCCTAACCCGCCAAAGAACCTCGCCGCTCCTTCCTCCCTTCGCCGCCAGTCTTCGGGGCACAGTGCACGTCCCCGCTCCGCCTTCAAGCCGAGCGCCACCACTGTGAGCCCCGCGCTGTCGCCTCGCTCGAGAAGCTCGCCGCCGTCCGCCGATTGGAGCTCCAGCACAGACGCTTCGCCGCGCCCTCTGTCGTCTTTGCCTCAACGCCAAGAACCCCACCACTTCCCAAGCTGCAGTGCTGGATGCAAATGTTGGACATGTGGGGATAGCACCGGCAGTGGAGGTGTGATACTAAACTAAGCTGCTGCTTAGGAGGATTGTAGTGTTCCACGCTCACGTTGCAGGTATAATTTTTTCTCACTGGTTGATGTTACATTTGATTAGTCCACGTGGAATCAGCATCGACCGTAAGATATTAGCTAGATCTATTCCCAACTGTCCTATCCCCATACGAGAGCTACACCTCTTTTTATTTTTTGGAAAAACTCTTTCTGAATATGCTCTGGAATCATCTACTGATTTCTACTTTAACCTTGTATCTTCTCTTCCCTGTTTATTTAACCCCCTCTCCTTCATAACGTTTTCAACAGGTTGAAGACAAGAAGAAAAAGACATCACCATTCTTCCATGGTTAAAGCGACAAGTTGTCCAAGGTAAATCATCTAGGTCTAAGAATTGTCAGTTTTGCTTTTTTTATTAGGCTTGGAGATCCAGCCAGCTTTAAGGTTCTACCTACTTCTTACATTCTTTTCATTTACTGCGATAATTAATGCTTTCTTAGATAGAATCTAAAAATCTCTCAGTATTGCTTTTTAGTTGAGATAATTTCCTACTGGCATCAACTTTCCTCATTAGCATTTGCAAGAAAAGAAAAATAATAATTTTATAATACCTAACCTTCAGTCGAACTACATAAATAAAAAAAGTTGCATACCTCAATGGCATTATCTTTGTGCTCTAACCTTTGAGCTTTCTCTGCAGGAAACTGAACACCATTAATAATTAATAAAATTAGGTAAACCTGATTTAATTATTCACAAATACATATTGCTACCTATCTTCAATGTATTTTCTACGTACTCAGATATTATCTTAAAAGCTAAGAAGAGGATTAAAATGGCCAATTTTATTTATGAACTTTCATTGAGTTATATTTGGAAAAAGAATGTAACTATTTGTGTTTGAATTTTAGAATACCTGACCATAAAACAGTTAACTAATCAACATTTGACTTTCGTAAGTACTTTTCTTGAACTTTATGTGATCATTGGTTGCATCATGGGTTGGTTTTGGAATTGGTTGTTATTGTATTCAGTTCGCCAAACTTTTGTTCTACGGTCAAAAATATGGAACTATACTTTCCTCTGAAACATAATTATAGGTTTGTCGAGCTGATGAGGTGTCAAGAAAAAAATGAGAAATTATATGAGGACATGGAGTCGTGATAATCCATTTGATAGCTTTGAGTTTTTTAGTTTGCGGTGTAGAATTTGGTGCAATTTAATCTCTGTTAAGTTGGACGAAAATTTTGGTATCATGCACTGTTTACTATTTAATTTCAAGCCACTTCCTATTCTATGAAAGGATACAGCTTCTGTTCATTGCATCAGGCTGACACTATAGGTATTATCCTTAGTCTGCATTTGGACCAGCCTGCGTTGTTGGTTATGTTTATGGATTTGCTTCTCACCAGCTAATGGTAGATAATATCAAACTGAAGCACACCACCTTGCTTAGTGTAATCATCAGATCAAAATTCTTTAGAAATACTCTATCTAGTTAGTTGTTTTTACCTAGAGAATTACTGCAGATCCAAAGTGCAGCCTGCTGGAACTTCTGGTTTGCTTCTTTCAGTTGCTGACTTAAATTCCTTTTCAGTTACTCACTTAAATTCCTTTTGAGTTAACATAATCCTGGTTATGGTGTCACGCTATCGCGCGGGCCTTTGAGTTGTGTGGTATATTTCATAGCATATTGCAGTGTTGTATTTGTTGAAGTGCCATTGTTTGTTGTTTTTGAGAGATAGATGATTAGATGGATTAAAGCAACTAAATAGATACTGCAAAATAACTGATACTTTTTAGTTCAAATAAAGTTTGTGACCAAAGGAAATATACTGTTCTTCTGAATATTTTTATTTCCAAACAAATTTTGAAGCTAGAGCCACTTTTGAAGTGCAGCAGCCAGCCCATTCGTAGTACTTTGCAGTAGCTGAAGTGAATCTGTCCACTGCAGATACTAAATTGAAGATACAAGATCTTACCCAGACGTACGAAGCTAAGAAAAACAAGGATACGGTATGTTTTTGCCACTTACTGCATTTCGTAATATGTTTTAAAAATTCTACTTCATGCTATCAGCTTGAACTGTAAACTATGAACTGTGCAGCCCTATTGTCACTTTGATTAATTCTTATACTCTGCATTGTCTGTAGATGTTCTGAAAAGAGGAGAAAAAATAGATTGTTACCTCTACTTTTGGCCAAGGTAAACACCATCCATTCATTTTATTTTTGAAGTAGAAATTTTCATCATCGACCATCATTAATGATTAGTGAAATTAGCTGAACCTCATTTGATATAAGATATACTATTTCGTAGTAGTGAAGGGTGGAGGAGTTAAATCGATTTGTAATTTTGTGACTTATCTCATCTGCAACACTATTGCTACTTTGATTAATGCTTATACTCTGCACTATTTATAGGTATTCTGAGAAAAGAAAAATTATATCTTCATCTCTACTTTTGGCCGAGGTAACCAGCACGCTTTCATTTTATTTAAAAGCATTATTATACAATGTCAAATAACCGTATATAAATTATAAAGAAACTGCTATTAAGAAAATAAAATATATGTAGTCTATGTATGCACCTACAATGACTATGATCACCGAAATATATTCCTATAATTTTATTTTTTTACAAGATCTACTATCATAAGATGCCATCCATCTTTCCATCTCCCGGTTGTTCTATCGAGCACAATAGCTTCCATAAAATGCAACTAATGTGCTTCACTACTATTATTCGTGTTTATGATGTAGGTATAAAAATTATCACTAGATCAATACGTATCATTATTAGTTCCAATGGCAACGGGGCAGCTATGGCGCAATAACGACATGTATTTAACGAATCAACAAAATGATAGAAACATGAATACCGAACATGACCGTAAAAGAAAGAGTATGTTCTGTTTATAATAATTTTAGTAATAAATAAATTACCTTACTTTTAGTACTTACTTTTAAAATGTTATTAGGACAAGTACGTCATCCAACCACATGTCAAGAGCACCAAGAAATAGAACAGAGTAAACGTAGATGCTTAGTGACCCAACAAAGTTTGTTAGCACAATCACGTCCAGGTCAATATACTTTTTTACTTTGTTTAATAGAATATATACAAAATATACGCTTAGACTTCTATTTTTTTATTGGTAACTTCGCAGGCCTATATAATGATCTCGCTTTAAGTCCTTATGCACTACGTTTCACACATGACCATATTGAATACTTAAAAGGTATTTTTCTAAAGTATTTTAATATTGCACAAAGAAAATTTTCCAATTTATGTTTACATAATTACAACATGTACTAACATATCATTTATTTGTTTATTTTCTCTAAGAAACTACGGCACACAGTATCTTATAAAGACAGATCATATTATGGCAAACCAAATTATGAATGTACACACTGCGGTGCAATCTTTTGGTATCAAGAAAGAGTAAAATCACTATCTGCCAGTACAAAAAGTCGTATTATATATAATTCATGTTGTAAAGGCGGAAAAGTATCAATACCTCCTTTCAAAGAACCACCTGCATTTCTAAAGCAATTATTACAGTACAATGGAGATAGCCGATTAAAAAAGTTTATCCAAAAAAAGACAATATAACTGCCTTTTTGCCTTCACGTCTATGGGTGCTAATATTGATAGATCAATAAATAAAGGAGGTGGACCAAATGTTTTTAAAATAAATGGCCAGGTTCACCATCGTATAGGATCACTTCTTCCCAATAAAGGCAATGACCCGAAATTCATCGAGTTATATATATATGACACAGATAATGAAATTGAAAATAGAATCCATGCGTTAGACCCTGATGAAAAGAGAGAAGGCGACCTTGATATCGATATAATTTCTGGCCTAATGCACATGTTAGATGAATATAATCCTTTAGTAAAGAAATTTAGAATGGCTAGAGACATGCTAAAAGAATATGGCAATGAAGAAATAGCTATACGTATTATCGGAGCTAGAGACGGTGATCCTATACAATATGAGTTACCATCTGTTGATGAGCTTGCTATAATAGTTGTCGGAGATTTTTCAACGGAAAGTTTTAGACGTGACATAATAGTTCGACGTAAAAATGAAGGTCTAAAAAAAATATCTTCCTTACATCCTGCATTTATGGCACTCCAATATCCTCTCCTATTTCCATATGGAGAACGAGGATACCAACTTGGAATTACATATAAAGAAACGGAAAATAACAAATCCAGGACTCGAACACGAGTAACAATGCAAGACTATTACAGATACCAGTTCCACTACAGAAAAAAGCAGCCTAATCCGTATCTTTGTTATGGAAAGCTATCGTCACAAAATCAAGTTGATGCTCGCGCATGTATAGATGAATGTAGACTTAATTTCTTTGTAGACCTCCAAGATAAATTAAGAGTAGAATATTTACAAGGTATCGCAGATGCAGTAGGTAGTGGATGTATAAATGGAGAAACTATAGGTAAAAGGACAATTCTACCTGCAAGCCACACTGGTAGTCGCCGCTACATGATTCAGAATCATCATGATGCAGTAGCTATTACTCGCGAGTATGGAGCACCCAGTTTATTTATAACATTCACATGTAACCCCAAATGGCCAGAAATTATAGAAGCTCTTGAGCCTGGACAAAATCCTAATAATAGACCTGACATAATCGTTAGAGTATATAAGATGAAACTAGAAGAGATAATTGATGATATTAAAAAGGCATATTTTTTGGTCCTATCGATGTGTTGTTGTATTCAGTTCAATTTCAAAAGAGAGGTTTACCACACACACATATTCTCACGTGGCTATCTAACACTGAACAAATTTTCACTCCACAGACAATAGATAAATTTATTAGTGCGGAAATTCCAGATGCATCTAAAGATTCACTAGGATATGCATAGGTTGCAGAACATATGATTCACGGACCTTGTGGCGATTTAAATCCCAATGCACCATGTATGAAAAAGAGACAATTGCTTATTTGCCATTGACAAGCACGGCAATTGCTCATTTGCCATCGAACAAACCAATGTTGCTCTTATACCGCTTACAAGTTCGTTCCGTTGCCAATTTGCCATCAGCTGTTAAGTAGGTGTTAACTTCTTCTAGCAAAAGACGATTTTGCCCTCAATGGCAAATAAGCAACACTTTGCACAATACCATACGTTATTTCATTCACAAATAAATTGGACATCTCGCTTGTAATTTCAGCATGTAACAGTTTTCAGCATGGCAATTATTTCACGAGAAAATTGCCATTGAGGGCAAAATCGTCTTTTGCTAGAAGAAGTTAACGCCTACTTAACGGCTGATGGCAAATTGGCAACGGAACGAACTTGTAAGCGGTATAAGAGCAACATTGGTTTGTTCGATGGCAAATGAGCAATTACCGTGCTTGTCAATGGCAAATAAGCAATTTTTTCTATGAAAAATGGCAAATGCTCAAAGCATTATCCAAAAAAGTTCAATGAAGAAACAATGATCGATGAAAATGGATTTTTCATATACAAAAGGTCTAATAATAACTGCTGCATTTATAAAAATAATATTCGAGCTGATAATAGTTGGATTGTACCGTACAATATAGCTCTTCAAAATAAATATCAAGCTCATATCAACGTTGAATGGGTTAATAAAATGATCGTTGTTAAGTATCTATTTAAATATGTCACCAAGGGTCCTGACACAGCAAATATTATCTTTGAAAGGCTTAAAAAAATGAAGATGTATCGTTTGATAAAAGCACAAACTCTATAGATGAAATAAAGGAGTATCTGCAATGCCGTTACATATGTGAACAAGATGCAATTTGGCGTGTCCTCGAGTATGATATACACAGTCATTTACCTACTGTTGAACGTTTACCCGTCCACATGCCTCAAATGAACAACATAACTTTCCGTGTTGATGTTGATTTATCAAAAGTTTTAGCAAATCCTTTTCTTCAAACGACCATGCTAACAGAATGGTTTACGGCAAATCAACACTTTCCAGAGGCATGATCCCTTACATATTGTGAATTCCCTAAGCAATGGTGTTGGGTTCAGAAAAATCGAATATGGAGAAAAAGAACACATGGAAGAAAAATAGGACGACTTTATTTTGTTCACCCTTTTGAAGGAGACCGTTTTTACCTTAGAATATTACTAATGATTGTTAAAGGTGCTACAAGCTATGAAGATTTGAGATCCTATAACGGTGTCACATACAACTCTTTTAAAGAAGCTTGTGCTGCGCGTGGCTTATTAGGCGATGACAACGAATGGTATCGTGCTTTTAAAGAAGCAGCTACATGGGCAACACCAGCGCACCTACGGAATTTATTTGTCACAATGATTCTATTTTGCGGTATAGAAGATGAATACTCTTTTTTCGAAAAAAATTGGAATTTTATGGTGGACGACTATCAATATAACCTTCAAAAATTATTTCCTGGTGCAGAACATGACGTAAAATTAGATGAATTAAGAGATATGCTTCTTGATGAACTACGGATATTGTTTTCTAAGAGTGGCGCTACTATAAACTATTATAATATACCTCAAAAAACAAGAGGAAAAAATAATGATACATGTAACAGATTAATTGATGAGGAAATGTCATATAATATCGGCAACCTCGCTGAAAAAGCAAATATATTACTTGAAAACCTAAACAATGAACAAAAAAAGCATTTGACACTATTGTTAATTGTGTGCTATCTGATTCACTCGGGTTTTATTTCGTTTCTGGATATGGTGGCACTGGAAAAACATTTCTATGGAATGCAATTGTTTCTTACTTAAGAGCTTGCAAGAAGATCGTGCTTACTGTTGCTTCTTCTGGAGTTGCATCATTATTATTGCCTGGGGGAAGGACAGCTCATTCACATTTTAAGATCCCGGTAGACATTGATGAAACTAGCTTATGTGATATTAAAAGAGGAACACACTTAGCTGATTTAATAAAAGTTACATTCACTCCTACAAAAAAGGTCATCCGCTATACCGTATCACTGACGGGCACAGAAAAGCCCGCCAGCCTTCTTATCTATCACTGACGGGCATCCGGATAGCCGTCAGTGGTGACTCTATCAGATGTTCTGTTTCGCAGGGGAGAAGTCATAACTGACGGGCAAAACGACGGCCCGTCAGTAATGACTTCAGCAGAAACACCAGATTTCACAGGAAAGTTATCCCTGACGGGCCTGTAGTTAGACCCGTCAGAGATGTAAATGGTCACCTATGACGGTCACGTAAAGGCACCCGTCAGTGATGTGAGGACACAGAAAGGTTTATCCCAGTCGTCTCACCACTGACGGTCAGAAGTAAAACCCGTCAGTGGTGATGTACACAGCTCTGACGGGCCCTCTGCTCCGCCCGTCTGTAGTGACTTGGCCCATTAAATTGACTTGGCTAGTCATGTCACCACTGACGGTTCCTTTTGTCCTGCCTGTCAGTGAAGTCTAATTCAATTTCACTGATGGGCCGTTATGCACCGCCCCTCAGTGCCCGTTGTTCACTCAGATTTGTCCTGCGCGCATCGCTGACGGTTCCTTTTACCTAGCCCGTCAGTGGTGACTCCTACCTATATATATCCTGCCCAAGCTCAAAGCAGATCTGTGCCCGCACGTCCCCAGGACCAGCTGCGTGCGCCGCCATCGCCACCTAAACTGCTGCGGCCCGCACGCGGCCCTCTTCTATCCCGAAGGCCCTCTTCTCTCCGGCCCTCTTGATCCCTCTCTCAAAGGCTCCTTAATTCCTCCTCTCCCTCTCCCCCCTCTCAAAAGGCCCTTTTTTATCCTCCTCCGGTCCCCCTCCCCCTCTCAAAGACCCATGCCTCCTCGTCAATATCCTCTTTGAACCTCTAACATGGTAATTACTTTATTTTCTTGGACGTGAGAGAAGAAATGGCTAATTTAATATATTTATTTTATGAAATTATTTTTATGTTGTCGTAGGGATCGATTGATCGAAATTGGATGTATGGTGATCGTGCCACACAAAGTTTCGTCACCGCTTTGAACGAGTTTCTTCGAGTCGCTCAAGAGGATATGGCGATCAAGGGAAAAGTGAAGATGTGTTGTCCATGTCGTAAATGTAGTAACACACAAATGTTATCAACGACGGGGGAGTTGCAACTACATTTGCTGACGAAGGGTTTCATGGAAGGCTATACACGTTGGACATGTCACGGTGAAGAGAAAGAAGTTGCAAACCCGGCAGAAGCGGTGGACCTCGTTGAGGATGAGCATGTAGCTATCGAGGAAGAAGCTAATTCAGAATCTTCGAAGGATAGCATGGGAAATTTGGATGACATGTTGCGTGATATGGAAGAGATGACTGTGAATCCGGAGAATGAAAGAGAGTTCGCAAAGTTTGTAAGATTGTTGGAAGACGCGAGAGTACCGTTGTTTGTTGGATGTAAACTCGAGCATACGCAGTTGTCCGTCTCGTTAGAACTTCTAAAGCTAAAGGCAGCCTACAACTGGCCGGACACAAGTTTCACAAAATTATTAGAGCTCCTTTCCAACGTTCTCCCGGAGGGGAACGTCTTGCCTACAAGCACTTACAGGGCGAAGAAGGTTATATGCCCTCTCGGATTGGACGTTGAAAAATTCCATGCGTGTCCAAATGACTGCATCTTGTACCGCAAAGAGTACGTAGACCTACGAAGATGTCCGGTGTGCAAGACATCCCGCTACAAGCATATTGCAAACGAGGTCGATTGTGACGAGGACGACGATGAAGTGAAGGGCCCCCCTGCGAAGGTTTGCTGGTATCTTCCTGTTCTTCCCTGTTTGAAGCGGTTTTTTGCCAACAAGAAAGATGCAAAATGAATGCGTTGGCATACGGAGGATCGAATTGAAGATGGAATCCTGAGGCACCCTGCCGATGCATGCCAATGGTGGGCAGTGGACGATGCATTTCCTAATTTCGGGGAGGAGGCGAGAAACATAAGGTTTGGGATGAGTACGGACGGGATCAATCCATTCGGCAACATGAGTAGTAGACACAACACATGGCCAGTCCTTCTATGGTTGTACAACCTTCCTCCATGGATGTCGATGAAGCGAAAGTATCTACACCTTTCCGTTCTCATCCAAGGGCCGAAGCAACCTGGAAACGATATTGACATGTACATACAACCAATGAAGGAAGAACTAGAGACACTCTGGCACCAGGGGGCTGAGGTTTGGGACGCTGATAAAGTAGAGTATTTCTAGCTACGAGCTATATTGTTCACTACGGCCAATGACTATCCAGCACTTGGAAACTCATCCGGCCAGAGTGTGAAAGGATATGAAGCTTGTGTCTCGTGCCAAGAAGAGACAGTGAGTTTATTCTTACAAAACTCGAGGAAAATCGTATATATGGGTCACCGAAGGTGGCTAGCCAAAAATGATCCATGGAGGCAGTGCCCAATTAAGTTTAACGGAGAAGTGGAAAATCATTCGAAGCCGGTGGAGAAGACCGGTGCACAAATACATGAGATTGTCAAGGATATCGAGATTGTACCCGAAAAGACACAAGAGCTAAGACCGGGCATCTAGAAGAGGAAATCGGTATTTTGGGATCTGCCTTACTGGCAAGTTCTACACACCCGTCACAGTATTGATGTCATACATGTCGAGAAAAATGTGTGCGACAGCTTGGTTGGTATTTTGCTGAACATTCCAGACAAGACAAAAGATGGTGTCAAGGCACGGCTTGACATGGAACAGATGGGCGTCAGACCAGAGCTGTGGTCCAAACAGATAACGTTAAAGACAAAAAAGGGTGATTTGAGAGTCAAGATGCGCCTACCTCCCGCCTGTTACACTCTGAGCAAAGCAGAGAAGAAGAGATTGTGCGAGTGTCTTGCTGGGGTGAAAGTTCCATCCGGATATTTGGCAAACATAAAGAAACTGGTATCGATGAAAGACTTGAAATTAATTGGTATGAAATCTCATGATTGTCATGTGATGATGACACAGATCCTACCCATTGCAATTAGAGGCCTAATGGAGCTAGGAGTCCGCAAGACTGTCACCAACCTTTGTAGCTTTTTCAACATGATCTCTCAGAAGTCAATTAGCCTAGATCACCTTCAGAAACTTAAGCAAGAGATCATCCTGACCATATATGAACTAGAGATGTACTTCCCTCCTACATTCTTCGATATCATGGTATATCTCATGATACATATCGTTCCGGAGATATTGAGCCTAGGCCCCGTGTTCCTACACAGCATGTACCCTTTCGAAAGATACATGGGAATTCTGAAGCGCTATGTTTGTAACAGATATCGGCCTGAAGGAAGCATCATCCAAGGCTATGCTACTGAAGAGTGCATCGAGTTCTACACAGATTACATGGCTGAACATCGACCTATAGGTGTGCCGAGTTCGCGGCACTCGGGTAGACTCATTGGTGTCAGCACACTCAGGAGAAGACAGTACGATCCTTTACGTACCGATCGATCAACTGACTTCCATAGAGCACATTTCGTGGTCTCGCAACACCTGTCAGTGGTTGGGCCTTATATAGAGATGCACCAACAACTGTTGCGCAAAGAAAACCCCAATAGAGGACCTTTTTGGATCACAAAGACGCACAACGCGCAATTTGGCCGTTGGCTAAAGGACTACTGGTACGGAAGGGAACCGATAAATGAAGAAGAAATAATCATCAAATGGTTGGCAAGAGAACCCATGACAAACATCGTGACATGGCAAGGGTATGATATCAACGGATACACATTCTATACGGAGGCTCAAGACTGGAGAAGCACATACCAAAACTCCGGCGTGACGATAGAAGCTAAAAGTAGTGTTGATGGCCCGAAATGCAGGTACTACGGCATCATCGAAGAGATTTGAGAACTTGACTGAACCGTGACCAAGGTCCCGATGTTTCATTGCCGATGGGTGCACCTGAAGGACGTCCGTATCGAAGATCAGAACGTCACCACGATGAATCTTCAGAGTGTTAGGTCCAAAGAAGAACCATTTATATTGGCTAAACAGGTTGCGTAAGTGTTCTACGTACTGGATCCATCTAATAAGAAGTGCCACGTTGTAAGAAAAGGAAAAAGGAGTATCATTGGAGTTGATGGTGTAGTGGATGAAGAAGATTACGACCAATTCGATGATCCGGATACCGAAGATGAAGATGAGAGGACAAAGAAAAAGATCAAACGTCATATTGATAATGATGCCAAGCCGTACGTACGTACTGATCATAACAAAGGACTGACATATCAAGGGAAAAAGCTAGTCGATGACGATGACGAGAACGACGAAACTTAATATAAGTGCTGTCATTTATGTGATATAGATATGTAACATATATAAAATGTGTGATATAAAATGTGTGAGACTTTCGCAGACTCCATAAGTGCAATTTTGATTATGATTGGTTGGTTCCAATTATGTTATTTGTTCTTGGGTTAAGCAGACGAAGTTAATTTTACCTAAGTTTCAAACCCTAATTTTCCCAGCTTCAGAGTGAACCACTTTATAGTCAACACTGACGGGCAAATATTTGTCGCCTGTCACTCATAACTAAGAGTGATGAGTGAGAAGTTTTACCCGTCAGTGATGAATCGGTCAACACTGACGAGTGAGAAGTTTCACCCGTCAGTGGTGAATCTGTCAACACTGGCGAGCAACTATTTGCCGCCCGTCACTCTTAGTTAAGAGTGACGGGTGAGAAGTTTCACCCGTCAGTGATGACTCGTTACTACTGATGGGCGCGTATTTGTCGCCCGTCAATGTTGAGTGGACCTACATATAGCAGGGCCCAGGCACTTAAAAAAATTTCGTGCCCGCGCGTCCTTGTCAGCCTGGACTAGTAGCGAGCCCTAGCCGCCTCCGCCAAAGTGCTGCCGCCGCCGCCGACGCTCCATGGATCCCACCGCCACCTGCTCCACGCCCACTGCCGTCGGGGCCGCCTCCTCCGCGCAAGCCACCGCCGCCAACGTCGCCGAGGTCGCCTCCACCACGCAAGCCGCTGCCACCGCCACCGAGGTCGCCTGCACCACGCAAGCCACCGCCTCCTCCTCGCACTCTGGCACCGCCAGCTCTTCCTCCCACTCCGGCATGGCCGGGTAAGAAACGTGCTCGATAAGTGAACCTCTGTAATTTCATGTTCCACTATATGCTCAACTTTTGTTCAATGTTTCTTTGAGATCTTGAATTTAATCTTGTGTTTCAGAGTATTGCAGTAGTGTATTGCATTGCTGTCTTTGGCTTAAGGTGTCTCTAGAATGATATCTAGTGCATCATGTTGAAGTGGGTTCATTCAATAATTCATGCTGTACATTTGTGAATCATGATGTACATTTGTACATTTGTGAATCATGTTGAAGTGGGTTCATTCAATAATTCAATAATTCATGCTATACATTTGTGAAATCTAGTGCATCATGTTAATTCTGGCTTAATGTATTTATTGTATTTATTGTAAAAGACGTGAGGATTGTTGATGTGACGAATGAAGTAGCCTCATAAACTATACCAAAAGCATTATGAGGTGAGAAACGGAGCAACAACTGATGGCAAATTTGTATGTGATAGTGATGTAAGTAATGAACTCATAGAAGAGTTGCCATTTGTGCTATGAGTGGTTGATCCACATGCCCTTCATGGCAAGTATTGAGTCGAGTACCTACCATTTGTGCCAAGTGTTTATACTTATTGAGAGGTTATTGAATTTGTAGGGTTGTATCTCATATGAATTTTTTCTAAGGATTTCATTGCACTTCATTTTATAGGAAATTTTCTATTGACACGAACCTCTTTGAGAAAATCCGATTAGGGTTTTCATGTGGACATATTAGGTCTTTATTTAATCTAGTTAATATATTTACATAAAAAAGAGGCTCTGGTCCATTCAAGCCCAGGGGTGAGGTTGAGGCCGAAGTTGTACCGCCACCAAAAAGGCAATGCAAACCAAGAACGGGGAACAAGTTGCCCACGTAGACCTTAGTCATCACAGGGGTCGATCCCGATACAGGCGCACCATGTGAACCAACGAGCTCGGCATCGAAGTTCAACAACACCTGTGGGGTGCTCGTACGGGAGAACATCCCGATCACTACTCCCGATTGGAACCAGGTGCCCCGATCAGAGATAGATGCCCTGTTGACCTCACTGTTTAACCTATTCGAGGTCCCGGAGCACCTTAAGGAGACGATGAAGCACCACGCCGAGATCACGATGTGTAATGCTCACAAGAACTGGAGACACACTGCGACCAAGGAGTACGTGATGAAAAATTGCCATCCGGGACGAAGATGGTCGAAAGTAACTGATGAGCAGTGGGACCAATTCGTCGCCTCAACGAGCACTGACGAGTTCAAGGCCAAGAGTGAGAAGAACAAGGAGTTGCGCATGAGGAATAAATTCAACCACAACGTTGGCAGCCGCGGGTACGCCGGGATAAAGGGTAAATGGGAAAGAGAAGATGCTGCACTACGAGCGGCTAGGAAACCAGTTCCGTTCGAGGAAATATTGGAGCCTCGCGCTAGAAACTACGCGAGGGGTCACACGAAAGTGAACCCAATGATGGGGGATGTGACGTTCCCCAACGACGAGGTCCAGGCGGTGTCCAATCGATTGCTACTAACTCGACCTATCCTGTCAATCCATCGTAACTAATTTGTTTCCTAAACGCTCGATAGTGAAATATGAAACATCTCTATTGCAAATACAGTTGAGCCAGCAGGAATCCTCTCAAGACTCTGTACATTCCAAGAGGTGGCAAACGCCTCTATCGGTTGCTCTGGGAAACCCGGAGAAAACTGGACGTACACGAGGTGTTGGTGTAGCCGCTACATGGGATAGAACCTTTCCCAAATCGCCTGATGCTGCCCGCCGAAGGAAGAGGAGCAGGCACGATGCTTTAATGGAAGCAATGATGGAGAAGACGAGAGAGGCGGCGAGACAGGAGATCAGCGAGGATTTCCTGAGACGGTCGGAAGAGGCGGCACGAGAGGCAGCAAGACAGGAGTTCACAAGGTTATATGGGGATCTACCACCCATGCATCGTGCGCCGAACGTTCCTGGATGGAGCAGTTGCGCCTCTACCAACGCGGCCACCTCCGATGGGGTAGCTACATCATATCCGTGCGACAACGTAAACGTAAGTTCATGGTACTTAGTAGAATCTTTCATGCACATCCTATATTTGAAACACTACCCTAATGGCCGAGAACCAACCTTTAACTGTTTCACAGGTGCAGGTGCCGCTAAGTCCCTGTCGTACGCATCAACTCCTGACGTACAACAGAAAGTAAGGGCAGACAGCTACATTCCCGGTTAGCCGCTCCTCCCAGACAATGAAATACAAATTTTGGGAGCCGAGGCAAAACTGCTGCATGACATGATTGTGCTACATTCGAGTCAACTGGATCGATTTGTATCCTTCATCAAACTCGAAGTGCCAGAAAGTTACCATTTTTATCGAGAGTTTGACAGTCCTACATTCAACGTCAACTTTGAAGACGTCTGGAGCATGTATAACCTAAAGAGACTAGACACCACGCTAATGAGGGTCTGGACACTCTGGCAATCCAAAGAGGCCAGGCGTAACAAAGCGAGCATTGGGTTCATCGATCCGTGCATCTTGCACGATCGCCAAATCGATGATGCATTTGAGTCGGTCATTGATTTCATCTCCCAGGCATGGCTCGCGCAGAGGGACAGTGAAATGATAATCTTGCCGTACAACCCTCCGTGAGTTCTTTACTAATTGTGTCAATTTTTTCTTTGAGCACTTAATTAAATAGTTGTGTGTGTTTACATGCATCTCATCTGGTCTATGCAGCGACCATTGGGTCCTTCTCGTGATAGTCGTACCTTGGAACAAGGTATTTTACCTTGATTCTCTCAGGCGTCGAGAAGGACTAACCCCTAGGGACTTCTCCAAGATTCGGCGGTGCGTTGACGAGGCGTACGCCAAATTTAGGGCAATAGGAGGGACGGCACGCTGGAAAAAGTCAAATCCTAGGCTCAGCCACATGTTTGACTTCCCGTGCAGGCAGCAGCTGGTGAATAGCGTGACATGTGGGTTTTATGTGTGCATGCACATGGACGCGATGGTCCATCACTACAACCTACTTTCCAGTGAAAAAGACTTCAAGGACTAACTAGCTCTCAACTACGACTACTTACGAGATCAATGCCGCATGAGAGATGTGTTTGCATACTTCTTGAACCAATATGTCGTCTGGCCAGGCGGTGAATTTTACGCCGGCGTAGAGCTGCCCCCCACCTCCAGAAAATGTTGATTTATTGATAACTTAGTTCATATTTGTAACTCTGTTCTCTTCAATGCAACGTTGCTATGGTGCTATCTATGCAAGATATCTTTGAGGTTAATCGATCGACTACTCCGCAATAACATAGAAGCTCGGCGACATATATATATGTGTGTGAATTTGAAAGTGATTGTGTCGTTGTAATATATGTGCATTTCGATTTGTGAATTTCATATATTTGTGAATGTGTTGTAAATGTGGTTTCTGATTTTGTGATGCTATGTGATGTTGTTATTTCAATTATTTGTGATATATACTTTGTACCTGTGCCTGTGCCTCGTAGCTGGGGCTGCTGAGAAGCTGTGTACCTAGGGCTGCACAGCTGGGACTTTTTTCAGAGGGCATGGCTAGCAAATCCTGAGGCTAGCCGGCAAAACAGGTTTATGTAGTAACCAGGATAGGGTCATCACTGACTGGCGCTGGTAATGCAACCGTCAGTGATAGAAGTTATCACTGACGGGCGATATAAAGTGAGCCGTCAAAGGTAACTATCAATACTGACGGGCATCTGTAGGTAGCCCGTCAGTGATAACTTCCTACTTTGACGGGTGGGAATGGATCACCCGTCACCCGTCTGTTTTCGCCCGTCAGTTATGATTTCCTTCGGTCCTTTCCAGTAGTCATCTCTAACGGGCCATGACTAATAGCCGTCAAAGATAGATGTCATGACTGACGGTCGACTAGACCTCACCCATCAGAGATGTGTGCTGTAGGTCGATCATGTGGTTCCTCTCCACAGTCATCCCTGACGGGTGCAAATTGCCCGCCCGTCAAAGATAATGTGCTATCTCTGACGGGCATCGGACCCATCAGAGGTAACTTGTGTTATCACTGACGATTGATTGCTGACGGGCTGCCCACCTGTCACAAATGGGCAATATCTGCCCGTCAGTAATCACCTTTTCTGTACTAGTGATCATTAATTATTTGGGATGAAGCTCTCATGACAAATAGGACGTGTTTCGAAGCGCTTGATAGAACTTTAAGAGATGTTCTTGCTGTTAACAACCCAAATGCACATCTACTACCATTTGGAGGAAAAGTGGTCGTGCTTGGTGGCGATCTACGACAAATATTGCCAGTAATAAATGGAGGGACACGACACGAAATAACAAATGCAACAGTAGTAAAATCACCGTTATGGAAGCACGTGCAAGTATTAGAATTAACCACTAACATGCGTTTAAATCAACCTAACATAACCAATGATGAGAAACTTGATATCGCTTCATTTAATCAATGGATTCTAGATTTAGGAAACGGTAAATTACCCGCTACGAAAAAGGATGGTGAAGCTGAAGCGACATGGATCAACATACCTAATGAGTTTCTTATCCACACAAATGGACCAAAAATACCAGCTATTGTGCATACTATATACCCAGATTTTATTAAAAATTACAAACATGCAAATTATATACGTGAGCGATTGATTCTTACAACAACTAATGATATTGTTGATGATATTAACTCCTTTTTATATCTTATCATTAGTACCCGATGAGCCAAAAGAGTATTTGAGCTGTGATTCGATCTGCAAATCATCTGACACATCAAAAAATGCTAATATACTATATCCTATTGAGTTCTTAAATACATTGAATGCAAATAATTTTCCACAACATAAATTGGTTCTTAAAAAAGGCGTTCCTATTATGCTTTTGAGAAATCTGAACCAAAGCAATGGTCTGTGCAACTGGACATGACTTATTATTACTAATCTTGGGGAATCAATAATTGAGGCAGTTATCATAACTGGATCTAATATAGGAGAAAATGTATACATACCCAGAATTAAGTTAATAACTAAAGATTACAAATGGCCATTTGTACTCCAACGTCGACAATATCCTATTAAAGTTTGCTACGCAATGACCATTAACAAAAGCCAAGGCCAAACTCTAAAGTCATTTGGTCTTTATCTTAAAAAGCCAGTTTTTACTCATGGCCAGTTATACGTTGCTGTTTCAAGAGTCACATCAAAAAATGGTCTTAAAATACTTATTGAAAATGAGGATGGAACCTGTGGACCAAAAACAAAAAACGTTGTGTACCGTGAAATTTTAAGAGCAATGTGACAATTACTTTTTTACAATGTAACTATATGTATACATGTTACTATTCTTTGTAGATGTCGCTTCAGCTACTCTCAGAACTAACTATTGGATTCAAGTTTGTGACAATTTGTGTGCGGATATCAAGGATGTGGGACTTTCGTGGTGCCACCGATGAGGGGCCTATCAAGCACACTGACCTCATTTTGATCGATGAAAAGGTATTCAAGAACACACGCACATAAATTATAAATGGATAAGACGTGCCTGCGTGTTACTTTGCTTTGTTACTTAGAAACGCTTCTCTATTTTGTTCTTAACCTGGTATGTGTTGGTAAAGTTGGGGATTTTTGGCCTGGCATTCTTCTTCACTTACAAACTATTGCAACTTGGTGGATTAAGCGTTGATATGATTCATGATATGGTGCATGTCAACACCATGGATTGCTGAACCACAAACCTGTAGTTCCTTCTTGCTCTGGTTTTTGGTGAACCATCTATGGGTTCTAATGCACAGGATTAATTCATTGCTTTTAATTATTCCATATAAAAGTATCAATTTTTAGCAACACTGAGTTGATTGTAGAAAACACTTTTTTCTTCTTTTCTTGAAGTCTAAATCTATATGGAAATACATATGTAGTTTTTACTGCAGCAATCTAAATAAAACCATTTACATTGACAACAGGGCAACCATATGTATGCTAAAATTGGGAAAGATAATGTCGATGCTAAAAAGCCACTTTTCGAAGAGGGGAAAGTTTACATCATCAAAAAATTTGGTGTTTGCAAAGCTAGAGCAGATTACAAAGTAGTTGAAAATCATTTTATGATCAGATTTACCCACCACACCATTATTGAAGAAAGAACAACTGTACCAGCTACCTTCCCGCTATACACCTTCAGCTTAATGCCTTTTGAAGCACTGTCATCTTATGTAGATAACAAATCACGTTTTCTTGGTAAGTATGAAACTCACAGCATACTTTATACTTTATTGATTAAATTTATATGGCACTAACAATATTTCCTGCTTCATAGATGTGATCGGTGCTATAGTGGCGGTTTCAGATGCTGAATGGGTACAATCTCCAGGAAGGAATACACCCTCACTTAAGAGAATTATCATGCTAAAAGATATTAGGTTGGTACTATACCAACAAAACCTCAATTACATATACACTCCTTTCTAAAAAAACATACAAATAATGGTAACTAATCAATTATTGTACACAGTGAGAACCAACTAAAAATAACTCTATGGGGCCATCGGGCAGAGCAATTTGATGGTGACAAGGTACATGAGATTGGACAAAACCAGCCAGTGATTGCTATCTTCGTTGGTTGTCTTATGAAGAACTATAGCGGTATATCTCTACACAACTTATGTACAAAATTCTATACTCTTTGTGTTTTTATATACTATTAATCTTAATCATATTTTCTAGGTGAAGACACACTTAGCGGCAATTCAGCCTGTCGCTGGTATATAAACGAGAATATTCCGAATATTCACAACTTTTATGAGAGGTACATTTTTGTAAAGACATCATCTAAAATAGCTATTTTTATCATCTAATACAAATAATGCTAATAATATTAATAAAATTTGTCAAGATTGGAAGAAGGTTTTGAAAAAGTGATAAAGGCTCCTCTTAATACTCGCGAACAGCGACGTTCTATATTGGTGGATGAACTCCAGGAAAAAGAACTCATAGACCTGAAAGGCCTTGATCCTTACATTCATAAGGTTAGTGTTTATCTAAACTCTGAATTTTTGCTGAATCAAGTATTTGCTGCAACAAGTAGTACACTAGCATTTGGCAAAACCACACTTACAAAACTCCAAAATATCGTTTAAGTAAAATTACTATTTTTACTCTTAACTTTTACTTTTCAAAGTACCGTAAGTGCAGAAGTAACATATGTTATCTATTTTTTTATCCAGGATGATATTTACCTTACCACCATTACAGTAACAAGGCTTAGTCCAAACCAACAATGTTAGTTTGCGCAATGCAAAGGATGTGGGAAATGAGCAAGACCTCAAAACAATACATACAAATGCAAACAAGGTTGCCAGATTATGGACATTAAATTCAAGTACCAACTCTTAAACTAAATCTACATATGATTCATTTGAACTTTTTAAATATGAACTTTGTTACTTAAATTCCATTAAAATACAGGTATAAACTATGCATAATGGGAACTGATGGAACAGCTGAACTGAAGTTTATTTTATTTGGTGAAATTGCACAGGAAATCATTAAAAAACCATTTCACCAATTGCAAGCAAAAATGCATGCTGATTATGTGCCTGTTGAAATAAAAGATGTCATATCACAAAAATACTCTTTTGCTGTCAGTATCTCAACCAACAGCTACTACAACAAAGATCCATCATTTGAAGTCAAGAAAGTTATCTTTCAATTTGGAAAATCCATTTTGCCAACATGTTTAAATACTGTTGGATCAAGCAGTACTAGAAGCACAAAAGCCCACATGTTACCCCTTACTCCAATCAAATCATTATCTACAGAGCAACGACGCCCAAATAACCAAGAAAAGGCAAGATATTATCTATATATTTACATTTTACTTTAATTGTAGAACTTGATCTAACATCACTATAATGCAGGACCCAAAGGCTGATAACCAACTAAGAGAAGCTAAGGGACCTTATCAGCGCAACATAGCTCCAAAAAGACTCTTAGAGCTTTCTCAAGAAACTGAAGACGAGAAGAACATCTCCCATAGTGAAGATGAGGGAGACGATACTGCTCCAATAGCTGATACTTTACCTCCACTTCGAGATAATAGGTTTGTTATTAAATTTTAGACAAACATGCAATATCAAACAATCATGCTACTGACAAGTATGCTAAATAATTTATTCAATTCGAATAGCAGAACCTCAGAAGATATTGTTGCCAATGCTCAACCCTCCACAGGGAAAAATCCTCAAGTCAAAAAGGCTAAACACCACACAAATTAAGGTAAACATATTATCTCCTATGACCCTTCACTGCAAAATTAATAGCTTACATATAATTCATATTCTTATGGTTGGATTCACAACGGTCATAGAGACTATATATGCAATTTTTTCCCTCATATGACAATACCAACTCCTATAAATAAGAAATCACACACTCCAGTAAAAAAGAAAGAAAAGCTTATTTAGATGTCAGAGCTAAATCTTAAGTTCCTTACAAAACTTTGCTCAGCGTCATCATACTCTAAGTACCTATATTGTTGTGAACATGCATGATTAATAGAGAACGATTGCATACAATATTTTCAGACATATTAATTATGTTGCTTACATACAGAATCCAACTCTGCTTTGCAGCCTAAGTAAAAGTTATTTCTACCTTTCTCAACATATTTCCATCATAGCCTATATATATAGCTGATGTGTGATTGTGTCATTGTGTCATTACACATTTTACGACAACTTGCGTCTCATAAAGTTCAGCCACCTCAACATCCCGATGGATCTTTCAAATGCTCAGGAGAGTCTTCCAAATGACTGCATCAGCCTCAAAAGGCATGGTGCACCACACGTTGCATCGTGTAATCGTGTGGAAAGTTGTCTAGTATATATAGAGAGAGAAAGCGGCTGCTCGATGCTACTATACCGACCGGCGATCGCTCGCTCCCGCCTCCGCCTCGCTCAAGCCGCCTTGCTGCTCCTTAGAATATTATAAGTTATCAGTTTTGTTGCGATGGTAAGATATCATAATTTTACCCATATAGTTATCGCGCATAATTTGGCTTAGTTATGTAGGAAGGAGTTGATTTATGGGATTTGCTTGGATACGTTCTTTCTTGTGCGTCAAAAACTGGTCATACTTGATTGAACACTACTGTTTCATGAATAGACGCCTCCTTTTAAAATAATCACAATAATTTTACCCCTATAAAACAGAAGTTCTATTATCGAAAACTTACTCCTTCAAATTCTTGAAATTTAGCTCAAGCGCGGTTTTTTGTGCCTTCCAAATAGGCTCAATCTCTCGAAAGGAAGAATAGACCCATGATCGAATAGATTGTAAGCTTTTTTTTTGGAAGATCTACGTTTTATTAAGAACACAAAAGTACACCACCAAAAAACAAAAAGCAAAAACAAACACAACATGACCCTAAAGGCTTGCTTCTTCGGCAAGTCCGAGGTAGGTCGCGCTCGATAACGTCTTCACTATACTGTTTGAATCTCCGAAGGAGGAATAAATCGTCAAGGGTGGCCACTTGAGTTCCTGCACCAGCTAGAATAGGACACACGCAGTGCCGGAGGGAGAAGGGACTGACAGGAGCCATGGTCCTTCCTGTGCTACATGTACACCCTCCTATAACACATCATTTCATTTACACAATATAATGAACACATTATTTTTACGTTAGTTTCTCTAAAAAACAAAAATTAATCTAGCTTTATATGTCTCTCGCTAATGGTTCAATGTATATTTGGTCCCCGCCATTCTAAATTCCTGCGTCCGCCGCTGAACATGTGGTCCGTCGAAATCCACCACAGAAGAATCCACATCGTAATGTAGAAGGACAACCGGTGATCAAAGGTATATCGGTCGAGGACGCACCCCAGTCTTGGCAGAACGAGGCTCCGGCATCCGCGCGCTCCCCAGAAAGCTCGAAGTCAAAGGAGCCGGAATAGGACACACCATGATCTTGCGAGCTGGTCTGCTTGTTGCTTTCTTTCTCACGTGATCAGTGATTGTTTTGGAAATAAAAACTTGTATTCAGAAATTGCAAAAATATTATCAAAACTTAAAATTTGTAAAAATGACCTTAGTCCTTACATGGGCGACTAGGCCTTATCGCTGAATAAACCGATGATTTTGAGGGCTGTCGCCACACGACGTGGCGATAACTGCCAATCGCCATACGGATTGGCAATTGGCAGTAACTGTCACCTCAGACAATACCAACCGAGCCCAACGATCGGCTATATGGCGCTATCTGCCTTGCGTGTCGTTGCAACACGGAGGACAAGGATGATGGGAGGAGCAGCTGGAGCACGCTCCTGTGTATGGAGGATGGGGTCTCCAACACAGACACCTACGATACCAAGTCGAGGGAAAAGAGGAAGGACCGCACGAGGCCGAAGCTGGCTGACATCAACAACCCATTGGAGTATCGGATGACTCAGACGACGAGAACCAGCCGGACAAAGCTTACTGGCACCATAATATAACGTTGTCCGAACTGCTTCACCACCAACTACTAGGACTGCCTCGACCCGGTGCTGCTTCGACTGGGGTGCATGGATATCCACATCCACATGGGCTACTATGTTTCAAGATGTTGGCCCGGAACTACGTCGCTGTCGGCAACCGCCCTGTGTTCTTGGAGATACAAGGACTGCCTGCCGAGGAGGTGACGCCGGCCGAGGTGTCTAGATGCTGCTGTGGAGCGAGGACGTTGACGCTGCGATGAGAGTGCTCACCGAATTCCTCCAAGACAAGGGCAGAGGTCAAGGTCGAAAGGAGGCACCAGAAAGCAAGAGTGAAATAGCAGAGAAGGCAATGTAGTAATAATTCTTCGATATCAATATTAGCATCACCTTTCAGGAGGAGGAGATGAAGTTGGTAGGTTACATGATGACGAGAGTAACCAACTAGGGAATAATTATCTTTTTGACGAACCTCGTCAAGAGGGTAGAGTGTTTCTACAATTTATTAAGTAGAAAGAACTAATCATGTTTATAAGGAAAACTAGGCTGAAAAATCTTACAATACTCGGTTAATTAAAGAAAAACCAAGCAAAAGCCACGACACATCAGCCACACTATCTACCTAAACTAAGTCTGCAGAGCAGCTAGGCGAAACGGGCAAGTCAGAAAAAACTGACCAAGCTCAACACAAATAAACGAGGCTCCCACCCCACTGACAACGCTAGCTATGGCATCGTCATCACGATTTGCACCCACGACCTGACGACTCTGACTTTGCAGCATCAACCACCAAAGAGCATAACCCCATTCTTCGCCCTAAACCAACGCCCAACTGAGAGCACCACGTCTGTCGGTTCCACCACCACCAGAAAGAGAAGCAAGAACCGAAGGGAAGTGGTTCTGGGCCTCTTCAGCCTAGCAGAGGACGACAAAACATACCACCTCAAGCTAGCGTTGCTCACACGCCAGCTGCACCCAATGGGGCCAAGCCTTACAACCCGAAGCCACCGGCCCTGCCACCAATGGTTACCCACCTGCAACACCGATGCACACGGCCAACCAAGGGGTCAGGTCTTCAAGACGACGCCTCCAAGGAGGGAATGACGTCGAAGACATCGCCGACATCCAATCCAAGAAGCCAGATCAAGGTTTTCACCCAAGAACAAGACCCTGAGGGTAGGGGAGGTGTCAAAGCTCCACGACAACGCCTCTAGGGAGGAAAGCAATGCCCGAAAGCGCCGTCGTTGCTAGCACTTACCAATTCGAGTAAGGCTTTCGCCCAGAGAAATGCGACCACCAGGGTTTGCCACGAGAACAGCCTACCATACCACCCTGGTCTGCATCGTGTGCGAAGCCGGCCACCTCAGGCCATTGGGGGACGCCCCAGAGCCATCACACAAAATGTTGTCAGCCCTGCTCCAGAGAAGAAATCACCACCGTGCCGCGAGCCCATCCACGCATCCACCCCGCCAGTCGCGGGGCAACGCGTCCTGGGCTTCACACACCCTAGATCTGGCAGTGGCACGCTGACCACGCGAGATCCATGCCGGCCGGGGCACCCCTTGCGCCGCACCACTGATGTCACAGCAAGCCACGGCTGGGGCACGCTGCCACCGCGTGAAGCCGGCCGCAGTCACCCCAAGACATCATCCTCACACCCGTAGCTGGATCCACATGCGCTGCACCCACTAGGCCACTGTGTGCCCGGCCAATGCCACTAGGGCCACAACGAGGGGCCACGCCGCGCCACTGCCACTCTCGCCAAGGGCCGCCACACACCTTGCCAGCCCGCGGGGCGATGCCACAGGCATAAGAGCCCTCGCGCCAGGCCTCCACCGCTCGCCTCCACGCTGGCCGCCGCCACGCACGACCACCGCCGCCGTCTCGCATCCGCTGCTAGCCATCGCCGCTCGCCTCGACACCAAAAAAGCCCATGCCGTAGTTGAAGAGACCCTGCCGCAGCTATCCGATAGACGAACTTTTCCCGGCATCATCCTTCGGAGGTGGTGAGGAGGGAGGAGGATGATGGAGGAGTGGTGGTGGTGGCAGCGGCTAGGGTTTCCACCCGAGCCGCCCCAGAGAGCGACACAGGGGATCTCTTCAATTCCTTGTGGGGAATAATCAATAATCAGGCGTTTTCATTTCCCAATCAAGTCTTTGTTTTTGGCTTCTTGTATATTCGTGTTACCACGCATGCAGTGGTAAACAAGCTTAACTTCGCCAAAACAGAGCTTACGTTCCATGCTGTTGTGTTTTAGATGCAGCAATTGTTCTTGCTGCTCGTACTCTCTAATTTTCTGTTGTACAACTACCAAGGCATTTGTCGTGTCCATTTCCACTTTCGTTTTTAGATAATTATAGAGTATTCTTCCGGTTTTTGTATTCGTGGCCCCTTCCCTCGTCCCTTGCTCGTGATCTTGGGCCTCGCATAGTGCTAACGTGAAAGTGCAAATTCAGATTACTTAATGGCATTAGATAATCCTAGTTTTTTATTCAGATTTACTATTTCTTGATCGTTTGAGAAATTATTATTTCTCAATCACCCGAGTTGCACATAATTAAGCCTACAGTTATACAAAAAAATATTTGTGCAACTTTAGATCTAGAAATATATAACTGATCAGTTGCATGTTTCTAAGCCTAAAGTTACACATAATGTGGTGTTTATCAGATTTGTGTATTTTGAATACCAAAATGTGGTGTTGTGAGGCTATGGTTACATTGAGCCTATGAAATGTTATTTGAAACATATTTTTTTGTGATAATTGTGATAATATGCTGAAATGAGGGAATAATTGCTGAAATTTTCTTGTGGTAATTGTGATAAATGAGGAGTTTTGTTGCTGAAATTTTCTGCTATTGTGCTAATGCTATTAAAATATTTTCTTTAACATATGCAAAAACATGCCTACATACGCATCTGCTACATCTACAGAGTGGATATGAAAATCAGCACAAAGGGCAAAATCGTCTTTTTAGTGGCAACTAGCGATAGTGGCATATTTGAAAATTTTGAGTGATATGTTTGGGATCGGGATTTTTTAAGTGGCATAATTGAAGCTGACCAAATTCGTTGTGGTATGTATGAAATTCTCTCTTTTTATTTCTATCATAACTTCTCAGGTTTCTATAAATGACATCCTTGGCTAGAAGATATGAGGGAAATGCAGGAGTTGAATGCTCTTAGGCCCCGTTTAGGATACAGATTAGGTTTTCTTTTTTTTCCCCGAGGCAGGAGTTCAAATGTTTTACGTGCAATTTCTGAAAGTTTCTACTTTCCAAATGAGGCTTTATTTCCTAACGTTGAATATTTTACGGGTTCGCTAAATAACAATTAGCTATCATTTTATGTGATTTCAAATGAATTTACCTCTTCTCTAAAGAGTATCTTCCTCCTTGTGCCACAACTGCAACCATCTAGTTAGGGTTTTGGTTCCAGGTTCACTGGAGCCCCCTAAGCTTGGAGGGCACGGACATAACAGTGGGTGGCCCTGCGGCCTTGGTAGCAGGCCCGTGGAGTACGGTGGTTGGGTCGATGATGCAAGGAAAGAGAATGTTAGGAGGCAGCATGTGAAGATGGTGGATATGGGTACTATAGAGTTTATCAGAGATCGCAGAATATGCGGCAATGGCTGGGGAGGAGAGCAAGCGACGATGGGTGGTGAAAACTGATGGGCCTCGTTGGCTCAATAGTGACGTTGCGGAGATAGGGGCACGGGAAGTTTGTGAGGTGTCATCGGCGAGGTAGAGTGAGGGGATTGGGTAGAAGTAGCTAGGGTTTTTACTATTTTATAGAAAGTGGAGGGGAAGGGAGTTTCGGCATCTCAATCAAATGGTCCTTTTTTGCTAGGTAAATTCTCCAAAATATATTGACTGAATACACTGATAGTTTTAACTAAGTGCTAGGTTGTCACTCCAGAAATTTATCACTGCCTAGGTCCAAGGTCCGGCTTCAGGAATTGATGTTGGCTGAGGTGATATCATCTTTTGACTGCATTGACCTACGCAGCTGATGTCAGGCATAACACAATCATAGCATACGGCCATGTAGCCATGGCATGCCAGCAGTAGATACCTTTCGTTCCCATGTCCATCCTAGTCCAGTAGACAGACTCGCATTTGAGTCCCTAGGAGTCTAGGAAATGCCCCAAGCCCCATCAAGATGAACAACGTGGCTCAATTTATTTTGTGCCACATGTTTAACTGCTGGGTCACCGTCAGAGGGGGTGTCACAGTCGAAAAAGAGTACTTAGAGGCTGATCAACCTAATGGTCCTAGGTAAAAAGCACTTCATCTTTACCCTTCGTTTTCTGATTCAGCTTCTCAGTTTCCTCCAAGCTAGCACACTTCTGCTTCTTCTCCAACTGTCTCCGCCTTTCCCCATCACTTTCATCGTCACCGGTGCTCTTCCCTGCCGCCTTGACTCCATCGCTCATCACCGCACTGTTTGCCACCACCTCAGCTTATGCCATCCCTGTCATCTCCATCTTCGCCAACCGCCGTGCCACCACCTGCACCAGCTACGAAGAAGAAGGTAGGTAGGAGAAAAATCCCCAATTTTTGGGTGTTCCCAATGATGTGTTCTAGCTTCAGATTTCCGTGTTGAAAATTGATAATACACAAGTTGTAAGTTGATATTGTACGGATTAAAATTTGGATTTCCTTATTTGGAGCCGATTTCGGTAGTTAAAAGTTTTGCTATTTGAGTTTAAACCTACATTTTTTGGAGTTGGAAGCTCAAATTTGTGGTTGAAAGTTTGTATTTTACCAGCGAAAGTTCAAACGATGTCAGCTCAAAGCTTGAGTTCACGTAGCTGAGAGTTCCCATGTTGAAATTTTTGTCTACATTGAGTGAAAGTTTTTCATGCAAGGAGTTGAAAGTGATTTTTTTGGCTCCTAGTCTCTTACGGCGGCGCCGCTGCTCGCCGGCACCAGCGACCATCGCTAGAGACAGTGGGGAAGGAGGTCCATAGGGGTTTGGGAGAGAGCAGTGGAAAGAGGTGCACAATATGGTGGGGTGGGTGATTCTGACAAACAAATCGTCTCCTCTTGTTCGAGCGCTTCAACAATGCTCAGAGGCTATCGGAAATCCTTCGTTTGAGCAACCGTCAGTAAATTAAGGATCCCCATGACTTGGTATGGGAAACAAGTAGAAATTGAGGATTAGAGTAGAACAGAGAACTATTGGGATTGAAGTTTTATAGGAGTAAGAAGGCCCAATTTTGTCGCCTTCCTACGTTGAGATGCATCGCCTTATACGCATGATGAAGACAGTAGCATGGAACCAGACTTTCCTGGGCCACGACCGACCAACAGGCCTGGGAAGGATGGGAACTGGAGAGTGAAGAGACATAATGGAGTGTTATGAAAGCTATGAATATTGTGTTCTCAATGTAGATCAATCACGTACCACAATATTAAAAAATAAAGGAGATATGAACATGTAATGTATGGTGTTAATGAATACGCGAGCATAACAATATAAGAAAACGGAGCGTTGTAACTACTAAAAAATGTATATATAATAAAACAAACATGTCGTTTTTCATTTTTCATACTTTCCACTAAATTTGTAACTTTTTCACTAGTAGTATTAAATTATTCTTTTTATTTTATATTTTTGGTTCCATTAATAGCCGTGGTTTATTACATTACCACTTTATTTTTGTTCAACCGTAGTTGTAAACGGTTGCATTAACACTTTCAAATTTGTTCTCCTGATTTTTTTCATTTTTTTCTACTAATAGTATTAAATTGTTTTACTAGGTTTATTTTTTATTCCACTAGTAATCGTAAATTGTTCTATGAATACTTTTAATTTTTTACATGAGTTTTTTGTTCTTTAGACTAGAAGAAATATTTTCTCCAGCCGACTAAAGTTTTTGTTCCAGCATACACACAAAAAAATATTTCACACTATGTAACACTTTGTTCTATCAACATAAATTTTTGTTCCAGACTAGGGGACTTTTTGTTCCAGCTGATTAATTTTGTTGTTTCACTGACATTGAAAAACTACTACTAGTGAAACATTTTTTTCTATAGTAGAGAAAATTTGGTTCTAACAGACTAATTATGTTTCCACCGAATATTAAAAAATGTTACGCTGTGACCAACATTTTATTCCATCAGTATATTATTTTATTCCTGACTATGTGAATTTTTGTTCCAGCTAACTAAGTTTATTTTTCCAACGATACATCAAAAACGTTCCAATAGTTTCTGCCCAAGTTTTATCATGTATAATAATACTATACTGCTCACCTAACAAGAAAATTAACGATTTAAATAGACAAATAAAACAAGCAGCTCAAACACACGTAATGGGCTGCACGACCCAATTAGACTCAACTAAATAATAGGCCGCAGTGGAGCAATTTGAAAATGGGGCTAGGCTGGATAATAATAGGGACGGAGAATGTAGGCCTGTCTGTGTGGATCACAGCCTGCTGTGGCCCAAGGCGCGGCGTGTAGCTAGGGGCGTGTGGACTAGGCGGCGCACCTCCTAGGGAGAGAGTGGCGTGCCGGTTAGCCCACTAGCAAGATGGGCCACGAGTTGCACAGCATGAGGTTATCGCGTGGGCAGGACGATCAGCACGGGTGGCGGCTGTGAGGAGTGGACCGGAACTGCGTTGTTGCCTGTTGGGCGTTGGCTAGTTCGTCCGGTATTCGCATGGGCTTCTACCGTTCGACGGCTTTGGCACGTGAGCTCGCATGGGGAATTAGTGTTGAGGAAAGCTCAGTAACAAAAGCAAAAGAAGCGATAAGAAATGGGAATGTGTTAGTGGTGGACCCCACATTTGGTCAGGAGCATGCATTGACCATGCGGACGGACGAATACTAATTATGGTTTTGACTTCATTGGCTCTTGTTATCTCTCGTTATGATGTTGGTAGTGTTGATGGTGCCAACATTGAATCTTGTTATTTTGTAAACCTATAGGGGTTCTAGAAGACTTCATTGTATCCAATATTTCTTATAATTAAAGATTTGGAGTGGACCGGTTGGTTTTGCAATATCTACTGTTCATTATGAGGAGGTTTTTTCCCACGTAAATCAATATGTCAAAATTTTGCATGATTTTTTCCCCACCAAAATCAATATGTCCAAATTTGCATGATTATTGCTTATGTCGTTGCTTACTCTTTTTTTTGTTTGAAGTATCCTCTAATTTATGTTGACAATTCAATAAGCAAAGTATATAAATACAAACTTTTATATTAAATAGCAAGACGCAACGGTGTCATGATTACCGATGATATCAAGAATGGGAAGTAGATTGCCGATGATCTCCATTAGCATGTGGAAAATTAGCCTCAGTGCTGATATTGTTCACTAGAAGAATTTAGAGAAGATTTTTACTCTCCAATGTGAGGAGTTTTTTCCCGCATAAATCAAATATATCAAATCTTTCCATGATTCTTGCTTATACACTGCTTGCTTGTTGGTTAAAGAAATCCTCAAATTCACTACAAGAAAAGGGGCGGAAATTTAAGGCTCTTAATTCGTACAATTCGTAAAATATATAAATAGAAAAAACAAAAAAATGTTTTATGATATATTATATCCTATAGAAATTAAAGACATAAGAATAAGTAATATGAGTTGTTAATACCACTCACCTCTCACCTCTCACCTCTATCGGAAGTCACCCATTAGTCGTGTACCGCTCATCGTGGATGGTCAAGACAGGGAGGGGAGGATGCCACTCGCCTGTCACATCTGTCGGAAGTCACCCACTAGTCGTTTATGGCTCATCGTGGATGGTCAAGACACAGAGGGGAGGGAGAGAGAGTTATAACGGTTGAATGAAAGCCTGTGCTAGGTCGTTCCTCGCTCGGCTGGATATGATGACTCGCGTGTGTGCAGCCCGCCATGCATGTGGAGAGAGGCGACCACGGCCGCTCTTTCAAAATATATCATTTTCGTCGGATGTTGTACCGTCAGAAAGCTATAGCGTTATTAGAATTTCTCTGAGTAGATATTATATTGGCGACACCAATTAACAGCCAATATTGCTCCACAACTTGTTTCGATAGAGAACTTAAAGTGAGATGGTGGACCAAAATTCAAATCTGATGCATTATATGCTCAGATGGTTCATTTGTAACCTTATTTATCTGGCCTCGCCAAAATAATTGGGGTAAAGCATTATATTTTCCTCTCGATTTACCATAGAGTTTCTAGGATATTTTTTCCTTTAAGAGCATTTGGAGATGACAACTACCTGAAAAGCTTCGGAACAGCGGTTACAAAGACCATAGAAACAAGGATTAAAGCACGGGTGAAGCTATAAGCATATCCAGGACTAGCACTAATTGTTGTGTAATTAGCTTCTGTAGCAACGAGTCATCACTAATTTTCATAACTAATATTATGGTAGCTTGGTTTTACTAGTTGCAATATCGAGATTGCTCAGCGTAAGATTTACTGAGGTTACATGTAAGAAGAAACTGACACTGATGTTTGTTGATGAGGTTCAATCAAAACCTACATTCCTGAGAACCAACTGTAGACGCTCCTTCCATCATCTATTAGACATATATGTACATCACTATCCTCCACCGGCGATCCTCCGAGTATCCACGACAATTCCAAGGTTTCCACCGGTTTTCCTATTCAGGCCGGTTAGACCACCCTTCTGACCTCTCTTCTGACCGACTGCTAGTCGGACCGTCCTTCTGACCACCCTTTAGACCGACTCTCCACCGAACTTAGATTTTGACTTTGTTACAACATGTAGTGTCCCCCTCCTTATATAGGAGACCTAGGATATAAGAGTCTGACTCCTACTCTATTTGTACCCTACTAGGACACCTTGTAGTACCCTATTACAATTTTACAACTTCTCTAAGTCCAACACGTAACCAACTCGTACATATATTCGACACATACTCAACAAACTCCACTCTGGCAAATATATTATCACCACATTGAAGTCGTCATGTGCGAACCTCCATGTACTTTGGACTTGGGATTTCACCTTTTGCAGTTGAATGATCCAAACCGCCCAACAAATATGAACTGACCTTATGACTTGTTACCTTCATGAGGTCCCAACGCTACTTTCTAACTCATCCATGACTTCACTTGTAACTGTACTTCCTTCTTTCTTTTCATCACAACCAATGATCCAGCGATATTAGATTCATCTTACATCTCTGGTATGTGCCCAACTTTCTCGAGCATCCGCTCAATGCCATCATATGTTGACCTTGAAGTCACCGTATCCCAACAATATTATGAACCATGTCATCACCCTGATAGCCTCATTTTAGACCTGTACGAAAGTGAACCACTCACTATTAAGTGTCACATAAAAGAGTTACTTGAATCCAATATCTTCGCTCATGTTGAGCGCCTGTCTAAAACTGAAGAAATTCCACAGCCATATGCTGAGTCATTTCTCTGAGTCAAATTGCAGTTGCCTCATCAACCTTTCACAAATTTCCTTTGGCGAACTCATGTTTATCACATGGTCTTCGTTGATCCCAATAGACATGATCGTACTGACTGCCCTGATTTTTTAGGTCGTTTTAATCTTTGGTTCTCACTTATTTGGCTTGACATCCCTCAAGATCTCCTTGACTGTTGTCTGCCAAAAGCCCAACCATCAGGTTGTCGCCACCTCGAATCTAGAAAGAATCGACGTCCTCTCATCGACCTCAGTCAGACCGCCCGTGCACTGCATGCGCTCGTAGCCACATGTCTTGCCACGATATGCCCGAGATTAGCCTCCGCAATCCTAGTCGAAGATCTCCTGGGTAGCTAGCCCACACCACCTCCTTGACCCTCGCTGTTTTTACTCCACCAATATGTCTCAATTGATGTCAAGTCTTACGCCTCACCTCTGGAACACCGAGTACTCTCCTCCTCCAGATCATGTGCTTCTCGCCTTTGCTGAACTAGGCTTCGATTCTCCAGGCCTTTACAAATAGCCTCTCCCTTAGCTCATGTCAGTTAGACACCCTCGAAGTCCTCTCCTCCAATTCGACTACTCAAACTAAAACAGCCTCCAAACCAATCGGGATTATGCTCAATCCTGATTCAGAATAGAATCCATCAACGCACTTCAACTCCACCTCCAACATGATTCCTAGTGGTTATGCTCACCACCTCACGCCCTTCAATTCGGCTCTTAATCTATACGCGTGCACAAACTGAATCGATCCATGCCCTCGATGTATTGGACACCATAAGCCTCCTCTGATGCGAACATCACACCCCTGGGCCTACGTTGATCGGCCGGACTGCTTGGGCCACCTACCCGGTTTGTCCGACCCCGTCATGCTCCACCTTGTGTCTTGTCTGTTTCGCACATCGTCGTACATTGCTTGACGCTTTATAGATGCATGACCTTGTACGACGTGGTCCAAGCTTCACCGAGCCTTATGCGCATGACACCCTCCTCGCCGGAAGTGCTCCAAGTCCTTGACCAGGCTTTATACACCGTCGTCGAGCATCACTCATCTCTAGCCAATAGCAGTCAAACTTCTACTCACATGCACCTCTGCGTCTTGATTACCATCTAGCTACCTGCTGAACAACACTCGTGGTGTGCGACCATTGCCATATCCGTACACAATCCGTGTACAAAGCAAGGAAGCCAAAAAGAAACAGTCCCCGATAACCTTCCTATGTGTATGTAACAAAGTAGATCAAAAGTGATTTCTAATAGCATATTTACATAGATCAAGTTTTTCCCCTTTCCCTTTTCCCCTGCCACAGTACAGAGAGGCGGAGAAACCGGCGTTCTCAGTTCCGTCGCTCTCCTCCCGGCGAGGCCGCTGTTTCTCCTTGCCTCCGATCACCTGCGGGCACCACGAGGTGAGGGGAAACGCGGCCTCCGCTAGATGTGTAGATAGGTCTAGTTTGTCTAGGGTTTGTGTCCATGGCGGCGTCGCTTTGGCGGTGGTGGCGGCGGCGCTCGGTCTTTTGGTCCTCCGGCTCCAGCCCCGTCTCGGTGGCGTCCTTCCCGGCGGCATCAAGGAGCCTGTGAGGTTTTGTTCTCGCAGCTCAGCGAATCTGTTGTTTTGGGCCTCGACGGTCTTCTTCAGCGAGGCTTCGGCAACGGCGACGACGACCCCGAGGTTTCTGCTGTCAGCTGCTTCCCTCCGGCTTCTTGTGTGTGGTGCCAGCGGTTTCGTCTGGTGGCGTGTGCGCGTCGGCCGGGATAAGCTCGACGACCTGCTCAAGATTGGGGTTTCGCTCCGGCTGATGGGCTTTATGCGATGCTTCGTTTCCGTCGCTCGCGGCGGACTTCTACTGCGGCTTTGTTCCGAGGCTTCGTCCTCTTTGTTTCTTTGTAGGTGGTCGAGCGTTTGTCGGCTCTTCGTCGTCCTCTGCTCCAGCGAGCCGGCTCGGTGCTGCTCAAGTCCGGTGGTGAAATCCCCTAGGGACTGCTTTGTAATTTTCTTTTCTTCAGGGGCTTTTCTGATTTTTCAGTTATATCCGGTGTTTTCCTTATCTTAATATAATACAGATATTTTTTCAAAAAAAAGTGATTTCTAGCACGTTTAAAAAAAAGTGATTTCTAGCAAGAAATCTTGCCTTAGGTCCATGGTCCAGCACACGCGGCTCTCTGGGCTCAATTCCTCTTTTCTCTCTTGCTCCTGATGGATAGCACCACCCCGACAGGCTCTGACGCTCCTCTGCAAATCGCCTCTGCCATGCACATCCCGATTGCTCCTGGTTAAATTCTCGTTGATTTCTCCTGGTTAAATTCTCGCTGATTTCTCCTGGACACGCTTCTCCTCCTTAGTACTTGTGCCCCTTTTTTCAAACCAGCGCGTCTGCTGCCCCGATTGCTCTCATGCAGTGCAAAACCAACTGTTGCACATCTATTTTCGTTGATCGCTTCTGTCGGGTTCCTCCGCTCTCCCAGCCACTAGCTGCTTTAGAAAGGTTCTTATCTCTAGCCAAACACCAGATTCAATCGCGCGGCAGGCCTTCGCTCTGGTCTCCTCGGCAAACAACTTTGCGGGACTTTGCGGTCTTCTCTCGTCGACAGTGCATTTCTCCAGCCTAGCTTCTGATTGCGATCCGACCCGATAATTTTTTCGCGACGGCATTCTCAATCCTGCACATATGCTTGCTCTAATACCGCTATACTAGCGTCCCGGCCTTAGGTTCATTTGGCCGTTATACCCGCAGGCCTAACCACAAAGCAACACAGATTTAAAAGAGGTCTTAAACTTTCTCCCCCTTAAAAAACTAGTCTGATAAGAGGGGTTACCCTCACTCTTTTAAGTAATGTTATGTCTCTATCCACAACTGACGTGGAACTAAACCCAACAAATCTCGGGGACTTCACGGTTGTCGGTCATGGTTGGCGAGCTGGAACCCTAGTGCTAGCATGGGTCACTATACCCGCAGGCATAACCACAGAGCAACACAAATTTATAAGAGGTATTGGACCCTCTCACCCTAAAGGCTAGCTTGATAGAATGAGCTACCCTCACTTTTATAAGTCATATTCTGGCTCTATTCATAACTGATATGGGACTAAATCCAACAAATATCTCCCACACATATCGGTCATATCCGAACACGTTAACACCATTATTCCAGCTTTTCCAACCATAACCAGCAACCATGAGGTCCTCGAGATTTGTATCCAGATAGCTTGTCTGTGATACCATTTGTTGTGATCGAATGCACACGACGATCTACTAAGGAACAAGCAATCACATCAGACGACACGAGATTTGTAGACGTGTTCGTTGAACCCTGTTAACAAATCTCCTATCATCTGATGTGATTGCTTGTTCCTCGATAGATCGTTATGTGGCTCTGATCATACCAATAATGAACAACAAAATCCCCAAAATAAAGAGTGCTTGCATGATAACGATTAGAAGGGCATCTGCGCCTATTATTCCACTCATCACGACTAACAATCTTGCAGCAACGTTATAATGTGACTACAAGACATTTCCAAAACAAAAGTAGTAGCAGTAGTTCATCATGTTCCAAAGGCTAGCTAGTCCTTGATGTGAACTGTGATTGCGTTACTCCCTTCACGCCTTCCCTACATCTTCCTGTCCCTGACTTCTTATCTTTGAGAAACTCCGCGAGACCCCGGATCGCGACGTCGGAATCACTGCTCCTCAGCAGCATCTCGGACACGTCGGCCGGCGTCACCTCCACCGCTGCAAGCAGTCCTTGTATCTCCGGGAAGAGCGGGTGGTCGTCGACGGCGCAGTAGTTCCGGGCCAGCGTCTTGAACGCCTCCCAGCCGCAGTAGCCCATGTAGACGTGCATGTCCATGCGCCCTGGCCGCAGCAGCGCTGGGTCGAGGCGGTCCTTGTAATTGGTGGTGAAGACGATGATGCGCTCCTCCCGGCTCGTCGACCACAGCCCGTCGATGAAATTGAGCAGCCCGGACAGCGTAACCTGAGATCGTCTTGCGCAGGCATGAACATATCACCATTAATTGAGTAAGATATGTTGATATCGAGACTCGAGAGCAATACTGTGGAAACGTTGGCGATTACCTGTTTGCCCGTCGGTTTGGATTTGGACGGAGTATCGCGCTTGCGCGGCGGCGGGGGATTGTCCGACCATTCTGATGAGCCGCCGTCGTCGTCGTCGCCCGTCCGTGCCCGCGCCTTGCCTTCCCTGCTGTCGCCTACCCTCGACATGGCATCGCAGCAGCAGTCGATGTCCTCGATGACGAGGATGGACCTGTCGGACATGGTGACGAGCAGCCACTGCAGCGTCGTGTTTTCGACGTGGGAGAGATCGAGGTCGTAGAGGTTGTACCGGAGGTGGTTGGCCATGGCGGCCACCAGGCTGGACTTGCCGGTGCCGGGCGGGCCGTGGAGCAGGTACCCGCGCTTCCACGCCTTGCCGATCCGGCGGTAGTGGTCCCTCCTGCTGGCGAAGAGGTCGAGGTCGGCGACGATGGACTGCTTGAGCGCCGGGTCCATGGCGAGCGTGTCGAACGTGGCGGGGTGGTGGTGGTCCAGCCTGTACCACATCTTCCCCTCGTTCATACAGATCTTCAGCGATCGATCCCGCAGCCTCGTCTCCTCGGCTGCCTCCATGACGAAGGGCACGTACCTCTCCATGGCCGTGTCCGTGTGCTCCGCGTCGAAGCTGAGCTGCAGGAACTCCCTGGGCCCGCTCTCGGCATTCTCCTTTCCTTGACTGGGCACCTCGACGGACGTCCACGTGAACTCGACGCTCTCAAAGACGTCGGTGGTGGAGTCCCCAGGCTCGATGAACAGGCGCCTCCTCCAGCTTCTCCGGCCGCCGTCGTCCCTGGCCTTGCACAGCATGAGCCCGAGGCGGCGCATGGCGCGCGGTTCGAGCCTGGAGGACAGGTACGTCCGCGCGGCGTCGAAGAGGAGGTTCTCCTCGCAGCCGCTGCCGTCGCCGGTCTGGCTCCGGACGACAAGCACGCGCCGCTCCCTGCCGCCCCAGCCGAACCGTGCGCAGAGCACGGACGCGCCCCAGCGCGCCACAAAGCGGAGCTCGTCGGGGAGGAGCTCCCGCGCCATGCTCCGCGCCAGCACGGCGTACGCGGCCGCCGACGCCGCGGTGCTCAGCGCCTTCCGGTACGCGTCCGCCGCCTTCCCGCCGTACCCATAGGATGCAGCCGCCGCTGATGAGGGATCCATCCGCGCCGCCGTGCGTGGTCGCTGGGTGCGAGTGGTTTCTAGGTTACTTCTTTCTTGGCTCTGAGTTTGGAGTTGAGCTGTGCTGTGCGTGTGGGGTTTATATGCTTTCGCGGTTGCAGTGTTGCACTATATCAAGTCAAGCTAGCTGGGGCCGAGGGGGCTGCGTAGCCTGCATGGTTTCCTCGTATGGAAACTGAGCAAGTGACCGCTTCCTCTGATTTTTGGCCGGCGAGGAGCGGAGAACGCCGGATGGGGAAAGCGGATTCCATCCAACCACAGCTATGAGAGACTCGCGCGCGGTCGTCTCTGAGGCTGAGACTGCGCGCGCATGCAGGGCGCGGTGCGCGGCCATTGGCTGGTCAGAATTCAGAAAAGGCGAGACCTGTGACCTGTCCCGACCTGCTCGGTCTCAGAGGCCACAGCAGCACAGCTAGTGCGTGCTAGGCCTGGGCCAAAGTCGTACCATTTGTCAGACGGCAGCGTGCCGGATCGCTCTTGAGCTGAACCTGAACTGCCGTGTGCACGGCCACGGCTCAGGTTGCAGTTGCATCTACCTCGCCGGGGCATGTGACGGGAACATCAGAACGTGTGAGAGGATCCGGTACCATAGCCCATAGGCCCATTAAACTTGTGATTTACTAGAAAGCATCACACGGCGAAATTTATTTTTAGAACAGGCAAAATAGCAAATCCTGATGTTTCTAGCGTCCAATTAGTTTTCACAAGACGAGAAATGATTCACGCACGATGCAATATGTATATGCTCGCCCTACGTTCCATCGCCCTTCCATTGCGCCTTTATCTTTCCCGGCCGGCTAGCGCCCACGACGACCACCTATGTTAGCTAGCACTATGTTATTCCTGCAGGTGGCCTCTGCGGTTTTCTGTCGTAGGCAAGGCAGGGGTCTAACGGTGTTCAGCATCGAAGATTGTTGATGTTCTGGTTGCTCCTAGCTTCATGATGTTGTGAACCTGTATTCAGAAGGGTTGTAGTTTGTAGTTGTTGTTATCTCAATCTGATTGAGAGTATTTTCTGAGGTGATAGTTCCGAAGGAGAGTATGTTTTTTCTTGTAGCAACTCGAGCTGGGTTTATGGAGCAGAGTATCTGTGGTCAAACTATCAAATAGACACTAAAACTGTGCTTTGTTTATCAGTTTCATGCAAATAAAATTGGGAGCATTCAGCTCCTTAATTCGAAAAATAAAATGTTAGCTAGCTACTCTAAAATGGTTAGAAATTGAAGTGACGGCTTAAAAGGCAATCAGAAGGCAACTTTTAGAGTGAGGAGCCAGAGATAGGCCATGTCATGGGCTAGATAAAACCGAGCCCCATACCTTCATGATTTTTATACACTTACCCAAGGAAGCTTTCATGGGTTTTAGTCCTAGGGCTAGGCCTGAATCCCCCCTATCCATTTGCATGCTTGAGCCGGTTATTGTTCGGACCGTGGTGGAAGCATCTGTTCGTCATTGGTGCATAAATAAAGGAGCTCCATCCAGTGAACATTCAACAATTAACTTACCAGTGAACTCGTTATCTCCCAACTTGTAACATCATCAACTCAAAATTTTAAATCTCAACTCAATTTCTTTTAACTCAAAGATCCAAAACTTTATGTCGGTTTAGAATTTTCAACTTAATATTTCAGACCTTTGACAGAATAACATTAAAAAAATATCACGAGTTTGTTAGCTTCTGGACGTTTATTGGACAGCATTACACTAAATTATTTGCAGGAGACATGATTCACGTACGATTGTTTGACTCACCATGCAATATGCCCTACGCTAAACGGCCATGCAACTCAGTGCAACTACGTCTCGGCGGCGAGTAGGGCCGACGACGACACCGATGTGCTCTTCCGGGCGCCGACTTCCCCGCACCTAGCCGTTGTCGCCTTCGTATGTCGCAGCAGCTCTCTGCCACCGCCGCGGGTCCACCGTCAACCCGTCTCCAACCATATTATAGACTAAGTTGAGCTAGCTACTTAAAAAAGTTTGAAAGTGAAGGCTTAAAAGGAAATCGAAAGGCATTTAAGTGAGATGTGGGCATGCACCCCATATCAACATAGCCTAACTCTCGGGGCTGGATAAAACTAAGCCCTATGCCATCCTGATTTTTTATGTGTTTAATCGAGGAAGCTTCAATGGGTTTTAGTCCTAGAACATGCGTTGATAAGACGTCGTCTAGCGAAGGATAAATAGACGTTTTTAAAATAATTGTAGATTTGGTTTAATTCTGACGTAGAATTAGACTAATCAGATTTTCATAAGCACAAATTGTAAAGATATTAAGTTCAATTAAGTGCACCAACGCTCTATGTATTAAGAAAAGTGACTCATATTCTAAACTATTAGGATTAAAGAGGTGTGCTATAAGGAAGCTAGAGGAAATCTAATAAGATTCAAAGTAAAACCTACTATGATTCAGAGTCTTTGGAAGAGGCTATGTGGGAACCTATATAAACCCATGAAAGGGGTGGCATAGGAACACAACCCAAGCAGTCAAGCAATCCAAGAGCAAAGTGCAAACAAGAGAGGATTAGAAGTTATGTTTCTTTAATACTAGATTCTTATTTAGGGCAAGAATCCGAGGGTCCTAAAAGGTATAAGAGGATTGTGAGAGAGCAACAATCCCTTATACTCTTTTGAGATCGTGCTTAAAGAATTCGTGGTCGGCTTCATCAAATCTTTTCTCTTTTGTCGTGATTGTTAGTCGTCATTATTTTGGTACTCTCTACGGGATTCATCTACTTCGTCTTGATACCGTGCACGATTGTGCCGTGTCACACAAACTATGATCAGATCAGGGAGGATGCTGTGTATAACAAGGGGTATCAGAGCACAACATTATGTCAATGTCAAGATTTACAATCCTAGAGTTAGAAGCAAACAATTCAATCTCTATAAAAGAAGTAGAACTATCCTTGTACAAGTATGAATTGTAAAAATATAAAGGAGACAAGAGACACAAACGATATTTGATTTCGAAGTTCAGAAATCCATCGATATCTTACATCTCTGTTGAGAAACTCGAGTCACCTAGACCCAAGCTGGCACTAAATAATGTCATTTCCTCCTTGAGGGTGCATCGAGCAAACCACCATGGCTAGCTCCTTCCTCTACTTCAGAAATGACGAGCTCCACAACCACTTCACAATACACTAGGGCTTCTTCACAAACTTCTTGAAGAGATCACCAAGCCAACACGGTCAAGCCGTCTAGGAGGCAGTGGCCTCCAAAAATAACAAACTATCGGACTATCACTCGAACTGATTGACACCGATAGCTCAAATCTATGCAACAAATGCTATCACGAAGTGCAACCGATGCGCTAAACTTCCATCATAAAGAGCAATATATGCACTAAAGGGTTTGAGAGAGAGAAAGCAAGTGAAAAAGGTCAACAAATGACTCTAATGGCAGTAGCAACCTCCCAAGCCGACCAAAGTGAATACTTATACTCAAACCGTCAAAAACTACATTGGAGGTTTTTCTTGGAGGCTGACTGTTTAAACCGAGCCTCAAGCCGATCAGGCCAACCAACCGCCAATGGTCGGAAAGCAACCGTTGGACACTCTGAGACACATAAGAACGTGCTTGCCCTGGAGTCTCTGACGCCCACTCCAGATACACCAGAGAAGAAATTTCCCGTGTGTAGGTATGTGGTGGGATTAGTCCCAGATGGAGAGTTTAGATAGAGTTAGACTAACATATATACCATTGTGTTCCAAAGTTAGCACCTCTAGTTAACCTTTTTACATGAAGTGAAGACGAAAATATAAGTGGGATGTTATGCATACGTGGATCCACTCCAAAGGTGGGCTGGAATTTAAGGCAAGGTGTTACATGGTGGCCGACGCCCCTCAGCCACAGCAGGCCCTTTGCCAGCGCTGCGACCTCGACGCCCCTGGGCTCCGCCTCCACACGCTCAAACTCCACCAGTCATGCTCCGCTCGTCGCGCCAAGTCCAGTCGTGAACGTGCCCTCCACGCCTTCGCCATCTCTGCCTCGTCATGGCTCTCCCTCCTCCTTTACGACCCCTCCGTCTGCGGCTGCTCGCGTGCTGCGTCCGCCACGGCCACCCATGCCTCCGTTCTGATTTCTGAGCATTGTAAACAGTATGGTTGCCTCATAATCTATTTTTCAACATTTTCTTTTTCTCCGGTGATGTCCTCAGGAACAAAAGGTCTGGGTTTTTCATCGCATGTGGTCTTTTGAAGAAAATGGTAGAGTCCAAAGAAGGCCATGAAATTGCCGGAGCCCTGCAGCACCACATAAGAAGGCTGGGCAGTCTGGTGCAAGACTTTGCATGAGAAGGTGGTGAAGCTTGACAAGAGGTGAAGAAAGAACAGAAACACCCTTCAAAAAAATACTACTACTGGCTTGGCTTGACTGACGGCTTATCTTATTTTTCTGCAAGGAATGGTCGCACCGGAGTCCGGAAGCAGAACAATTTGCGACAGCTCGGGAAGGCTACGACCCTCTACCATCTTCTCACCAATGGCCGGCGATGTGGTTAGTCGAAAAGCTAAACCTAGCATTAGGAGGCGTTAGTTTTTGGAAGTGATTTTACTGCAAAGGTAGATCTTGTAGGCAGCCAGGATGAAACTGTTCGATTGGTATGGATTAGTGAATTCGTACGGATTTAGGCTTTGCTGTGTGGCTGTTTTGTGTGAGTCGAGGTAAACACTGGGAGACTATCTCGGCTGTAGAAAGGAGCACCGGCGTGATGTATGTGACCAAAAGGCCTTCTGATTAGAAGGACAAAGAAATTAATGTACGTTCTGACTTCTTCGCCTCTCGATCCGCTTGTGCTGCACTTTTCATTTTGTATAGATTTTAGGAGCTACTGTGCCGCGTTACATCGCTTCCGTGTTGCTATGCGTTTTACCATGTTATGACTACTGGCAAGACCGCAAGAGGCAAAAATCGACATGTAGATCAAATTCTTTTGTACTCCATAAGATATATTTTGACTATTCAAGTCAAAGGCTTGACTGTAAAAAATTTCGCAATATTCTGTTAATAGTTACAAAATCGTAATTATAAAAAATGCTTTTAAAAACACATCCAGTTATATCGATTTTGCGTCACATAGTTCTTGTTGATCAATGTTTAAACTCCGACAAACAAAATACACCCCATATATCCGCGGATCATGAAACCTGGATCTGATGAAGCACGGATCTGGGCTGGGAATTCGGGCTGCTAACTGTCCATCCGGAGAACTGAAAGTATTGTTCGCTGTATTCAATGTTGGAATGTTGGTCCTGGTTGGGGTCGACCCCTGTAGTTTCCTTTTGATTTCCTTACTTCTGTACATTCTATCCTAATCAATAATGAGCAGCGCTGATATAAAATGAAGATCAGCGTTGACTGCCTTTTCGCCCAAAGTGGAAAAAAGGATCACGAAACCAGAATGATGTTTGTATTAATACCAGGTTTAGCGAATGCGGATTGCAGAACTACTAGCTCAGACACAGGTTCATGGTTTGCATAAATCTCCCCAAGTGCTAGTTATTGAATTAGAACAAAATATCAAATGATGTTGTCTCCAATACAACAGGGCGATTCTGGCAAGAAACCTTGCCGAATTAACACTACATTGGGGTTCATACGCTACATACAGAACAGCACAATGAGCTATTGTACATATACACCATCTAGCATTCTAGCTAGGTCCTAAGTCATAACTTAATAGTTCACCCTGCCTATCAACCCGCTGCCATCAGCTACATACTCAGAATATAACAGAGAAACAAATCATACTACTAATGCCCATAGTCAATCTGCCATTCATTTTCATCCGCTGGATTCCAGATTGAATGGCTGCAGCAGTTGAGCCGATCTTCGCCTTCGCTTTCCGTCAGGAGTCAATCTGACTGCTGCCTTAACTGAAACCTTGCCATTTTTATGTGGTTGCTTCTTATGGGACTTCTGTTGCACCACAGAGGGCTCGCCACCTTCCCCACAACCATGTTGAGGAGACTTGACTCTCTTACGTGCGAAACGTGCCTCCATTTCTGGTCTCCGGTTGGAGCCGATGAGCTTTACATGGAATGGGTTGGCAGCTGTGTAACACACCAATTCATTCGTAGCTTGTCCTTTGTCCAGATCAACACTTCTGCCATTCACCTGAAATAAGAGCGAAGCTCACATATGTTTGGAGTTGCACCAAACCACCATTGAAAGAAAAAAGGGGGCTACCAGCTGGAGAAGCGCAGAGAATGTTCTTGCAACCTCATACTTTGGTTTGCCACTAACAATCTCACTGAATGATGCAATCCCTGTATCAGTTCTTGATGAGAGTGAGTCAAGGATTTGGTCTCCATATAAACCAATATCAAAAGGTGGGTTTTCTATCCTGAAAAGGCACAGATTGTAGTAGTGGTCAGTGCTAAGTTCATATCTGCAGAACAGTTATCAGTTCAATCCAGCAGCCAACCTGCTCTTCCAAGGCATGCTCTATTCGCTCTTTCCATGTTGAAACTCGTGCATCCAGCTCGGTCTGTTGTTCAGCCTCAGCTATGCTGGCAAGGAGAGCATCCTGCAAGAGGTATCGATGTTATTTTTGGAAGTTGAAAATTTCAGATAAAATTCATGACACCATTCAAATTAGCCAATTCTCAATTGGAATTCTAGTTTCTAAAAAAAAATTTCAAGAAACTGTGCTTTACTGACATATGACAAAAGAAAGTGGAAATTTGTCCATTACCAGAAACTAGACAACCCTGAAGATACAAAGCCCTGTTCATGCTTAACAGGGGTAATGGCTGAAGAAACAGTGCCTTAGGTGCCACGTGGTACGGGATAAAAGAGCATGTGTCAATAATAGGAATCAACTCTCGTTTATAATGTCTTTTTGTGTCAAATCAGTCATCAAGAGAGCTAAATTTAGCAATTCATTAAATCTATGAAGAGTAAACTCTGAGTTGTCTTTGAGCTACATCACTCATCTATTGGGGACCACTATCATAAATCCAAAATAGCATGCCTTAACCAGTGCGTACATGAGAAGTGAAAACACATGAAATCAATCAGCAATGTAGCCTTTTTTTGTTGAACAAGTTTAGCACCAGCATAGCAGCAGATTTATGAATGGCAATTTATTAATCATGTATTCGTTCAGACCCATCATTCAAGAATCTTAGCTATAAAACTCCAATATCATGTGATGAAACGAAGTTGAGAGAGAAAATGGTTTGGAAGGTATGTGAGCTAGGCCCAAACAAGCTATTCTAAAATAATCTTCACTATAGCGCATCTGGCCACCTAATATATTTTTGCAACTTGCATGGCACCAAGTTGCTCGTGAACAGTAGACAGAAAAAAAAAGGGAGAGAAATTCACAGACATTGAGAGGCATAGATGTGAAGATTGCTATTTGAGATTTACCAGATGTGACCGACACAAGTCCTCAAGGCTTTCATGTCCGTCCATGCTATCCTGTTTACCTTGAGCCCCATCAAGTGTTGCATCATTATTCTAAATTGAGGTAAAATAAACATGTCATGTTACCTAACTGTTGGGTGAGTGAACACAGCGACCAGCCAATAAAAAACTAAAGAGTAAAGAAGATAAACCTTATCTGAGTATATTGGTATGTCCATATCAACATCCATGTCATATGTATCAGTTGGCATATCTGGCTCATTAATATCATCAAAATCATTTAAATCAAAATTGGGCTCATTGTTATTCTTCAAATCTCCAAATACATGGTAATTTTCTTCTCCGATTTCAAGTGACATCCTGAGCTGCAATTTGGATGGGTCGCAACAAGTTAACTAAGTTGAAAAGGTCTGACATGCCTAATGGGAATAAGACATTTACGCTACAATGCTGAGCACCTTTTCATAAAGAGGAAGTGATTGGGAAGCAATAAGTCTTTCCTGCTGAGACAGATGTACTTCAAAAGATTTTGTTAGTTCAGGACTAATAACGCCATCCATCTTTGCCATCGGAAATACAGATGCAAGAGTTTTCTTCTTTGGAGCAACAACAACCTGCCTTGCAAAACCTTTTACTGTTCCAAACAGATCAGGAAGGAAATTCAAAATATAAGTAGTGAAGGTAACATATAAGGAAATAAAATAGCCTTGTCTGGGAAACAACAGCCTAAAGCACCTCTCCTATAAGGTCGGATCTTTAGGTTGCTAGGTTCATGGGGATTCAAAGGTTTATATGGATCCTCGTCATCAGAATCATCCCCAAGATCTGGACACCCAGCGTCTGCATCATCTGGCTGGGACATGTTGGCATCGGGAAAATCATGGTCAAAAGGATGATCAGACCAATTGTTGTCATTTACATTGAAGTCACAGGTATTTTCTTGAGTTTGATATGCATTCATTTCTTGAGATTGCTCAGCATTGCTCTCCTGAGTTTGATCTGGATTTCCTTCTTGGACTTTTCCAGGTGTTCGTCTACGACTGGTGCCCCCAGATCTTCCATTTGGAGAAGTGAACACATTGTTTCGGCTTTTAGATGCCGCTGAGCTACCTCTATGAGCCAGAATATCTTCTTTGCCTGAATTTTTTCCTTGCAAAAAGTCAAACACAGCTGGTGCATCACATGGATCCAGCAGGAGGAAGTCTCCATAAAAACCACAAGTTGCTAACTGCAATAAAAAACAACTAAAACTAATTCAGTATGGCAGTAAACATTAGCCAGTCGCAATTCCAATTAAGGAGATATAAGATTACCAAATAAGAGTCCAGCTCGCTAGCTTCGCTATCCACACAGTCTCCTTCAAACACCAATAGATTTGCTGGTGGCCTCACAATTTTTCTTCGCAAGTCGTCTTGATCGAGATTGTTATCCAAAGTGGTCCTTGTTTCCTCTGGTAGTTTAGAAGGGAAAACATAGGCTTAGTTCCATGTCATTCAAACTAAGCAACTGGTTGGTGAAAGGTCCACTTACCTGGGACATCGTCTAACCCCAAAAATATATCATTTTCTTCATTGGGAGTTGTACTAGGATCATTTTCATCAGCTTGACCGGAACCCTTTTCCTGTTGATCTTGCCTGGTATAGTTCAAACATTTTAGAATATTTGCAACTAACCTAACTTTTTTCTATTATCTATTAATGTGTATCTATCCATAATATTTTTGAATATTATGGAATTTTTAAGATAGTACTAAGCATAGTTTTTAAGGTGATAAGGCGAGGCAAGGCGACCCACCCCCTTCACACCTTTTAAGCGTTAAGGCATAAGGCGAGGCGACGCTTTACTCACGCATTAGGCGAGGTGGTGCAGCAAAGCGGGGGTGGGGAGCGGGGAGGAAGAAGCAGGGAAGAAGTGACCAGCAGCAGGTGTGGCAGCAAATCAGAGAAGAATAAAGAAAAAAATAAAAGCCCAGTCCAACAGGTCCATTTGGCCCACTAATATACTAACTTAGGGTTGCCTCATGCCCTGTTCATCCTCTACTCCCTCACTCAGCCACCGCCTCCACTCCACTCCCTCTCATCTTCCCCTACCTCTGCTGCTGCTCTTCCCCCACCTCCGCTGCTGCTGCCCCTCAGCCTCTCCTACCCCACCTCCGCTGCTGTTGCTCTCCCCACCCCTCCACCCCTCCGCCTCTCCTCCCCCACCTCCTGCCCCTCAGCCTCTCACCTCCGCTGCTGCTGCTATCCCCACCCCTCCGCCTCTCCTCCCCCAACCTCCTCCGCCGCTGCTGCTGCTCTCCTGCAGCCGCCTCTCCTTCCCACCCCTCCGCCTCCCCTCCTCTCTCTCCCCCGCCGCCGCTGCTCCTCCAAAGTGCCACCTTATGGTCATCCTTGAGCTTAGGCCGGCCAGATCCAGTCCCTCCTCCTCACCTCGTCCAGACAAGGCGTCGCTGCAGCCTCCGCCGCTCTTTCCGGCCGCCTTTCGGACACCTTCCAACGCCTTAGGGCCTAAGGCGGACGCCCTAGGCACCTCCCGCAAGGCGAGGCAACGCCTTGACCTGCCGGTGCGCCTTACCACTTAGGTGACACTTAAGCAACACCTAAGCAACGCCTTAAAAACTATGGTACTAAGATATATCAGTTAAGTGCTCAATTGGACAACCCAAGGCACACTGAGCAGAGCAGCCATAAGATGTTAGAACCGTTGTTGTTAATGAAATCAGAAGCATTACCTCCTCACATCACCCCATGCTTGAAGTGATTTGCCAACATCTTTGTAATTGTGAAAGTGCCTTGATAAATGATAAAGCATGTCTTTTACTACTTAAGAGTGCTCCAAAGATGTATTCCATTATTATTTTGCAGAACTTCAGTAAGATGTCTCTAACAGTGTGCTGGTTGTTGATCCCCTGGAGTTAGAGGGTAAATCCACCCAGTGGAGGTTGATTGAAGTCATCAATTTCGAATCCAACACTTGGGAGTTGCATAGAGGTTTTGGAATAAGTGTTGAATCAAGAAAGAAGGTAGAGGTCACCCAAAACCAACAAACTCCACTAAAGGTTTAAACTTCTATCGTTTCCTACATCAGCAGCCCTATTGTGTGCATCTGCCATGCCATGCTCCGAAATAAGGTGCACAAGAAAGGTTAGTTGCCAGCATGTATATATCAATGTCGGTCAGTTTGAGGCCCATTTCAAGTAGATTATATGAAATGTCCAAGTCTCCAGGGCAGCGAGCTAGCATACAACAGATAATCTGAAGTCGAAGTCAATTTTTCCTTACTTATTTTGCGAGAGAAATTCCAGCGCGTGTAGCACCAATGAGTACAAGTACTCCACCTTGCGACCGTAAACTTGAACTGATCCCTGGAGTAATAGCGCCGCTGCACATGAAACGACCATAATAAACAGCGCAGCAGAAGGTTTACAAAAAGAAAGTAACTTTCTTTCAGTGCTAAAACCCTAATTAAATTAGCCTTAGTCTCAAGAAACCTTGGGGAGAAAGAAAGGCGAAATTTTGTACGCGCCCGAGGAAGAACAACAAAATCCACCTAAAAGAAGCTGATTTCTTTAGAAATTATTCGATCAAAAGAAACTAAAGCCACCAAAATATCACACAATTCCACATGTTCCATTTACAAGCAAAACTACAAATTTCAAATTTTCTACCCTCCCAATTCCGAACTCCCTAAATTCTGACACACTGCACAGCCCCCAAACAAACCCCACGCGTTGCCGCAAGAAAAACGGGCTACCATCTACACCAACGCACCTTCGGCGAAGTTGACGTTATGGGCCCCGTCTTCGCCGGAGATCTCGCCGGAGCAGATCTTGAGGAGGTACTCCTCGAGGCTCTTGGCGACGTCCACCTCCCAGTTCGACTCGGGGTCCCGTTCGCCTGCAGTATCGGGAACCTTCCCCCGCTTGTGCTCCCCTCCCCGCCAACGCCGCCGCCATCCTCCATGACTCCCACACGGGCCGTGAAGCTACTGGGCGCGAGCAGGCATTCTTCTGGGGTTCGGGTTCGGAGCCTAGAAGCGTGGAGCGCGGGAGGTGAGGGTGCTTGGAAGCGTGGAGAGGAAGGAGGAAGGGGGTTCGGGTTGGGGGGGATTGGGGAAATTTTGGATTTCGTAGGTCTCCCGCTCGGTGGATTTGGAGCGGCGGGATTTGAGTTTTGGTGAAGGGCCGTTGTGCAATTTTGGAAACAAACGAAGAGGAGATGGATAAGGTGAACGGTCCATATTATGCACCAAGCCCCTTTGAGTTTTCCACTATTGTGATGTCAGTCAGTCGGCCATGGGCTGCCGTCGTCCCTGCCTCTCCGGTCGGCAACACAAAGCCGAAAGCATCTGCCTCTGGCAAATAGGATACAGTGGTGTGTTTGGTCGAAGGGTAAGACAGATGGGTTAGAGTAATTCTGATTTTTAAAAATATAGATTAGTTTTGGTGTTTAGTTAGATAACTGGATGAGATTTTTTTTGTTCGATTTGAGGGATCAGAGTTTGATAGAATAAACTAGATTTCTATTTGGTTAGATATATGATCGGACATGTAGGTTGTGATGACTTCTTGTGAGATATGATGAGATTATCTCTAGTTATAGATTGCAAAAAATTATAAGTATGAAATTACATGATTTTCTCTCAACTTGTGGCATACATGAATATTTCACAAATACCATCAACGGACGAAATTGTCATATATTGGCCCATAGTTAATACTTTCTCTATTTTATCTCCTTTTCCTTTTTCTATACTCAACCACGATTAACAAAATCGTTATATACGCTGCAGGCCTAAAATTAACTTCTTTATCCTCTTGTCTATCTACCATGCAAGATTTTCAAAAAAGTTCTAACTTCATTATAGCATAATATACAATATATGAAGTATGGCAAGCATGAACAAGTGTTCTTTATTGTGAAATTTCACAATTAACATGACTATGAAGATGGTAGCATGAGACTAATCTATCGAGTTTGAATGACAAACTGGCTTTGTAGCTTATATCTTTTGCTTGTATTGTTTTATCTCCGTCTAGAGTAATGAAACTTCTATAGTTACTTTTATATGTGTCTTGGTCGAGCCGAGAGCTCCTGTCTCCTCTTATCTAAGAGCATCTCCAGGTGGGCATCCATCCCACCCGCCATCCCGATTTAGCGCGTCCTCGCCGAAAAATCAGCTCCAGCAGAGACGCCATTGTGGCCGCTATTTTGGATGGCACTCCATCCAGCCCCTCCCGAACGCCAAATATAGCGGCTCTCCCCCAACCGCCATCCCTCAACTGCTGCCACCCGGACGTCGGGCCCCAGCCAAGCCGAGGAACCGTGCCGAGGAACCGACGTCGTGCCCCCACAGTCCACACCACCGGCCACTCCAGATCTCGCTGGTAGCCCCTCCTCTCTATCTCCATCTGTTTCTTTCTCTCTCTGGTGGTTGGGGGAGGAGCTGGGGGGAGGCTGGCCACCGGGTCGGTCGCTGGATCTGGCGCACCACCGTCTGACGAGATGAAATCGACGAGACACAAGCAAAAGAAGAGAGAGAGGGGTGGAGGGCGAGGGGCGCCGGGGTGTGCTTACCGGGATGGATGTGGACGGTTGCGGCCACCGAGAAGGGAGTAGCCACCGCTGGACATCGTCTTGGCCGGTGATAGATTCGAAGAAGTGAGGAAGGGGGCCGTCGGTAGAGGGGGCTCCGCTGCTTGGTGGCCAGTAGAGGAGAGAGAGGGGTGGCGGTGGAGGGGCCAGTGGTGGAGCGCCGCGTGAATGTGGTGGCCGCCAGGGGAGGGCACGGCGGTGGAGTGCTGCTTGGGGGCGAGGACGACGTAGCGACGGAGCTCAGCTGCGGTGGTCGCCGGATCTGACGGGCGCGTCGGGGGAGAGATTAGACTAGGGATTGGAGAGGAAGGTGGGGGGAGGGGAGGTGGGGTAGGGGGTCATCGGGGGAGAGGAATTTGGGGGGAAGGGGAGGCGGGGTAGGGGGCCGGTGGGGAAGGAGAAGGGGGTGGCCGGGTGGGAGTGGATGCGGTCGGGCAGGGGCGGCCGGGGAGAGAAGAATTAGGGGAAGGGAAATTAGGGTTTAGGGATTTAAGGAAAATTAGTAGGAAAATGAGGGGAATTAGGGGAGGGGAATTTAAGGAGAATTTAAATGTGAAGTGAAAAACAGATTTGTGTAGAATGTGATGAATTGAAGCATTTTGTATAATAGTAGTGTAATTTTAGTTTTCGCTCATGTTCTATTAACCAAAATCATGTACACTTTGTATGAATACAATGCAATTGTTAGAACAGCATGCAGTCTTGTGATGATGAAGTTATAACATTTAGTGATCTGCGGAAAATTATTAGAACGGTATGCAATCTCTATTAGTATAGTGAAATATAAATTATTAGTACCATGCTCATGTTGTATTTTGCTAAGGTAGTGATGGACAAGGATCCGCGGAAAATTAGTGAAGGTTGGGCATGGACCATTAAAGAACTAGATGTGATCTCAAATGACTGTAAGAAAATTGTCAAAGATTGCTTCTCCAAAGTCGAATACCGTCAATAATGAGCTCAACTATATCCTAGTTTGAATTGAGCAACTAGCAAGGAGCATTGATAAGCTCTCCATAGAATCAACTGATATGCTTCAAAAGATGGATTAGTTAATTCCTGAAGAAGACGACGTCGACCCCGCTGATCTTATCCCTGGCGATTACGTGAGTGACGACAGTGGTAAACGAGATTATTGGGATTACTGCGAGGAAGAGGGTATCAATCCATCTCCTCATAATTATGGGTACGACAGTGTGTTGTATGATTCTGATGAGTGATGGCTAGTTCTAACTATTTGTATGGTGTGGACTTTATGCATCGATCAATCTAGTTGCTATTTGTATGTTGTATGGACTATGGACTATATGTAGTGAACAATGTACTAGACTTTGATGTCGTAGAATATATGTGCTAAACATTGTACTAGATTGTGTTGTGATGATTGCTGATCATTCTGTTAAGTTCAACATGATTGTGTTGTGATATATATGCATATTAAGTTACTCATTGCAAGGTGGCCCAATGGATGATGGTTTTTATTCTAACTTGTTGAATGGTGGATTGGATGGCGCTAGTTGGGAAGAAAGTCAGAATTTTAGCCTAATTGGAGAGCAACATTCGCAAATTGAAGAACCTACCATCTCCATTAGACCCAACAACAAGAGATCCAAGAATTTCACTGAGCAAGAAGACGATTTGCTTGTACAAGCATGGCTTAGTACTAGTTTGGATGCAGCAACTGGCAATGAACAATCTCGGGGTTCCTACTGGGCAAGGATTCACCACTACTACCATGAGAACAGGCAATTCGAATCCGTTCGCAATCAGAACTCTCTCTCGAACCGTTGGGCAACTATTCAAGAACAAGTTAACAAGTTTTGTGGATGCTATGACCGGATTCAGAATAGAAAGCAAAGCGGGATGACATCTCAAGACAGGGTATATAACTTTCTTTTTTACTTTGTTTGTAGCTTCTTATACGTTGTGGGCAATGTAGTAACTCATCTTCACTTGCAGATTGTCCAGGCATGTACTTTGTTCCAGGCAGAAGATACTAAAGGGAGATCATTTGGATTACTGCATTTCTGGAGAGTCCTAGAGCACCATCCAAAGTGGACTTCACGGTTATCTCAAAAAAAAACTTAAGACAGCTTCCAACTCAAGTCTGGGTTCTTCTCCGGGTGGAACCTTCAATGATGATGAGGTTGAGGCTTCTACTCCTGAGCATGATCCCTTGCGTCGACCAACTGGTAAGAAGGCCGAGAAAGAACGAATCTGACGAGGTAAAAGTTCTTCCACTACAAATACTAGTACTGTCATGCTAGCATTGGACACAGTTTGGTCAAGAAGATAGAGAGGGAGGAGAAGAAAGATGCGGTGAAAGAAGCTCGATATGAGCGAGCAATGGCAATAGAAGAGAAGATGCTTGCACTAGAAGAAAACAGGCGGGAAAATGAAGCAAGAAAGATGGCAATAGAAGAGAAGAATTTAGATCAACAACAAAGGACGGAGGAAGAGAGGATTATGAGCATGGATATTAGCGGTATGACTGGACCACAACAACAGTACTACCTGAGCATGCAGGGTGAGATCATTGCTTGACGGTACAACAGTTCGACATGAGTGTGTGCCCGTTGATGGTTTGAACTTTTCATATTATGACCTCGTATTTGTGTGAACTTTTCCTGTATGGGCTACTATTTGTGTGAACTTTTCTTGTAAGAACTACTATTTGTGTGAACTTTTTTTTTGTTATGATAGAAGTCGTGATGGTATCGAAAGTTTTTTTTAGATCTTAGGTAGAATACAAGAAAATGCATACATTAATTATAAAAGAACTACATATATCATCACATATAAATTGAAACTAAATCATTACAACTTCAATAATCGATAAAACTAGGACTCTGCATACATTTGCCACAGGTGCTCGATCAGATCAGCTTGAAGCTGACAGTGAGCACCTCTGTTTCTTATGTCATGATTACTTTGAATAAACTCCATGAACTGAGTAAGCTCGGGGGTGGGCTCATGAGAAACTGTTACCCTATCACCCACATGATCATAATTATAGTCCTCCGGTCCGTCGCGCTCATCTTCAACTATCATGTTATGCATGATGACACAAGCTGTCATGATGCTTCCCAGTGTCTCTTGATCCCAAAATCGTGCTGGACCACGGACAATGGCAAAACGAGATTGCAAAACTCCAAATGCTCGTTCGACATCCTTCCTAGCAGCTTCCTGGGCTTGGGAGAAAAGTTTCTTCTTATTCCCTTGCGGACATGGTATTGTCTTCACAAATGTTGCCCATGGTGGATATATGCCATCTGCAAGGTAATAGCCCATTGTATAGTTGTGACTGTTGATGGTGTAATTCACTTCCGGAACTTGTCCTTTGGCCATCTTTGCAAAAAGAGGAGAACGGTGCAAAACGTTGATATCATTGTGAGACCCCGGTAAACCAAAGAAAGCGTGTCAAATCCACAGATCCTGTGAAGTAACAGCTTCAAGAATAATTGTGGGTTCGTGCACATGACCGGTATACATTCCTTGCCATGATGCAGGGTAATTTTTTCACTTCAAATGCATGCAATCTATGCTCCCTAGCATTCCACGAAAACCCATTGCCTCTCCCATTTGAAGTAATCTGGCAGTATTGAAAGTATTTGGAGATCTCAGGTACTCATCTCCAAATACTTCCACAATAGCTTTTTTGAACCTTTTAAGACTCTCTATAACAGTACTTTCTCCTATCCGAATAAATTTATCCATAGCATCTGCTGGTACTCCATAAGTGAGCATCCTAAATGCAGCGGTAATCTTCTGGAAAGGAGATAACCCGAGAATTCCAGCATTGTTTCTTTTCTGAGCGAAATAGCTATTAGGCTCTACTACGGCTTGCACTACGCAAAAAAACAGAGAACGAGACATTCTAAACCTGGTGTGAAAATAAAAAAATTAGATGGGATCATGAACAAGAATGACCCACAAATATTTAGTAATTACGAACCTACGGCGAAAGATAGTTGGCCCATATGTAGGAATCTCTGAAAAGTAGTCTTGGTAGAGTCTAGCATGTCTAGCTTGTCTATCGCGATGAATTACACGACGTCCCGACACGGAACCGCCATGGCATGGACCATTGGACCGCTGATCTTCATCGTCCACTATGAATGCTGTAGCAACAATGAGTTCATCATCGTCGGATGATGATGATGAGTCCAGGATCCTTTGGCTGACGGGGTTGCGACGCCTCATTGTGGTGTGCAAGAGGAGAGAAATATGGGTGGAAGAGGACACAGAGAAATATGGGAGAAGAGGCACTACCAGGAATGGCAAATGGACTTGTATATATAGACATGAAAAACTAGCTGTTGGAAAATATCCATTAAAAAATAGCCGTTGAAAAAGAATCCGTTGGAAAAGTAGCCGTTTGAATTTTACCTATTAATAAATAGCTGTTAGCAAATACCTGTTAAAAATAGCCGTTATAAAAATAACCGTTCAAAATATAACCATTACAAATATATCAAACAGAAATTTATTGTTAGTTACAAGATATTATTATAAAATAGGAGAGAAGAATATGAAGGGTGATATATGGATATGCTGTTGGAGTGGGGGGTTAATATGGAGGGAGAATCTTTTTAGATGGGTTTCTATATGAGGATATGGAGGCTCAAATATGGATGTCCACCTAGAGATGTTCTAAGAAAATTAACATGACCAATAAAGTCAGTCCCAATCATTAAAAATGGTACAAATTTATAAGCACTAACAATACCACAACTTTAGATGAAACTAGAACAGGGAGGCGCGCGTTGCCGCGCCCGTGTTCAGATGGTTGACAATTAAAAGATAACTATTAAATTATGTAATGATTGGAATATTGGATTAAGCCTTAAATGTTGTATTAATTGCAATAGAAAATTTACAGGGAAAGTATTGTTGGAAATTGTAAATTTTAATATAGAAAGTGCAGATAAAAAGGATATTTGATTTTATGGATGAGGATGTAAAAAATGTTATGTAGCTAGATTTATATGAATATGCATGGAACGAAATATTTATATAGTGGTGGAATAGCGGGATGATTGACTTGTCACTTATGGCTGGTTTATAATGTAAAGGAGTACTAATTATATAAGGTGACATTGAGGACCAGTTGCGAAATATAACATATTGCGAGTGGATAATACAGAGGTCTGAGATAATAACATATAGAAGATAGCTGTGAGCGACTGTTCTGCTTGATGATGTCCTGAGCTGGAGGCAGCAATGAACCAGTGGAAGTTTGGCACCTGCATATAGGAGATAGGATATGATGCTATAGTCGGAAGTATTATGCAAGTTAGAGGTGATAAGATATAGGAAAAAGAAGGTAACATATCTGATTACCTTGCTAGATACGGTAGACATTTAGTGCCAGAGATAATTTCTTTTTAGTGTACGCAAAGACACAAATATCTTGTGTTTTGATCCTTGCTCGTTGCACAAACCGAGGCCAATTAGTTGTTATGGTGGCTCGCTTGTCTTGTCCTATCTTTAGACGCACCTGATCTGTGATCTTGTTTTGTGTATTTTTGATAGGTAGAGAATTGATTGGTTCTTCCAACGACATTTTGAGATATGCATCTGTGAAGTTAACTGTGAAGTACTGTAAAGGCAATATAAGGAGCAGAATAAGGTTATGTGATATGCTATATTTATGTAAAATGTTAGGAATCAAAGATTTACCCTACCATTCTGCCGTTTGGAGCAGCGAACGTTTTGTTGATCGTGCATACATAATATGGTATAGCCTGTTTTTTAGCACCAATTAGTTGTTTGAGATGCTTTATATTGTATTCTGCCAGTTCCACATCATTTCCAAAGACATATAAGTTGTTGTAGCCTTCAATTATCGGTGAAGAAGAAGGCCCTGCATAAAATGGAGTAAGCTTGACAAGGAAGAAAGAGTCTTTGTCTGCATGTATCATGATATTACTTGTTAGGTTACCTTGTTTGATGATGGTGTTTGGCATCCTTAGTTTTTCAATTGCATGAGAATGACTGCAGCTGCATGTTTTTTTCGGTAGCTCAGAAACTATATCAAACATAACTATAGAATTAGGTCTGCAGTATGCAAGAGTTAGATAAGAAGCACTGCACAATATAGCTCTTTTTGAAATTAAATAAATGTTAGACGTAATTAACAATAAATTTGACATATAATATCATGAAAGTACCTTGTTTAGGAAGCTTTTTTGACAAGGTCTGTTTCTTCGTTAGAGGCGGAAGCATTGGCTTGTCCGTAGTCTGCTCAAGCTTAGGAACTGTGCAATACAGAGGTGCATGAAATAAAAATATTGTTTTCAGGTAAATCGCAATGATTGAGCATTCAAGTAGTATGATATGATTTTCCTGTTTAGCAAAGTTACATGAGCATGTTTTGTTACCTAAAGGAGAAGACATGTAATTGTCCATATTGTGTGCAAGCAAAGGACCTGTATGAGAGAGGTGTGTAGAACATTGTATATGATATATTAAATTGAAAGAAAAAGTACCGGGGAAGTGAAATGGTATCTTTTACAGACCATCATCATCACTAATGTAAATGATGTCGTTCGATGGAAGTAAATTTGCAGTGCTCTGCTTGTTCTTAGGACCGTGGATGTACATAATAATTTCATCACTGGAATCGCTTGATCCTAGAACAGGTAATGGGAGGATTTTTATAGGTTTTATAAATTTTAGAGAAGGTATGAAATATTACAAGTATTGTACCAGGATGATCAGTTCTTGGTCGTTTCGTTTTCATCCTGATCAAATTGTAAATCTGCATACAACCCTGAATTTGTTAGTGCAATAGCATATAACGAACTATATTTCTGTGAATCGTATTGATATCTGGGATGCTATTATGAGTAAAATTTGCATGAAAATGTTTTGAAGATAGCTGGTGAGCGATATTAGTTGTTGTTCATTGGTACGGTAATCACTAAGATAAAGTCTAATGCTGTAGGTAAAGTAATTTCTAAAGAATCCATTAAGAAACTTGTTGATAGTGCAGTAAAATACCAGAATATGTCTGGGAATGATGAATGCTCAAGTATGAGAGTGACTGTACAGGAATCTGGACAAAGCAGTATTATGGAAATAGAACGGGCCTGGTCCATCCTGAACAGAATTTCATTAAAAAGGAGCGGGAGCGGAGGAATGTCTATGTGAACAATTAAGTGTATATTAAATAGCATGCTAGATGAGGTGGGAAAATAGCAAAAACGGGCGGATGTTTATGGAATTAATGTAAAATGCATGTAGAAGATCAGTTAATTTGTTTACTATAATGTCAATCAGGCAATGTTGGTGGTACGGGCCGGTGGCGTTCTGAAATAGCAAAAGATGAAGTTCGGTAATCGTTCGATCTGTAGATTGGAAATAGTTTGGTTGAATCTGATCAGCGTCGTCTGGATATTTCCGAAAGCGTTGTATGAAAATCTAGGGTATCGGTAGAGATTCTAGGAATGTCGATATAAAATACGAACTAAAGTATGGCAGAGAATGTTTAACTAAGATTGATGGAGAACATGGTACCTTATCTCGCCCGCCGTTCCTGCTCAAGGGATGAACTGAAGGATAGATACAGGGATGGTGTTGGCGTCCGTGGCGAGGGTATTTGATCGGAGAAGACCGTAGAAAGGAGAAGAAACGCTGCAGAGTCAGTCAAAGGGGCGGAGTATACTATAGCTGGTTCCGCATTCTTTACTGATGCTTGCGTGTGAACTGCGTGTGGAAGGTGGGCCCATATTGCGTGCGATCGGTCTTAGTGGGGCCCTCACTTTACTGCTGATTAATGTGACTATACGGTATCGACTGCCGAGCTACGCGACCTGGCTTACTCATGTCTTCTTTTCATTTTCTCAGAACTCGCTTGCTCGGTGCTATTTAGCAGCTGAAGCGGCGGCTTTGGACCGTCCGGTGCTGGAGTCGTTTGGCCGCTTAGCAAGATAATCTGTTTGCTACCTGCAAAAAAATGTATCCGAGCTAGCTCATGTTCTGTCTCTTTCCTCTCTGCTCAGTCCTACGACGGCAAGCTGTAGAAGCTGATGAGGTAAGACCCTGGCTTCCTTCCGAAGCAGGAACGTCCATTTTGTTGTTCCGTTGCATCTATGGAATCTGAGTAATCTGGCCGGCAAGTGTAGATACGTATAGTACAAAGCAAAGAACAGTAGCAGGTATCCGCATTTGAGACTTGATTTCTCATCTTCAAGCTGCTGCAGCTAATGGGCATGGTATTATTATTGAGTGAGGGCTAGCGATTTTAACATTTGTGTGTAGGTTAGTAAGTAGTAGTAACGCAAGAGCTATTTGCTGATCTGTTCTTTTATTTTCTGGATAGCTTCGCAGTACATTGTGATGATTTATTCTGTTATTTGTTTGCTCTTTTATGGCTACTATATTAGTATAGTAAATATCTGTTATTTGTGCTACTTAAGACAGCATAGAACACTGTTAATGTGCTCTTCTATGTATCTACAGGACGCAATTGTACTGATTATAGGTAGAGGCAACAGGAATGGCCAACATTGCAAGGGGTATGTTGATTGAGCCTATTGCTCTAGATTATATATTTATGTTTACATAACAAATAATACCATTAGATAAATCAGCCAAAAGAGTATTTTCGTATAGTACCTGCTTGCACATATTTAGATGATATAACATGTATATATTTTCTAAATAATATCGCATATGTATTTCCGTTTTCAGATAATCTCTATGTTATTCGAATTTCTCGGAAACTAATCTTGTCAGAACTTATTAAGAAACTTGGTGGAAGCGAGCCACAGTATGAATCTTGGTTTCAAGATGGAAGGTATTGGAGCGTTGTAAGGACTACTATTGCGACAAGAGAAGTAAATACATCTAGCAAGCTTGAGCAAGCAATGGGACCTCTAGATGCTACAAAAGAGGGTGCTGAGGAAAGAGCAGCAACTACATTAATAGAGGCACTGAAAAGGACCTATAGTTTTGAGATTGATGACATGAACCTTGTGAAACGAGCTGAAGCAGAACATCAGAATGAGCAGCTTGTTAAGCAGATCGACCTATGTGCTTCTGTGCAGAACAGGCAAAGTGAAAGAATCAGACAACTTAGCAAATACGCAAATGAATTACTAAATGATATGGATTTTGTTCAAGAAACATGTAATGAGATCTGTGGTACCGCTCTTGTTACTGTGCCTGATAATGAGAAAACCAGTGCATTAACAGACATGATATATTCATTGCACTATCTTGATGAGTGGGCATCGCAAAAGGTCTTTGAACATACTGTGAAGCTGAGGTAAGGTGCTAACCTCTCTGGCAATGAAGATGCAGCCAATTGTTATCGATCAGAGTATCTATGTTCTGTTCATCTCTGACCTGTATAAATCAATGAAAACAGCAGTTGGTATGTATGTAAAAATGTTAGGTATTGGCAAGAAGTTGTTCCTGTATGATGTCAGTTTGTGGTCTGTAAACAGCAGTATATTTTGTGTGTATGTGTTACTTTATAACTGCATGTATTTTGCTGGGATATATGAATAGTAGAAGGGAAGATGAATGTAAAATATTTTTTAGGACGTTGCAAGCTATGTCTACTGGTATCTATCGTTTGTGACAATCAATGCATTTTTGCTATGAATTGCTCTATCATAATGCTTGTTTTGTCGCAAGATACGCAGTGTATAGAACGTAACCATGATCTATTGACAGCTCAGTTATGGTATTAACTGTGACATAGTGATAGTAAAAAAGGTAGCACATAATGTAATTTTTAGATATCAGAAAGGAGCAGGCGTGAGTAGCTATATTAGATGGCTGATATACGGTTGAACTTGGAGCGGCATATTATCATATACCCATACAAATATCTCCCAGCTTGTTGAATTTGATGCTGCTGCATCCATAAGCAGGTCATTTTATTTTGGCTATCTTCATACCTGAGCGTATAGAAGGATACTGGACATTCACATCGCTCCTGTTCTGAATCTTATAGCTAGTGACAATGTTGACTATGTTCATCTGCTATGTAGAAGCCCGTTTTCTTAACCGTTTTTTTTGGTCAGTTTGTCCTACTATGATAAGGTAAGCAGTGCTTAACATGGTAATTGACTAATGAATGACGGGTTGCAGCAGTAGAGTAAGCATTTCTATTAGGCGCAGGATCTTTATTATAGAATGAAAACTGAATATTGTTGCTATTTCTGATCTTATACTGACACTGTAAGATGAAGGAATGAGAACGATGAATGTTTCTATTTAATTTGAGTAAGGCAGGAAACTTGATTGATATTGGAACGGTGCAAAGCAGTTTTTTTTTGCAGGAATCTTAATTGCTGTATTGGTTCCTGTGTGTTATTTCATTTTTATGATAGTTTTGAAGCAAATGACGATCATTGTATCAATCTATTCTCAAGCTACGCACCTACTCTGTGTTAGAAAAGGATGCAGAACACTTATCACATTTAGTCTTATGGGAGAGCTAGAAAAATGGTTATGGATAGGATAAAAAAGTAGCATGTTTATAGGCAGTAGGATTGAGGACCTTTAAAAGGAACAATATTGATCTTCGAAATATTCTGTATCAGACAATGATTTTTATCATTTTCATAAATAGATCTTTAAAGAAAACCATATCTATTGTGGCAAAGAAGAAGAGAAATAAGTAAATAGTGAGAGAATGCATGGAATGGGATTGATTATATGAATTTTTTGTTTGGTTTTTTGCCGCAAGAGATTGTTTATCGATAGATTGCATATTAGAGAGCATTGGACATTCTTATAATTTTTTTTGAGCTACATAAAAAGAAGTTTTAAGAGTAGCATAAGAATAGTTCATATAATATTACCCATACAAAAGTAATTGATATAACATTATGCATAGAAGAGTACAGAGAATGATTTTTATCATTTTCATAAATAGATCTTTAAAGAAAACCATATCTATTGTGGCAAAGAAGAAGAGAAATAAGTAAATAGTGAGAGAATGCATGGAATGGGATTGATTATATGAATTTTTCGTTTGGTTTTTTGCCGCAAGAGATTGTTTATCGATAGATTGCATATTAGAGAGCATTGGACATTCTTATAATTTTTTTTGAGCTACCATAAAAAGAAGTTTTAAGAGTAGCATAAGAATAGTTCATATAATATTACCCATACAAAAGTAGCTGATATAACATTATCCATAGAAGAGTACATTTATAAAGTTGGTAGAAATAGAAAACATGTTGATAGCAAAAGAAAGAGCTTACAACGAAAGAGCTTAGAACAATTAGATGAGTATTAATACCATCGGACAATGTAACTTGTAGATGGCATGTTAGGTTCTGGTAATTGGCATGCTGCTTCAGTTGATGTGTTCTGCCCATATAAAAGATCATATTTCCTGTACCATACATATAAATGACAAGTTTAGAGGTCAGTATTATTATTGTAACATTTGCAAGCATTAGCTATTCAATTGCAACTCACATGATGGATACCATGCATAGTGGATGGCACAGTGCTGTTTGTTGAAGCTAACATTGCCAGCTTAGCAGCAAGCTTCTCACGAGATGTGACAGGAGGTGTAGGACCGATGTAATGGAAAGGGACATTGTTGGATCCTGCTGTTGATGTAATATGTCCAGCAACATCTAATGGAAGGAAATTGGCATCCTCACAGCACATTTGCCTGATCTTCTCTAATACATCCGTGGTAGATTTCTTCAAAGAGGCAATGTAAGCTATATTTTGCTCCTGGCTTGCTCTATAAGCATCTTCAAAGCACCTAGTTGCTTGGATCCTTCTATCTAATAGAGCCAGCTGACTGTAATTAGCATCATCAACTTTAACATTCATTTCTCTCATCAAGCATGTAATTGCCGCGCCAGCTGCATTTTCCATAGCAGTATACGTAGTATCCATTATTTCACTGTAAAAGGTTCTTTTTGCTGCAAGAACTTCAACATGACTTTGGTGGTACATCTATCTGTATAAAACCCCTTAGCTTGCAATCGCCCTCACTCACAGTACCAGTACAGTGTATAGTAAGTCCCAATGAAGATGCAATTTGCGTAAGTAGCATTTGTCCTGAAATATAAGCCTTCGTTGGTACCTTAATGACAATAACAAACTGGTTATATGTTCCGATAATACTCAATATAGGAATAAACTTGAGTCTCAGATTGTTTTTCGAATCTAGTGAGGAAGTATAATTGTTTCAATTCCAGTATCGATAATAGAAAAGAGGATGATATTAGTTTGGCTCCTATAATGATCATATTGCTTGGAGCGTACTCTGTATGTTGACTGGTGGATTTTTCATGTAACTGAGAATAAATGGTGCATGGATAAGCGCGGTTATGAACAAGCATTAGAGTTGATCATTAAATAACTATACACTTACCCCGGGAACATGCACAAAATCTTCACTGCTATTGGTGCTGTTGGTATGATGCAAATAAGTGAGACGACGACGAGTCGAAAGATCTTCCATCTCGGTGAGATTGAGGGCTCTCATGCTGGCGGTGATAGGGAAGTGGCTGGAGAAAGAATCTGATCCCGGAGTAGCTGTAAGTACGCGATGGCGGGATTGAACCAATGAATCTGTAGCTGTCAAAGCCTTGAGCAGAAAATCGAGGATGAGAGTAAGAGGACCATGCAGTTAAATGAGATAACAAGGTAGGAGATTTATCGAACATGTACTGACCTCGAAAGCATCATCCGAGATAGCTCCTGCACTGGCTGAGTTTTGATGACCGGATTGAACCGGTGAGTGTGCATTTCTCGAACGCTTGAACAGAACATAGGGGATGATAGTAAGAGCAGCGCAGAATTAAATGAGACAGCAAGGTAGGAAATTTATGGAATGTGTACTGACCTCAGAGCCATCATCTGAAACAGCTCTTTCGCTCATTGAGTTTTCCATTAGCAGTCAGCAAGAAAGAGCAGGGGAGCTGAAGCGACGGTTGCGAGAGAGTGCTATATAAGAGAGCCTCGTATGCGCTGTGTGACCGTCTTGTTCGTGGGCTGGGCCGTCCATAGAAAGCATCGTAAGCATGGGGCCCTAACGTTCGTCGTTTCTGAGCTTAATAGGGCGTCTTTTTTCTGCCGTTACCAGTAAGGCATCTTGTATCCACAGCAAGTACCTGGCTTAGATAAAGAAAGTCAATGAGACATTAAGGGCCCTTGGCAGAAAATATGCTTAGCGATCTCCTTTCCACCTTTCGATGTTGTAAGCAAATCGTTACTGCAACAATTATTCAAGCACAATGGGTTCGATCCTTGAGAGATCTGGTAATGGTCACTATTATAGACCAAGGACTCTGAACATGAAATTCCAAGAAGCAGCAGATGGCGAACGTTTATTTATCAGTTCTGCGTTGTTTGTTTGCAGACGATACACATGCACATTTGAAGTTAAGGACTCAGAAATGTTATATAGATTGAAAATACATTACCTATTAGAAGAGCATGGGTTGGACCTGTTATTTATCGGTCCCCTAATGGAGAACTGATATATGCACCGAGCACTGAAAAACGCATGTCTGTACCAGCAGAGAAACAACGACATGCTAGGGAAGATGTATCTAAGTGCTTCCGTTTGATTACAAATAGAAAGATGAATGCACGAGAGTCTACGTAAAGATTCTGGGATAGCAAATCAAGACAAGAGTAATGGATAGCAGAAGTGCCTTAGATATCCACAAATGCACAGACATGTACATATAAACTGCAAGGGTAACAGCAAGAAGTCTTGGTATGAACATGCTAAAAACAGTAGTAAGAGTTCACGTAGAACAATACCAATATATACAGTGATAGGCACTCAGGTCTGTAGCACAGACGGAGGCACTATATTCAAAGACGGAAAATAAGGACATAACATAGTGCCAGGTTATCGTGGAAGGTACAGAGCAGTGCAAAATATGCAAAAGAAAAGCTTCTTAGTAGAGGTTCCGTCATCGCTCTTCTGCTGACCAAAAGGATGTCGTGGATGCAGCAATCTGATAAGCAAAAGATCAGGCAATTTAGTAGCCTCACAAGAAACGTATCAAGATGAAATAATAGAAATGGATAATCAGGGGTATTTTGCTGACAAATATCAGCAATATAGGCTGACAGGAATTTTCCTATAAAGATAAGGAAAGACAAATAAGAACATAAGCCGAATCGGGATAGGAAAAGAGTAGAAGGTACCCTATTTGAAGAGTCTTTTTGAAACAGATGGTTTCTCTGATGAGTCCATTGTCCTGTGAAAGCAAGTATATCGTGGCTGAAATCGCTGCAGAGATTGAATAGTCTGTATATGTAATATAAGGAAGAGTTTATATGTAATGTAATGCAAAATTTATACGGGCAGAGCAAAGGCGCAACCTTTTCATAGAAAGCTTTGGCTCTAGAGAACCGATGTTATCTCTGGAGGCAGCGTCATTTTTGGCAGCGCTTGCTGGTGTACTTGGTGGCTAAAGAGATATTTATAGCACATAATGAATAGTCAGTTTTAGAACTGAATAGGCATAATGAAATATTTTTGCTGCACTCACCACCTCAGCAGCCAGTGTAACCATTTCTTCTGCAACCTGATATACAACATGGACGAGGACATATTTACAGTGAAAATAGCATGCTAATGGAACAGCATAGATACATATACATGTAAAAACAACAGGAATTGTCTAAACATATACAAGACAGAGTAGTATTACTGTCATAATAGATGTTTTTTTTTGCCCTTTTTTTTATTTTTTATTACTGGTTGTAACGTTAATTTCATGAATTCCTGGACCAGTAACATTGACAGATACCTTAGCAGACATATCTGTTTCCGCAGGAGTATTGTCAGGTGATGAGGGAGGGTATCTGGGGTGGTTGTTGATCCAACCTAGAGAAGACAGATCAAATAGCAGGGAAAATTCAGCATAATAAGAGACGCTCATCAAGAGAGACGGACAAAGAGCAAGTTCTGTCACTTGGGTGCCTAAAGGATAAACATGACAGGAAAAACTCAGGCTAACTTTCGTTCTTCCTGATATGCAGTAAACAGTAGCGTGCTTGAAAGCGTAGAAATAATTGAAAACTCTCGTTAGTTTTCTTTTTTTTCGTTCTATGCAGTAAAGGGCACAAAACAGAGATAGTCTAGCGAAACCTTGTCAAGCGCCAAGATGGGCTGAACTGATTCAGTATGGGAAGGTGCACTCTCCTGTTGCTTTGAAGTCGAACCAAGCGCAGTAAACTCAAAAGATTTTGATGTTCCATGAATGAGTTCTATGTTATTAACCTGGAAAGATAGCTCTCCATATCTAAGACCTCTCTGATTAACACTGACATTAAGGGTGTACTTCTGAGAAACAAGAGCTGCAATCTCTGCGGGTATGGTCTCTGGGCCGACGTGCTGCAGTACGGGTGAGGGTCTCGACCCTTTTTCCAATAATTTGCTCAGCTATTCCAGCAAAGAACACAAACTCAGTCTCTCCTGTGGAATCAGCACCAATAACACGTACTCTGTACCTTTATGCAAAGGAACGTGGGTGTCAACGAACCTCTGAAAAGAAGGCAGAGAATGTGTAGCAGTGGGAGATACTACCTACCGTGGATTAGCTGCGACACATTTGCATTCCTGATCACTACAAATAAACTGATCTCCTGCTGGATATGCGGTCTTGTGGCATCCAGCACAGGAAAGGAACCACCAAGGAGATGGCAACACTCTCATAATCGTAACAGTACAAACCATGTTCTTGCCCTGTAGATGTCAAGAAAAACCAGAAAGATTATTCATGCCCAGGTGGCATGATATAAATAGCAGGTGGAAGCCAGAGAGAGAACATGGAAAATGCTATAAAATAGATACTTGGGATCTAGGCAGTTTAAAGAACTATGATGATGGTATACAGACGCAAGTGAGACGACGTAAATAAGAGGAGGCAGAAAATAGGAATATGAGAAGTAAACATACAAGATATTCATTTGGATCGGTCGCTAACAGGTATTCGATCTTAACAGGATCAGGTTTAGATTGCTGAAAGGCTCGTCGGTACTGATCAGTTTCAGGATCTACCCATTGAACAGCTGGTAGCTGCTGCATGAGCCTACATAATAAATTAGGAAATAAGAACCATTGACATTCTAAAAATACACATACATATATATTTTTATATATGCATATATAAAACAATGCAGTGAACCTTTGCAAGTAATCGTCTCGCTCTGGAATATTAGGATCAATATAGATCTTTGCAGCCTCACCACAACTTATAATACTACGACCTGCATCGATTGCGAGGAACATGATAATAATAAGGAGCAATTAGATGTAACCTTCCTAAACATGTAAATGGAAGAGCATATACCTCGGTAGTTTTTCATTAAAGTACCAACAAGGAGGACCATGATCGATTTTTCTTGAGCAGCTTTGTACAAGCCATCACCATCAAATTCAGTCGCATGCACTCCCCATAAAGCGACATCCATTATTGCCCCACTATCAAGTACCAGAAACAAGCAATGTCATTAAAGGCAACAAAGGTATAGTGATATGTAGAGGTAAATCCAGTGGCAATGTAATATGGTAAGCAATGTGTTCTATGGACTTTAACAGCACAAACATAGTTTGGTATACAGCAAATGAGGAAGGAACGGGGAAGAGTACATTTCTATAGTAAATGCAAATAGAGCTAAAAAATAGGCATAATGATATGATAAGGACAGACAACTTACTTGATATCCATAATTTGTAGATTTCTTTTCATTGACTCAGTTGACTGTCCTGGTAAGGTAACATGTAGTAAACCTGATATCGATGTGATAATACCAAACACGTCTGGTTCATAAAGAAATGTAGTCAAGCATTGAACATTGCTAATAAAAAGCAATAGCATTCAATAAACACGCACAATTTATTACAGTAAACAGGAGAAAGATTACCTATGAAAGAATCTCTTTTGCCAACAAGATTTGGTAGTTCTTCAAAGGATGTCAGGGAATATGCATAGTAAGGCAAATCTGCCGCCATTTCAGGTTTTGGTTCAATTTTTGTCCATGGCGTTATTCGCATCATAAACTTTCCGTCAACAGCACGAAACAGGTTCTTTGATGGTTCAAGAAAGAAATCACGAAACAAGTAAACGCCACCTTCTTTTATAAGCTCTTTGAACTTGGCTGCATGGGCCGATCCTATCTCAGCATACATCTTATTGCCCTGATAAATAAAGCTTCATTAACTGGAACAAATAAGCAATGTATCTTAAACGATATAATCTACCTAAAGGTACATACCCTTTCGTCAATAAGAACAAGATCAACGTGGGCCAGTTTTTTGTCTCTGTTGTTGTAGTACTCCCACATCCGTGAGACACGGACACAGACCGTGACACGCCTCTTGGTCGGATCGAGATCAGATAGAGGGATCATTGTTGCCTGTAAACGGACAATAAAATAGACAATGTACATGACAAAAGCATAAACATAAAGAGGTAAATTCAGGCTTTCTTGCACACAGAGATATAGATATGAACAGGCATATCAATAGTATATTCCACACATACAGATAATATACACACACAATATATGCACATCATATATACATACATAATCGACAATATTTATGTATATGCTAACGTATAAGGGAAAGGACTTCACGGTAGACAACATTCGCTGTTGTGCCAGGACAATCTGTATCATCGCTGTCAATAACAATTCTAAGACCAGCCCTCGAAGTGACTCTTGAGATTGCAACATAGAGCTGGCCGTGTGTAAAAGCAGGTCTCTTTAGGTAGATACCAACACAATCTAAGGTTTGACCCTGGCTTTTATTAATCGTCATTGCATAGCAGACCCTCAAAGGATACTGACGCCGTTCGAGTACAAAGGGAAACTTTGATTTCTTAGATGTCAATGTGATCCGAGGAATATAAACAATGTCACCAATATGAGATCCGGTCATTATAGTAGCTTCAACAATTCTTTGTGCTAGTCTAGTTATAATCAATCTAGTTCCGTTACATAAGCCTATGCTCTGATCAATATTCCTAAGTAGCATGACAGGACACCCAACCTTAAGCAGAAGTTTGTGGTGTGGGAAATTGCTAATAACAATTGAATTTAGGAACTCGGTCGGATATAAGTCATCGAAATCACCAAGTTTATCGTTCATTTTTGAAATAGAATCACAGCTCAAAAATTCAAACAAGTTGCCTGGCACCATCTCCAATGTACGTAAATTGATCTCATCAACAGTATCATTATACGGACAAACAATTGCCCGGCCTTTCAGGTAAGCTTTATCAGACAATTTAGCAGGCAAATCAATGTAAACTGCATTGATCAGTGCAAGTATGCTATCGCCATTAGATGGCACAAGAAGATCTGGCAATATGTATACCTTATCAAGAAACTTATTAGGATAATCATAAGTTTCATGAATATCACCATTCGCCAACAGCCAAGACCCATTCACCAAAATCTGCCAACTCACGCTGTCTATCGAGCGACAGTCCTGGTTGCGATAATCGCATGTTTTACATGCAGTGTAAGGACATGGACAAAGGACCATAAAGGTGAGTTTGTTATTGTCGCAGCAACAATCTCAGAACGTGAGGCACCCTCAATGACGGGCAAAACCTGCCTAAAATCGCCACCTAGAACGACAACCATGCCACCAAATGGTAGCATCGTTGCTCCAGGTCTGTTTTCATCCAGAATATCACGCAATGTCCTATCTAGTGCCTCAAAACAGTATCTATGTGTCATGGGAGCTTCATCCCATATTATCAGGGAACATCTCTGAATAAGCTTACTCATATTTCGTTCCCCGTTTAATATCACAGAAACTTGTCTCGTCAATGTCCAATGGTATTTTAAATCGTGAATGTGCTGTTCTACCACCAGGCAACAGAAGAGATGCAACACCTGAAGAGGCAACAGCAAGGACAATTTTATGCTGCGATCGTAGATATGCAAGAATTGCATGCCAAAGAAAGGTTTTGCCTGTCCCACCATGTCCAGACAGGAAGAAAAAACCACCCTTTTCAGTCATAACAGCATCAACTATTTTATCATAAGCATATTTCTGTCCGACATTTAAGCTAGAAGACAAAGTAATTGAACTTTCTAAAAGGTCACCCAAATCGTAAGATAGTTCATCTTCAATAAGCTTATTGCGAGCACCATTAAATGCACCTGAATAGTGCTGTACAAGGTTAAATTTTGTAATCGAAGAACCATTACGAAGAAATAATTCACTGAGTTCATCTATTAGCAAATTCTCTAACTGCGCAGCAGGCAGGGTAAATTGCGGGGCATTAAGCAAAGCACGAAATCTTTGCTGAATATCATCAGACATATACGGGGCACATTTATTATAAAATGCGCGTTCATCATCGACAGCACAAAACAATATGATCGTTACAAATAGGTGCCTGAGCTGACAAGATGTAGCCCATACCGAAGCCTCATCAAACGCAGTGTACCATTCAGTGTCATCACCTAACAGTCCTCGCGCTGCACAACACTCTTTAAAGGTTTCATAGACAGTTTCATTATGCGTACGCAAGTGAGAAAAACTAAGCGCTCCTTTTACAGCCATTAGAAGCATCCTAAGATAGAAACATTCACCAGCACTTGGATGCACATAGTAAATACGGCCAATTTTTTTTCAGCAAGAGTAGATCTTTTTTTCCACAATTTCTCGGTTTTATCCCATGTCCATTTAGTTGGAAAGTCACAGTATGTCAGGTTCCTAGCATCAGGAAATTTCTGGTTCGCAGTAAACCATTCAGTTAGCATGGTTTTCCTAAAATGATCAGCATTAGAGACAATACTATGCAAGTTCGTTGTTGCTTTGTATGTGATAGTATTCATGTCAGGTAAGTGTATGTCTAATCGCTCCACAGAAGGCGTTTTTGAGTGCAAAGCGAACTCAAACAATCGCCACAATGCTTCATGTGGAACCAAATGTCTACAATCTAGGTACTGCTAGATTTCATCAATCTGTTCTGGTTCTCTACCATGACCATCAGCTGACTCTCCACCAATAGGCTCAAACATTATACGCGATCTATCCTTGCCTTTAGTAACGTATTTAAAGAGGTATTTTACGATTTTAGTTTTATTGCACCATTCAACATTGATATGAGCCTGATATTTTTTAAGGAGGGACATATTATATGGCACTACTGATGTATTATCAAGTCTAACACCATTCTTATATATATAACGACCATCATCACGACGTCTATAGACTGGAAATCCCTGCTCGTCAATAGCAGTCTCAGATCGAAAACATTTTGGATAAGATTTAGAGCAAATTCCTTTCTTCATACAAGGACATTTATTGTTAAAACGACCACACGGACCATGCATCATAAATTCATCAACAAGTGCGTATCCTAATGGGTCAGTAATTGGATCGGGAATATCTGCACTTATCATAGAATCTATGGTAGAGAGAATATCATTTCTTTGTTTGTTATCTAACCAGGCAAGCACATGCGCATGTGGCAGCCCTCTTTTCTGGAATTCAGTGCTATGCAAGACTGCAAATATAAAATATATATTGCTTTAAAAGAGAGCAGAAGAGAACATAACAATAGCATACCATGAGCAGCAATCATACCTGCAAGGACAGGTCCGAACACTGCTCCACTCTTAATATCAGTAACAAATTTCGTTTTCTTTCATTTTATAAACTCTGTTAACAATATCAGGTCTATCTGATGGAAGCTGCCTGGCTGGAATCGGAGTGCCTCGGTAATCTCAGGCCATTTAGTATTGCAAGTAAACGTGCTAAAAGTGTCAGGCCCACCATAAACACGCACAATTGCCATCGCATCCTGATAATGTTGGACATAGTACCTCTTCCCACCAGTAAAGGACCCAGGTAACACAGTCTTCCTGCCTATCTTTTCACCTTGTATGCACCCTTGTCCTACAGCATCACTTATTGTCTGGAAATTTTCTGATCTCAATTCATCTTGCTTTAAAACGAGGTACCAAAGACGACTTTCTTCTACACATGCATAACAATCAACTTGCAGCTGGAAACTAAGTCTACCACAACATGTATATGGATTATATTGATCAGGTCTGTAGTGGCAGCAGTAGGCATAATAATCCAACATGGTTAGAGTCCTACGTGCTTTGTCAGGCAGTAAATGAGCATCGGTATATTGCATTCCCTAAATGGAATCCAGTATCAGCAAAAGGGAATAACAATGGATACTGTAACGCCATCAATGCAGGATGGAGATTCGATACATGATGCAGACCATGATCTCTATCATGTACAATAATATCGCGCTTGTAACTGTCAATTGTTAAATCACCAACAATTAGCAGCGCAAGCTCATCAACTGTCGGTAGATTGTACTGCACATCCCCATCACCTTCAGGAGCTAGGATCTTAATTGCTAACCGCTGTGTAGGATAATCTTTTATGCGATCTCTAGCAAGCCTAAATCGATTGACAAGTGGATTGACTTGATCTAGCATAGAAAGAAGATCTTCAATAATACGGCGATCTAAAGTCACCTTCAACATCACCGTCATCAGACAAAGCATTTATTCTATTGTCAATTTCAGATTCAGTGTCATGAATATAAAGCTGAGCAAATTTAGGTCTGCAGCCATCTGAAGGAATCAACGTGCCAATCCTATGATGTACCTGGCCATTAATCCTAAACACATATGGTCCAACACCGTCATTTATAGATTTATCTATCTGTGCACCAAAAGATGTAAAATTAAAAAGGCAATTATACTGCCTTATATGTTCCATAAACCGACGGCTTTTAGGGGGACCATCAAATCGCATAAGAGATGCAAGTGTAGGCGGAGGTGGCTGGAAAGGCTGAATATAGACACGACCAGCACTACAACACCTATTGTAAGCAACGCGTCTTTTTCCCCATGCAGAATCTTTCTGCACAGTTCA